>ML788881.1:110647-169651 GCA_009831015.1 Picea engelmannii | reverse complement strand
TCCCTTCATTTGTTGGATAATAATAAAGGAAGGACCTGGCAATTTCTCTGGTGGACGTAGCCCACACTGGGTGAACCACATAAATCTGTGTCTCTCTTGTATTGTGTGTCTTCTGTGTTTTATTTCTGCATTTGTTTTATTTTGTTGCTCCGCGGTCCTGTTTTTCTAACACACCAACCGGGGAATTTCAAATGCAAGGATAAAAGACGCTCTGATAAAAACCTAGTTAAGTTCTTAACCATGTTCTGCATCAACTGAGCCTAGGGAAGGAACAAAGATTCTGATTTCTCCCAGTAAGTCACCATTTGTTGAGCACTCAACACACCCTAAAAATCCTTATCAAATTTTGTCACTTTTTGGGTACCACTTGTTTTCTATACTGTCTGACTCGACTTCATTTTGGGAAATGTTTTATCTTTGTTTGTTTTCATGACTCTTATCACCTATTCATGTTTTTTTGAACTTATGAAACCTCATGTATAAAAAACCTTAACATATGTATTAAGAATCAACAACTAAACATTGCCCCTAATGCGCTCGGGTTCAACATCGAAAAGAATTCAAGTAAGTAAAGGAACCACACAAAAAACAAAAGTTATTGAGCACCGATCCTCATTGGCATCGATAGAAGGCAGTTTTGGTTTGTGTAATTTATTCACATAAAGGTTTGAGAGATAGTCGATCCCCTTCGGCATCGGTAAAATACAAGGAAGACAGACGTTAAAAAAGGATGTAAACAAATCGTCGATAGTCGATGCCCGATGTGATTTATCAGGATCAGGGAAAGTCCAAAAGGATCACAACAAACATTTTGACAACGATAAAGTTATCTTTGATTGTTGATCCCCGATGCGTAATTGACATCGAGACTTTTTTTACGGAGCTAATCCAAGAGCACTTGGGTATGTTTATCGTCAATCGCCGATCCTTGACACTTTTCGGCATCGGTAAGTTATAATTTGGTTTTATAACGAATGACTTAAAGAAATTCCTAACTCCGATAAACACGAGCGAATTAAGTCACTAGTCTCGAATGCCATGTGTATTTACCAGGTAAGAGAGTCACATGGTCTAGTTATATCTAGAGTCATTTTTGTTCCCTAGGCCCTAGTCACACCTCTGAGTCAACTTTGTCACATCAACACTGTATGGTAAGATCGATCGACTTCAGAGCTTTTGTAGGAGGATATCAATGAAAATTTTCATAGCACAATCCCGACCCCTGATCCACCAACTGAAAGAGTAGAACAATGGGATGTTTTTGGCATTATATACGATCAGATTTTGGACATTTAAGGAATTATTTAATGCCCAATCCCGCATTATTTTCCACCCCGTGCTCCGATTAGACAACAACATCTTGAAATCATCGATAGACCACATGACCACCCACGCCTCTGCCATCAACCCATAATGAATTTAAGTTTAAACTGCTCTGAAGATCCAACGACAGATTTGTTGAAATTTCACTCATAACCCAAATTGAATGGATGATGCGACATGATAAGATCATCCCTGTTTAAATCTCTAGAACCATTGTGAACAAATTAATTTTGCATGTAAATGAATTCCAGAGTGTTCGAAGGAGTAGAGCAAGAAACTCGAGACTGTAATGACCCCTTTGATTATCAAAACCAGGTTTAACAAGCTTCATAGGTATGTCTCCAATTCTATCAATTTGTTGGTTATAATTTATATATGTTCATCTGGTTTCTTACACAGTCTCTAAAATCTACTCTAGTTGCAGGAAGAATGCCACCGAGAAATCCAACCACCAGATGCTTGCCAAGAGCACCAAAGCTGAAAGAGCAAGAGATAGGTGAAGTTTCTTCTTCGGGGACCACAGGGCAGTTGGAGTATGCCTGTAAGGTAAAATCTGTCCTCAAAACAACAACAAAGAAATATTTTGTCCAGCCTTTAGCCTTTGGTGATACAGAGGCAAGAACCAGATCCAAGATAGTGCTCCCACAGTGGGGGGATCTCTTCAACAGAATTATTCGAGAGGAATTCCAGAAGTATATACCACAAAACGATCTGAACGTAAGGGCGCTCGATGACCAGGTGTTCCACAACATCCAACGGTCATATTTACACATGGTGGCAAGAAGAACCTCCATTTTCCCCTGCATAGAGGTTTTGAAATGACTCATCGACCACACATATGGGAAGAAATGCTTGATCAATGATGAGAATGGTGGATGTGTTAGAGTTTTCCTCCTAACATAATTCCAGAAGTACTATAAGCTCAGGGACCTAGAGGAGAGGCTCAACATGGAATTCATGGTAAAGTTTTGTGAGTTCCATGACACCAGACGGTTGATGGCCTCATGGTGGAAGGAGGAAAAGAAGTTCACTAACCAGAGAAATGGCTGGTATGGAATGATTAATCTGAGGGAGCCATACATTTATTTGATTTCTCTCATCTGTCGGTTATATGGAGAAAATGACTACTCCAAGTTTTCAGGATCATGGATGCCTTTGGCATACACAGCTGCGATCGTCGGGATCATCTTCAAATGGGGAGAAATAATATCAAAACAATTAATAATTTGTCTACAACATGCTTAGACATTGAAGGAAGGAGGGGAAAAAAATTTCTACATGGCCTCGTACCTGCTCGATGTCATGTGCACAAGGAATGTCCTCACCAGCATGAATCTAAGATGGCATGTTGCATAGCTCCCACTCCACATATACTTTAGCATACTATGGGAGAACAAGTACAAGAAATCTTATGCACTCATCTGCAATGAATTCATCACCCACATTTATTTTATTATTTTTAAGAAGGAATGCCTAAGGATATTGGCGACAACCAAGAAAATAATAGCCATGGTAGGCCATTGGTAATTGGATGAATGCTCAACCTACATCAAGCTGTTCGGGGCCACCGGAGCATAACATCTCCTACCCGCTCATGTCCTAGACCGACTCATCGTGGGAGAAATCTATTATCAGACAATCATGCAGGGATATAATGCCACATTGGTCAAAGACAAGAAACAAGATTTCATACCCTACGGTTTCCATGTGGGGTTTTATATGGTAAAGGATACTATGCAAGCCAAACAAGAAGGGTCGAGCCAACTCAAATTCAAGTTCCCAATAGGATGATTCCACAAGAACGACCCTGAACGCTCGGTCCTCCAACATGCTTTGCAAGTATCATCCTGCTGGCCATATTCTGATGATAAATTTGAGGATGAAATATTCAAAGAGAACACCTAGGACTGGGATGAGGTGGTGCAGAGGATGGCCAACCCAAACATGACCAGGTTCAAGGCCATGAGAATGGAAAAATAGGTGGAATCGATAGAATAGTCAGCTCAAGAGGTCCTCAAATCCAGGGAAGAAATGAGAGAAATAAAGACAATAGAGGCACAAAGAAGGGGATTGTTCTTGACCCCAGAGGCACATAAAAGGGGATTTATTTTAATGGAAGAGGCATAGAGAGTCATTGATCAATTACAGAATGACCTGAATATCATATATATGAAGAGGTTTCTCGTCGAAAACCCAATCACAAGAAAAGGAGATACAAGTGGCTCAGAGCCGATACAACTTGAAGGAATCATCGAGCCAGAAAACCCTGAAATTCCACCACCATAGATCGGGTCACCAGGGGGAATTTCAACCCAACCTGAGATATCAAGGACACCAGGGAGGGCTATCATACCAAACTCATTATATTATTTAATAACTATCGATGATGAGGAGGAGAGTTCAGAGGTTTCCCTAGTGACTCTGGTGCAAATCACAGAGCAGGAAGAACCTGAGAAAGCATTTACCCCGGGTCCTAATGCTCCAAGTTTGAGCAGTCTGCAAAATGAACATGAGGTAGAAAGTGCCTTGGACAATGAGCTACTCGACATACCGGGAACCCCAATGGACAACTAGAGTGATGAGCTAGGATCGAGAGAACAAGGGGACGAGATTCCACAATAGGAAATCATGTAAGTACCATTACCATGTAAGTATCGAAGCTACCACTGATTCCTTAATTTTGGCTAGTACTTTACCCCCTGCTGAGAAACGACCAAAGTCTAAGCCTTCGAGACATGCAAAATAGGTTCAGGAACCCAGTCTTGAACATATATACACCGTCGGGAGCCTGGGAAACACTCTTTCTTGGGGAGAGAAACAAATTTCCGAACCTATGGATGAGGTCGTTGATATACAAGCAATCGCCTACGACCAAAAGAGGAAATCCATCGTGAGGAGGACTACCAAGAAAATGAGGCTTACTTTGGATAGTTCCATCCTCATCACCATAGAGGAGAAATTGATCAGTATAGAGCATTCCAAGACGTCTGAGCTTATTGACACAGGAATGGAAATCAAAGATGCCACCCTAGATAGATCAAGGAAAGATGAAGAGGACCTGGAAATTGTGCTAAAGGAGTTGGAGCATATACGTCATTTGGATAAATACTATTAGGACTCTACACAGGCCACGGTATTTTTGAGAAGCGAACTCCAGGATTCCTACAACAAATTCATGAGTGAGAGACACCTTTTCAATGCAGGGATAGCCGATTTCCAATAAGACACCCTTATGGTGCTAGCGACATGAAAAGACATGGAAATATTGTATGAGAAGGCCCACTAAGAGGTGGAAAGAATTGATTACATTAGCGTGGTTCAAAAGGGCTAAGACTCCGAAGATCACGACATTCAAGTGCTAAGGGACAAAAACATCCACCGTATAAGGAAGTCAATCGAATACTGGGTGAACATGGATCAAGAACCCCATCTATAGATTCAAGAGAAATGGGTCGATTGCGAGAGGAGTTGGACCAAGATCAATCGGGTGATGAGAGACATCGGTCTCCCAAAATTTGGCTCACCCAAGGATTTTTTTGACTTGCATGGCATAGTCAAACAAAATGCAGAACAAGACTCATCATGGATTGAGGAGATAGAAAGGGTGGAAAAAATGGCATCAGGTCAAGTACAACATTTCATGGAGCACCTGATCAAGGCTCGGATAGTGTTACAATAATTAAGTGTTAAATTAGTCAAGTATCGGGCACGGGAAGTGGAGATAAAGGAGATCCTTTCGACCCTGATGGACCAACACAAATTCTTGTATGCCAACATATGTGAGGAAATTTTCGTCAAATGGTAAGAGTATGAGAAGAGTCATCCACTCAAGTGAAACCATTTGATGACTCTTAGAAGATAGAGAGATGAAAGTGCCATGTGTCGATGTTTTTTTTTACTTAGCTTGCACTTTTGATAGTTATTTTTAGTTAATAATTTGTTATAAATAAGAGGATCGACCATGCCAGTATGGTCGATGGTTTTTGCAAAGACCCTCATTTTTGGAATTATAAAGAATTATTTCAGAACTACCTTGATTGAGAAGTCTTGTTTAGGACCAAAGACAAGTTTATTTTTTACATCAAAGGAATGTGTGATTGGATCATAAGGAAGAATTACTTATGACTTGATCTCATGAATGGATGTTGTAATGAGTAAGAGTCTTTTAATCTATTGATAAGTTAGCTGATTCAATATTTTTACAGTTCCTATCTCTAATGATGGAAAGAAAATTGTTGTGTTAATGTGTGATTAATGATTAGATCTAAGGAAACTAATTTTCTTGCCATCATTTTATTAGATGGATGTTTTCTTTCAATAATTGTATCTCAGTCAATAATTGAAATACTAGCAAGTTGATGTATTAATACTAGGCTTTTCGTAGATATGAAAATATTTGTCTGCATGCTTGAGCACAAGGGTTATCCTGAGCTCAGCCTTCTTTAGTAGTTAAGTTTTCCCCTTTTTCTTTTACCCGGATGGTTTATACCAGTACCTATCTTTTATCAGACCCACCTATAAGAGAAAATACAAAAAGGAGAACCTTCAAACTGAAGGAGGAGTTTTCACGAGAAGATATCCTATAAATCACTACGTAAATCCCATCGATTAATTGGCCGGATTGCAATATCTGGAGAACCATTCCACTATTAAATTATGTAGAGTCTAATTGGGCCTCGGTGGTGGGTCTTCTTCCTACTTTTGAGTTAAAGGTATTTAGGATCCCTCAACAGAACCTTCCGTTGAATTCCTAGTTTTGCAGACGTGAGGTAGAATTCAATCGGTCCAAACTAATCCCAACACTACTCATTTATCTAGAGGAAATCAAGTGGTCGATCACCCAAAACCCCTGTTTTCTTCTCAAAATAATCCCACCAACATACACACACATGAAGCTCCTAAGATAGACTATAATTTAGTGGAGGACTTGAAGAAGATGAAGGCTAATGTGTCTTTCATGGACATGTGTAGGATTCCCCAACAAAAGGATTTTTTGTTACAAGCCTTAAAATCAATAGAAGCCCCTATGACAAGCATTGAACTAGATGAGGTCCCATCCCCCATAGATTTATAAAATAAACCGAGTGTGAAGGCTTGCTCTTTAGACACAAGAGTAAATCCTTGTGTTCCTCCTTTCCTTTTAATGTTTGAAGTCTTTAACAAAAACCTACATATCTGCCAGCCGATTCAAGGGCATCCTCCAATGTCATGCCATTGTCAATCTGCAAGAAATTGAACAAAACCCCTCTCAAAAGTGATAAACATGTCATTCAACTAGATAGAACTTAGGTGATGGTTATTGGGGAACTCAAATATGTCATGATCAGAATGGATACACACCCAAAATTTGTTCAAGTAATTGACATAATCGTAGTAGACATCCCAAAGGACTATGGAATATTACTTAGCTGAGATTGGTCCGAGAAATTAAATGGATACTTTAGTACTGAATGGGATCACCTATGGTTACCATTAAAATGACATACAAACATGATTAGGATCAATAGGGAAAGATATCTCAAACACATTATTATTGATTTAGAAACTCCCAACGAGCCCTCATCGACAGATTTCCTTGTGTTAGGAAACTACTCCTGCAATTTTGATTTCGGCAATTTCACCCCTCTCTCATCTGATGTACCTCTCACTCAAAACTCCAAAGTGACCTTTCAAGTAGATGTACTGGAAACCATAGAATAAATCATCTTTCTTCAATATCCTCTGTCGAGAGCAACATACAAGGAAGATGAAAGTGAGAAAATAACTAGGCATGAAGAAGTTACTAATTTTTCCTCACAAGTTTGAATGCTCTACTTTGATGGTTCTAAATCACAAGAGGGGTCAGGAGCAGGATGTATCCTCATTGAACATAAAGGGAAACAAAACTTATTATCCTACAGATTAGAATTTGAGTGCACTAACAACACTATTGAATATGAAGCTCTAGTCGAAGGACTAAAAAATGCCATAGATTTAAACATTAAGGAATTGAAATTTTTTGGAGACTCTAAAATTATCGTTAGTCAAGTGAAAAATAGTATCCATTGCAATTCACCTCACTTGAGAAATTACCAGCAAGAGGTACATGGGCTAATAAATAATTTGGAGGCCTTCAACATTACTATTGTTCCCAGGAAAAAAAATACTCTTGTTGATTCCTTAGCCACCATAGCCTCGAGATTATCTCCTTTATAAGATTATGAAGCCTCTAGGTTCACAGTGGAACTTCTCTACAAACCGTCGGTGCCTAAGAACATTTCTAACTGGAAATTCTTTGAAGGGGATGAACATATTGTATATTTCTTGACTAACCAGGAGAATTTTAAGGATTTGCCATTGATGACAAAATATTCCAAGAACTAATCACATAATCAAATCTCCATGAACAGAAGAAGGGAACATATCACTCTGATAATAAACCAAAGTTTCACACGATACCAAAAGGGGTGGCCAATTTAGAGAAATCAACCTATGGGAAAGATTTAGAGGGTCAAATAATGCAAAAAAGGGGAGCTCATGTCCTATATACGAGACTATAAACCTAGGAACCCCTGAAAACCCCAAGAATGTAAATCTAGGTAAAACGGTGTCCAAAGAAGACAAGAAATCTTATCTCAAACATTTTAAATAAAATCAAGATGTCTTCGCATGGTCCTACTGATAATTAAAAACTTATGATACTCGCATTATCCAACACACAATCTCGTTAAAATATGGAGTAAAACCATTCCAACAAAAAATAAGGAAGTACCACCCATCTATGGAACCTTTGATGTATCAAGAGCTGAAGAAATTGTTAAATGCCAAGATTATCTTTCAGGTTAGACACTCTGCCTGGGTAGCCAATTTGGTGCATGTTAGGAAAAAATCTCGGGAGATCCTCTTGTGCGTGGATTTCAGGAATCTTAACAAAGAATCAAAAAATGATAACTACCCAGTCCCACCCATGGAACAACTCCTACAGACAATATCTAACTCTAATATTTTTTCCCTCCTAGACAGTTTCTCGGGATATAACCATGTCCTGGTTTTAGAAGATGATCGATTAAAAAATGCCTTCCAAACCAAGTGGGGAACCTTTTCTTATAAGTGCATTCCCTTCAGGCTGATTAGCATGGGGGATACTTTCCAGATGTCCATATATGTATCCTTTCGGGGATTGATTAACAAGTGTGTGGTAGTCTATTTATATGACATAACGGTATACTCCAAAAACAAGGAAAACCACATTCAACATTTGACTCATATTTTTGAAAGGTGTAGAAAGTATGGAATATCATTGAACCCTAAGAAAACAATATTTAGAGTAGAGGAAGGAAAACTATTAGGTCACATCATATCTCAAGGAGGAATTATCATCAACCCTGAGTGGATAAAAGAAATATCTCAACTCCCTCTGCCTCACAATAAAAAGGCCATGCAATATTTTTTCGGGAAGATCAATTTTGTGAGAAATTTTACTCCTGACTTTCTTGAAACTGTTAAACATTTACAAAAAATGATTCACAAAGATGCATAGTTTAAATGGGATGAAAACAGGAGAGGAAATTTTAATAACATCAAGACTGCAATAGTCCAAGCACCATTGTTGCGAAGCCCTGACCTTAGCAAGAATGTTTTCCTTTATACCTTTGCTTCTGACCAATCCTTGGTTGCAGTACTTACCCAAAAGTATGATGAAAACAATGAGGCATCTATATCCTTTATGAGAACCAACATTCAAGGAGATGAACTAAAATACCCTGCTATATAAAAATAGGCTTACGAAGTATATAAAGAAGTCAAGCATTTCAGATCCTATATCCTGAAGAATCACACCAAAGTCATAGTCCCTCACCCCGTATTCAGATATTTATTCACCCAACAAGAAATGGGAGAAAGGAGGGGAAATTGGATGGTACTAGTTCAGGAATTTGATCTAGACATAAAAACTGCCAAAATAGTCAAAGGACAAGGATTGTGTAAACTAGTTGTTGAGGCCCAATATCTAATTAACGCAAAATACCTTGGTTGGGAAAATGAGCTATCATTATGGTGAGGCGAAGCCCTATACGTACCTCTTGAGAGAGAATACTGGTATGGAAACCTGTTTTATCTCCTGCATCATGAGACTTATCCTGAAAATCTAAACCCTAGAGAAAGGAGATCCTGCAAGTTAAAATTCGCTCAATATCACCTCATAAATTCTATTCTTTTCTATGCAAACTATGATGGAGTACTTATTATATCTATTGAAGAAGATGATGTAGAAAAGGTGTTGATAGAACTCCACGACAACCCAACAGGTGGGCATTTTGCAGGAGAAACTATGGATCATAAAATACTAATGGTTGGTTATTATTGGCCCACTCTATTCAGGGACACTCACGCATATTCTAGGAAATGTAAAACTCATCAAGTGAGTGAGAGTAGGGAAAAGAGAAAAACCATTCCACTCCAGCCGATGACTATATTCATACCATTTGAGCAGTGGGGAATAGACGTCATAGGAGAAATTACTCCCAATTCTTCGAAAAAACATAAATATATCTTGACTACTACAGACTATTTTACAATATGGATGGAGGATATCCCTCTCATGCACATTAATGAAAAGGTAGTAATACAATTTCTAGAACAACAACTGATAACAAGGTTTGGACTACCCTCCATCCTCATTTTTGACAATGTTGCCTAGTTTTCTTCCATACACTTGACTGAATTCTCTCTTGACAAGTGGATCATAATAATATACTCTGCAAACTATTATCCGCAAGGGAATGGGGTAGCAAAGTCAACTAACAAAAACCTGATAAGAATTTAAAAAAAAAAAAATGAAAATCAGAGGAATTGGCATAATTCACTTCATAGCGCCCTATGTGTTGATAGAGTAACACCTAAACAAGCCACAAAAAACTCTCTGTACTTTATGGTATATGGGAAATAATCCATTCTACCAAACGGATTGTATCTTCCATCTTTACATCTCGCTCGGGCATCAAGAGGTCAACCCTCATCTGCTCTACAAAAAAGGATTGATATCCTTCTCATGCTAGACAAAGAAAGATAAAAAGATAAACTAAGTTCACCACTCATCAACTGATAGTTAAAATATGGTTTGACAAACATAAGGCCAAAGAAAAAAAAATTGAAGTAGGGGACCTAGTTTTGAAATGGGATAAAGCAAAATAGTCTAAAGGAAAACACTTGAAATTTCAAAATCTTTGGCTCAGACCTTTCCAGGTATCCAAGAAAATTGGAGCAGGCACATACCAGTTGCAAAATATGAGGGGGGAACCCGACACCCTCCCGGTGAATGTCCAAGCCTTAAAACAATACTTCTCCTAAAAAAAATTAATAAATAATTTTAAAAATGTGTCTTTTTATGTTTTGTTTAAGTTTCTTTTAACATACATTTCGATCAGGATAAGTGTGTAGGTTTAGGGAAGGCCGATTGCAAATTACTCTTTATTTATTTTTCTTTTGTGTGTTATTTTTTTTAATTAAGTTGTTTTTTGTAGACTAGTGGTTGAATTTAATAAATTTGGTGAAGCAGAGTCTGCTCCTAACTTAAACTTACATGCAACATAAGAGACCCTAGGAAAATGAAAATTTTCAAACGAGATCTACATCTTGTATTTACAACAATACTGCCTTGGTAAGTGATGAAATATTTGACTGGTGGTCTGGTAAGGCCCAAAGGAAAAGATGGCTAGTTGGAAAGGATCACATGTACCTCTAGATAGAGCTAGGAAGGGCTTCACCTTAACAGTTTCTCCTTGCAAATAACAGATGTCCTCCTCTCCGACTCACTCATGGAATTTATTCTAGAAGAAAATGATATATATTAAGAGTGCAAAGTCCAAGAGAGTATGCATATAACTCTACCGGAGCTATGGACACTTTCTAGAAGCGGAGCAAGGTCTGTGATGTCAGGGTGACTCTGTCAGGGCTATGGATTCTCGCTGGAAGCGGAGCAACGCCGTAGCAAGGGAATAATAATAACTAAAAATGGCCTCAATCCAGTGGATGCCTTACCTATCTCTTTTCAAAGAAGGGCGTGGGTCACAGTTAAGAGGAACAAAGGTGGAAAAAGGGATGAACGTCATAGGCAGAATTGGATTCATGAACCTGGGAAGTTGTGTACACGTTGATAGGAAATTCTCTTTTGAATGCAACGCCAAATGGTTTCTCAACCAGCTTCTACACAAGATAATCCCGAAGGAATGATAAAATATTTTTTGTTTTCACAGATAATCGCCATTTGTTGAGCACTCAACGCACCCTAAAATTTTTGTGAAAATTTTCTCTTTTGGGTACCACTTTGTTTTTTTCTTTTTGTTTTTTTGAATAGATTGACTTCTCTTCTAAAGTAGACTTGGAATTTTTAAATAAGTATACACAGCTAAAATTTTGAGCCATGCACCTATTATTGGCATCCGGGCAATTTGTGTAGTAAAATCGACCACGCGACAATGACAAGCGTCGATCTTCAATCACCAATGTATTATCGACATCGGGAGAATGGAAGAGTGGGTGCACTTATCACTGATTATATATTGCAAATAAGTTGTCAAAATCCCATTGATACATGATCGACATCGAGGAAGTACGGAAAGGAAAATGCTAACATCCACATAGCTATTGAACCTTCGATCGTCAATCATCGATACATTGGTCGGGGTTGATGATATCTGAATAAAACCTTAAACTACAATTTTTTTTACTTTGACACACCGTTGATCACCGATCATCGATCGGTAATATGTTTTCGACATCACCAAACTCCGATGAATGAAATCACTAAATAATAACCATACAGACTCGCCAATCGTTGATCCTCGATATGTCATTAGCGTCGACAGGATAGGACGAGGTTCCTAGGGCCATGTCTAAAGAAAATCCCTGATGCCGAAGAATTTTTTTAACAGAGTAGCCAAAATCAAATGCCATGTGTCATGGTCATCCTTCCAGGTCAGCTTTCCATGTCAGCACTATACGACATTCCAGATCAACATCAAATCTTTCACTAAAAAAGGTATTAATGAATGTTGTCTAATAAAAATGTTGACGCTGAACCACTTGTTTAAACCGGTGGAATGATAGGACATTGATAGTATGATGGGACACCTTTCTGTGAAAAATAAGATTGGATTTTGTTATTTAATATGCCAATTAATTCTTTGATCAACACACACTAGTATTCCATGCAGTAACCAAATAATAGGAGTTTGAAACTGTTGATGAACTACAACATACCCTGCTCATGTGTCGCCATCCTGCTATTGCATTTAATCCCAAGCATGATTCAGATCTTGGTGATGGATTGTGAAAACCACATTTATGCCCTGAATTCAAGAACGGATGCGACAAGGTAAGTATGATCTATGTTTAAATTGTAAAGACATATTCTAATGCAACATTCTATACACAAGTATTTTGGTATCGAAGGAGTCAAAGGAGAGAGAGAGTGTTTCAAGAGCTCACAATCGATTTTCATAATTCTAAACCAGGTTAAGTTTGTGTGAAGAAGAGGTATGAATCATATGTATCATTTCAACAGTCGCAATTTTCTATATTTCAGTATCATTTCTGTAATTCGGTATCTCACTCTATTATTTTTGCAGGAAAAATGCCTCCAAGGAAGCCAATGACAAGGCGCTTGCTGAGAGCACCAAAACTAAAAGAAGCAGAGGTCGGTGAAGGATATTCACCCAACGTTGTTAGTCATCTTGATTTTTCCACTAAAGTGGAACCGGACATTTGCATGTCTACCAAAAGGGTGTTGTCCCAGCCTATTGCATTCGACGACACATAGGCAAGCAATGGATCAAAAGTGGTGCTCCCGCAGTGGGGAGATTTTTTTAATAGGATCAACCATGAATATTACCTGGATTTTATACCACACAGTGACCCAGAAGTTATAATTCTCGATGAACAAGTATTCTCGAACATTTGGCGATCATGTCTGCACATGGTAGCTTGTCGAACCCCGATCTTGCCTTGCATTGAGACCCTCTGGTGAATAATAGACCACATGAATGCGATGAAATGTGTGGTGAATGATGCAAATGGTGGATGTGTTGGATATTTTCTCCCAATAAAGGTCTGGAAATACTACAAAGTCAGAGACCCAGAGGAAAAATTAAATATTGATTTTGTTGTAAGATTTTATGAGTTCCATGACACCAACAAGTTGATGGCCTCATGGTGGAAAGAAGATAAGAATTTTATGAATAGGAGCAATGACTGGTACGATATGACCAATCTTAGAGATCCATATATTTATCTGATGGATCTGATCTACCGATTCTATGGGGAAAGGGATTGTGCCAAGTTTTCAAAAGCATGGATGCCCCTGGCATACACTGTGGCAATCTCCAATAGCATCTTCAACTAGGGAGTGATCATTTCGAAACAATTGAGCAACAACATATTGCAATCCCAAACACCAAAGGATGGAGAACCACCATATTTTCACATGGCATCATACTTATTGGATGTGATCTGTGCAAGGAACGTCTTCTCAGGCATGAATCTGAGCTGGCATGTTGTTGAGCTACTTGTGCATGTCTATTTCAAAATTCTGTGAGAGAATAGGTACAAGAAATATTACGCCCTCATATGCGATGAATTTATAGCTTGAGTATACTTCATTCTTTTTAAGAAAGAATGCCCAAGGATTACGACAACAACCAAGAAAATGATCTCAAAAGTAGGCCACTAGTACCTAGAAGAAACCACCACCTATATCAAAGTGTTTGAGTCTACTGGAGCACCACATTTACTCCCCACTCATGTCCTAGACTGGCTCATTGTGGGAGAAATCTATTATCAAACCATTATGCAAGGCTATAATGCCACTCTGGTAAAGGACAAAAAGAGAGCGTTCATACCCTATGGATTTCATATAGGGCTTTACATGGTAAAATATATTGCACAAGAAAAACAAAAGGGTTTGATCCAGTTCAAATATAGATTCCCTACAATTTGATTTCACAAACATGACCCAAGAGGCCTATTACCCTAGCATGTGTCACAGGTATCTTTCTGTTGGTCGTATGCCCATGATAATTTTGAAGATGCAATATTTACAAAGGGTGCTCAGGACTAGGAGTAGGTGATCCAGAGAAATTCTAACCCCAATATGATGAGATTTAAAGAAATGAAAATGGATGAGCAGGTTGAAATGATAGAATAGACAACTCAATAATCCCTCAGGGCTAGGGAAGAAAACATAGTAGTATAATCCACAGAGGTACAAAGGAGAGGGATGGTGTTGCTAGAAGAATCCCAAATATTCATACAAAGGCTAGAAAAATACCCCTCGCTTAACCCTTTGATAGAACCCTTAAGGGTCATATCGATCGACACAATCAATCTTAGAGAAGAGATAAATGGCTTGGAGACAACTCCACTAGAGGCGACCACTCATCCAGAAAACCCAAGCATTATGTCACAATAGGAAAGGTCTATGGTTGTTGCTACAATGCATCTGGGGGGAACAAGAAAATCAATTGGGATGGATGTTCCCAATGTCCTCATATACCTAATTACCATATATGACGATGAGGAAATTTCAGGGGTTTCTCTCATAACCTTAGTACCAATCACAGAGGAGGGAAAACCAGGGGAAAGATATGCTCCAACTCTCAAATCTTTGACCTCAATTCCCCCAGAAGGCGATAATACGACCGAAAGAATTTTGGACACTAAATTTCTTGAACAATAAGGAATTCATCCTAAGAAGGACAACTCAAAATATGAGTTGGGCTCTAGTGAACATGAAGAATAAACATAGTGATCATAAATCGACATCTCAATAGATGATCCTTAAGTAAATGTTTATCCTTTTCCCCTTGTTGGCCCTTGGTTATGTAAGGAAGTGAAGATTAAGGAAGAAAGGTGAAGTATGAACTATGCGGAAGGAATATTAACTAAGGAAGGGTTGAAGTGGGTAAAGAAGTAGAAAAGGAGCAAAGTAAAGGAAAATCTAAACATTGGAAGAGAAGATCAAGGAAGATAAAGTAGTAAGGAATATGGAACGTGAACAACTCAGAAAGCGGAAATAGACATCAACTGGTGCTTTGGAGCACCTTGCAGAAAATAAGGAAGAACAAGCTGGTGAAGCCCTTAAAACATGGGTCATGTGGACCTATGGTTTTGGATCTAGGGTTTTGACACCTAGGCTTCGGTCTAAGGTTTTACGAGAGTCATGTAATGTATAAATAAAGGTCTAGGAGAGTCGAGAGGGTTGCTCGATAATTGGTTGTTAGTCATTATTATTGTGATTACTATTGTTGAGAGAAATATTGAGTTTGTATTCTGAATCTTCAACTAGGTGTGAATATCAACCCTACAACTGTGTGCGAAGGAAGGGAAGAGGAAGAGAGAAAGAGAGAAATATCTGCAGCTAAGTGTGGAGATAGAACTGTATGTTTCCATCTAATATATCAAGAAACACAGTTCTGTGGACGTAACCCTAGGGAGAGGGTGAACCATGTATATATTTTTGTTCTTTGTGGTTGATGTTGTGATATTTTCCATTTGTTATACTATTATTTAATTGTTGTGTTAGATCAGAGATATAACTTCACGAAGTAAGCTTAAGAGTGGTAAAGAATATCTAGATTGTTGTGTGTTGTTGTCCTAGACCCACTATGCATTTCCTCTGATTTTAGACACATGTGTCCTGCAACCCCCTATTGCTACTTCGGGTGATCCAGGTGAATATTGGTGGCCACCCACCTTTTCCAACTGGCTCAAAACAGTTTTCTGACAATTTTGGCAATTTACTATTTTTAGCAGTTTTAACTTTTGAAGCCATTTTGAGGGCCTAAATGAAGGTTTTTTGGGATCGATACTCTCAATAATATCTATAGGAACAATTGAGCCCCCAAAATGAATATCCTCAACGATACCTTTCCAACAGGCTATCACACACCTAAAACGAATATCGTATGCAAAAGTTACAACACTGGGAAGTTGATGTACTAACTTACCCAGACGGGGCCCACATGGCTTTTGGTGCTTCATCTCCTAGGGTTAGGTTTTTGGATGTCTAGGGTTTTGGGCATTCATGTTTATTGTAAAAATTCATTCAGAGCCTCATTTTAATCATCTTATTGCAAATGAGCGCAACCATCACATCTCTTCTCAGAGATAAGCCGCCACCATTCCAGCAAGCTTGTTTCCGCTGCATTTTACAGTTTCAGCTTATTTCCTTATTGAATAGAAAACTAGTTTTACTGTATCTCTATTATTTTGTGTTAAGAACCTATTAATAATATGTATTCATTTCATTCTTCTCATAAAATATGGATCATTGGTATTAGAGTGGTTTACTCCTTGTCGTCTTAATGCATGTCCCCAACGAGGTCAGAGTACAAAGAGTTGGGTCTCGAGCTTGTTTCTCTTGAGGACAAAATCTCTCACACACCCAAGTGACCTCTCATGGCAAGAGAAAATAAATATGATGAGACATGAGATCCTTTCAAACTATTGATTGAGGAATCCCTCATGCAACAAAGGAATGAGATGATGGATAGTTTGGCTCAAATCCTTCGGTGACTACCAACAAGCGACGCATATTCTTCGAGCGGAGGAGCCACCCCCTTCAAGGTACAAATAAACTTTTATATTCCTATATTTTAAGGTTGGATAGAGGCAGATGTTGTAGACAAGTGGTTGAATCTACTAGAAGGGTATTTTTCTGTCCATAACTTTTCGAATAGAGAAAAGATTACTTTTGCGCTCCTCAAAGTCGTTCCCCATGTCAAAGATTGGTGGGAAACTTTTTGTGAGAAAAAGGAAACAGAGGAACCCTCATTATTTATAGTCATGTCCACCTAGTAATCCTTCAAGGATGATATTAAGGAACAATACTACCCTATCATAATTTATGATGACTTGTATACCAAATGGACCACACTATGGCAAGAAAGAGACCAAGCAGTGCCAGATTTCAAAAATATCTTTCATACCTTGCACACCAAGATGGTATCAAATATTTGGAGAGACATATGGTTCTCAATTATCACGACGCTCTACATATATACATCCATACCAAAATGGAATTTTTGGACATCTCATCCTTGGGCATGGCCTACCGATATGCCATCAAAATCGAGCAGAAGCTCAAACAAAAGAAGCGAAAATTTGGGCCTGGGAACCCCTCACAACAAAATCTAGGAAAGGGCAGCCCCAACCCATAGAAAAAAGGACAGAGAAAATATGGACATTATTAGTACAACCAATCCAATACATAAGAAAAGAAGGACACCAAAAAGACAAATAAAGATACCAGGAAGTGGTGTGACTTCCATAAGAGCCCTTGGAATAACACTGTTGACTGCCGCTCAAAGCATTCGCTAGTGGCTGAAGTGAAAGCCTCTAAATCAAATGTGGGTTCAGAATCTGAGCTAGAACCAAAAAGGGGAATATGGATCAATGATGCGAAACCCAATGCCATCGTTGCTACCACCAAGCTCTAGCCTGATGAACCAGACGAGCCAAAAGAAGGAAAATTCCTCTTCCATTCACAGATGTGGGTAAAAGGAACCCCGTTGAAATTCATCATGGATAGAGGTAGCCAGAAGAACCTCATCTCAGCGGAGGTCATCAAGTAGTTAGCCCTGCCGAAAACATCACACCCACAACTCTATATAATTGGATGTCTTCACCAAGGAAGAAATCTCCGTGTTAGCCAACAGTGTCGACTGTCGTACGACATCAAGCCCTTCAAAGACGAGGTATTGTGTGATGTTACTCCTCTCGAAGTTTGTGATGTTCTTTTGGACCAAACTTATTTATGGAAATGTCATGTTGTATATGAGTCTAGGCCTCATAGTGTTATTATTAATTTGAACAAGAAATTGTACAGGATACTCGAGGCAGTCCCACCTAGTGTTATTTCCTTGATCTCTGCTAAGAAATGAAGGAAGGTCATCTCTGAAAAGGGGAATTTTATCTTCTTCACGATTCAATCTCAGAATAAGAGAAATATAACAACCACATCCAGGGTCTCTGTTGTCGACCTCTCCACATAGCAGAAGAAAGTATATAAGGTCGTGGAAGAATACTCATATATCTTCTCCTCACCTACCGGGTTACCTCTGCATTGCCAAGTCAAGCACCCTATTGTTCTGACCCTCAGCGCATGTTGGCACAGGGGCATACCCAGGGTTCAACTCTACAACAACGCACCAACAAAACCCTAACTATCGACCCTTTTGAAAACACCTACAAAGCAGATGAAGTCTCACCTGAGGTAGAGGCAGGGGTGGTTGCAGGACTCAAGTGTCTACAATCTTAGCTAGGACATAGATATGTGATTATAATACTTAATAGATCACTTAGCACTGTCAATTCATCATTATATAACCAACATCTACTCCGCAGAGAAAACAGGGCATAGAAACATTCACCTAGATCTAATGTAATTAAGCACTTAGCATAAAGAACTAACTCAGATCTAGCAGATTCAATCACTAAGCACATTCACCTATATCAGATCTAACATCCAGATTCATCATAAGCATAAAGCATAAACATATCTATCTATCTATCTATATCAAGCACTTATCAAATAACACATAAATACATCAGAACATCACACAGAGTAGAATAACACAGTATTTACATGGTTCACCCCCACCCTGGGGCTACGTCCACCAACTCTTCTTCTTTATTATCTTCAATCAGTCATCTACATGCACAGAGCCACAAAAACCCTACTCCGCATAGCACAGGAGATCTGCACACACCTCGCTAGATCCTCCTTCCCCGAGATAAGTCTAGCACAAATCCTTTCACAATATATTACAACCACTTGCACTTAGCTCTACAATTTCTCACAATATGCACAAAGCATCTACAAATCATACTTACACTTACCACTTAGCTTATCGGCCTTGCATCACATAGATTCCCCTCTCCCTCCTTACATTGCCTAGACATCTATTTATACTTTAGAAAATAGGCCTAAACATGGGTAAACCCATGGGCCGAAATGCCATACCCATTACATATTCCCAAATCCCCAAAAGAACCCAAAAAGGGGCTGATATCCTGTGATCTCTACTTCGTCTTGCACTCCATATTCGACAGGCTATCGAAGTCCCAAAATAGGTCAAATTTGACCAAGAATCTCCCAAAACTTGGTCAAGGGCCAATAGCGCACCGTTACCTAATGGGCCATTATATCGTTTCTCTCTGTTAGAGAATGAGGAGATCAAGAGACATATCCAAGAAATTATCCACAAGGGGCACATTTGTCCCAGCTCATCACCTTGCAGGAGCCCAATCGTGTTGGTACATAAGAAAGATGGAACCTAGCGACTCTGCATTGATTATTGGGCTCTGAGTAAAATCATAGTTAGAAACTGGTACCTAATTTCCCGAATCGACGACCTCCTTGATCAACTCACAAGGTCCAAATAATTCTATAAGATTGATCTGAAGTCTAGCTACCACCAGGTCCCGATAGAACAAACAGATATATGGAAAATCACCTTCAAGTCAAAGGAAGGCCTTTTTGAATGGTTGGTCATACCCTTTGGTTTGAAAAATTCTCCAGCCACTTTCATGAGGATGATGGATGATATCCTGTGGCCATTCACTAATACTTTTGTAGTGGTGTATCTCGATAACATTCTCATTTACAACAAGACTTGCGCCGAACACTTGCAGAATATTCAACAAGTTCTACACAGCCTGTGACAACACAAGCTATATGCCAACTTGGAAAAATGCTCCTTCGGTATGGACAGGGTCCATTACCTGGGCTACATAATTGATCAGCATGGTGTACATGTGGATCTTGCCAAGATCCAAGTCATCCGTGACTGGCCAGCCCCAACCACACTCACTAATCTTCAGAGCTTCTTGGGTCTTACCAATTTCTACCGCAGGTTCATGTTGGGATTATCCCATATTGCATAGGCCCTCAACCAAATAACTAGGGGTGATGGTAAGGTGAAATTTGTGTGGGTCTGGTCCCAACAACAAGCGTTCGACGATTTGAAGCAGTGCTTGTGCTCAGCCACAGTACTTTTAGTACCATACCTGTAGTAGCCCTTTGAGATCAAGACAAATGCTTCAGACCAGGGATGATTTTAAGGTTGGAAATTTATTTTAAAATGTAGAAACATTGGAGAATATTACTAATCCTTCATATTCCAACTATAAATGTTTGGCAATATTTTTGTAAAAATATTCAAACTTATAAGGATTTTATATAATTTGTATAAAATTTTGGCGATTTTTAAGGTAAAATAATTTTATCCTATAGAATTTGGGAGAATTGTTTTTAGAATAGCGAATATTTTTTGGGGAAAAACCTTGGAAAATTAGCCCATGAGTGAAATCTAGCCCCTAAAATCATCCCTATTTCAGACTATGCGGTGGGCGTCATTCTCACTCAACATGGCCACCCCGTGGCCTATCATAGTGAGACACTATCAGATGTTGTCCATAAGTACCCTACTTACGACAAATAAATGTACTCCATTGTGCAAGCCTACCACCAGTGGAGACATTACATTCTTAGGAAGGAGACAGTCATCCAAACTGATCATAAGCCACTGCATTTCATGTGAACGCAAGGAAAATTGCAGAATGATCGCCATCAAAAGTGGTACACATACTTGCAACAATTCCACCTCAATATCAAGTATAAAACAGGATGCACCAATCGCATCGTTGATTGCCTCAGCAGACTGCCAGTTGTGGGGCTCACCACGGTTCTAGAATATTGTGACCATGAGACCTCTGGATGGCCCCGATTCTATGAGACAGACCCGGACTTCACCACCACCTACCAAATGCTGGGTGAAAATGCAATTGTTGATAATTTCCATATTCAAGATCAGTTGTTGTGTCGTCTGGTCCATATCTATGTTCCATCAAGTGAGGGAGTGAAGTTGATTTGGGAATCCCACTACAGTCGGGTGGAAGGAGAATTTGGTGTCGAAAATACAGTGGCGATGCTACGAAAAAATTTCTACTGGATGAAACTTCGACAGGAGGTCAAAAAGTATATCAAGTCCTCACTGCCTGCGTTATTACCAAACCAACCACTAAGAAATAGGGCCTGTACACCCCTCTTCCTACTCCTAACAGGCCATGGGAATCCATCTCAATGGACTACATGTCAGGCTTCCCATCCACCAAGCAGGGAAATGAATGTGTTTTTGTGTTTTTTGATTGCTTTTCTAAGATGGCAATTCTGGTTGCCTGCAAGAAGAATATCACAGCAGAGGCCACTGCCAAGCTCTTCTTTGAACGAGTCTAGGTACATTTTGGAATCCCACAAACCATTGTCTCAGATCAGGACAGCCAATTTTTCATCACATTTTGGTCAAGCCTCTAGTCACTGTTGGACACCAAGCTCACCAAATCCATGTCCTTCCACCCCCAGATAGATGGCCAAACTAAGGTCGTAAATCGAATGATTGTGCATATCCTTCACATGTATAATTCAAAGAACCCTCACACATGGGATGAGAGCCTTCCCTATGTCCAACATAGCTACAACCGAGCCGTGCATAGCTCAACCGGACATAGCCCCTTTCAGGTGGGGTTAGGATTCCAACCATTGTGTCCCATAGATGTTGCACTTCCCGTTGTAGTAACCTCGAACAACTCATCTCCTGCTCCAACTAAGATGAAAAATCCACCCGATTCATTGAGTGGATCTAGAACATACACCAACATGTTCAAGATATCCTACAAAAGTCCAATGACAAGTACAGGTAGCGCCATGACCAACATCGGGTGCCACATAAGTTTTAGGTGGGCGACAAAGCTTGGTTTCACTTGTAGAAAGAATGTCTTACATGACCCCATCGAAAGATTCACCCACTCCATTATGGGTTGTACAGTATCACCAAGGCCATGGGGGATAATTATTTTGAGCTCAACATTCCTCCTTTCCTTGTCCTGCACCCAGTGTTCAATGTGGATCTCCTTCGCCCTTATTTCCCAACATTATTGGACACCTCAGATGTAGTAGAGAAGCTAAAACCAATAGAGCTCAACCCCAACTTCATACAGCAGGAATTCAACAATCATATTTTGGACACACATATCAAGGGAAATCGACAACAAAGGATCCATCTTTATCGAGTAATCAAAGCAAGGCAACTCCTATACCAAGGCAAGTGGCTCACCCGAGGCCAAATTCAGAAGAAATTTCCTCATCTAATGGGGGGAATCAAGGAAATGGATACCATTTATTCCTAAGGAGGTAGGATTGATCCAGGTGGATATCGGTGGCCACCCAACTTTTCCAACTGGCTCAAAATAGTTTTTTGACAATTTAGGCAATTTACTACTTTTAGCAGTTTTAACTTTTGGGGCCATTTTGAGGGCCTAAATGAAGGTTTTTCTAGATTGAGCTTCTCCATGATATCCAAAGGTATTATTTATCCCCCAAAACAAATCTCCTCGATGATACCTTTCCAACGGGCTATCACATGCCTAAAATGGAGATCGTATGCAAAAGTTGTGACCCCGAGAAGTTGATGCACTAACTTACTCGGACGAGGCCCATGTGAATTTTGGTGCTTCATCTCCTAGGGTTAGGTTTTTAGATGTATAGGGTTTTTGGCATTATTTTTTATTGTAAAAAGGCCTTCAGAGCCTCATTGTAATCATATTATTGCGAATGAGCACAACCATCACATCTCTTCTTAGAGATAAGCCGCCACCATTCCAGTAAGCTTGTTTCTGTTGCATTTTACAGTTCCAGCTTATTTCCTTATTGAATAGAAAACCAGTTTTACTTTATCTCTGTTATTTTTTGCTAAGAACCTATTAATAATTTGTATTCATTTCATTATGCTCATAAAATTTGGATCATCAGGTGATATTGCATCTACTTCGCAGGTGTTGCCAAAAGGGCCAGTAGTTAGGGCTTGTTGGTGCGTTATAAGAGTTGAACCTGGGTCTGCCCATGTGCGAACAAATGGTTCTATTTCCAGGACCGGGATATTTTTTAGGGAATTTCAAGGTGGTTTCCATCGAATACATAGATTCAGAAGTGGATAGAGGAACAAGAGAAGGACTTTGTTGAAGCTCAGAACAAGAACCCTATCATTAGTACAAAAGACTGGTTGGGAAGGTACATCTTCATCGACATAAACAAAATTTTATTTGGGGGAATTCATAAGGAGTTATACAAGTGGTTAGCTAGATTAGAAAATACCTAGTTTGAGATCATATCTAGACCACCTGTGGTTTGGACAACGATGTTGATCAAGAAGGTCAAGAGAGTTGATAACACTGTGTCTAGAGCAGTGTATCTCTGGTTTGATATCACTATTGGAGCTACATTACTGAGTTTGCTATCGATAGATTCAAATCGTATAGTCAAGAAGAGAGGTATTTCTTTAAGGTACCTAGAGGAAAGTTCCTACACATTTTAAAGACTAGGATTAAGATGTTATTTCATGAGAATAATATCCTGAAGATACAGTGAAGCTAATGTTCAAGAATTCAGACAACGACAGTGACACAAAGGATGGACTCATGCACAGTGGGATATCATTTAGAGAAGTTCCTCTTGCCAACTTGTTTAAGTAAAATTATGGAGACAAGGTATTCTATAGTGGAGAAGAATCAGAGCTATTGGACGAAGATCATTTAGATTCCGCAAGAATAGAGGAAGTAGAGATTGAAGAACCTCACCGAGTAGAATCAGAAACTTCAGGCACTATGCCTACTATCGAATTAAGTACTATTACTCCTTCTGTTGTTTTAGAAGCATTAAGTAACCAAAGTAACTAGAGGAGTCAGAGAAGTTAGAGTACTGTTACAAGTAGTTTGGTACATACTCAGTCAAGAAACCAAGGAAGATCTGTTGGCACAGGGGTAGACCCAAGGTTCAACGCTACAAGAGTGCACCAACAAAACCCTAACTACCGACCCTTTCAGCAACACCTGCGAAGCAGATGAAGTCTCACTCAAGGTAGAGACAGGGGTGGTTGCAGGACTCAAGTGTCTGCAACCTTAGTTGGGACACAGACCTGTGATTATACAACTTAGTAAATCACTTAGCACCGTTAGTTCTTTAACATGCAGTCATTATCTACTTCCTTGATAAACCAGAGCCTCGTAGTACTCACAGTAATCTACCATATATGAGCACTTAGCATAAGTAAAGTAGATTGGACGTAATTGATCAACCACTGAGCATATTCATGTATATTAGATCTAACATTCCATACATCATTAGCACTTAGCATAATCATATCTATCTAATCATCTCAAAGCACTAAGCAAGAAGACATAAACACATTCAGACAAGCACCAAGCAAGATAACACAATGTTTACGTGGTTCACCCCCATCCTAGAGCTACGTCCACCAACTCTTCTTATTTATTATCTTCAATCAGTCATATAAATGCATAGAGACACACAAACCCCACTCTACATAGGACAGGAGATCTGCGCACACCTTGCTAGATCCTCCTTCCCTGAGTTAGGTTACAACACAAAAGCTTCTACTCAATCTCTTACAGTCACTTGCACTCAACCTTGCAAGTCTCATACAACATGCACATAGCGTATGTAACTATTAATTGCACTTGGCACTTAGCTCATCATCCCTTTCCTACATCGCCTAGGTATCTATTTATACATTACAAAATAGGCCTAAAAATGGGTAAACCCATGGGTCTACATCCCTTTCCCATTACATATTCCCAAAAACCCCAAAAAAGGCCCAAAAGGGGCCTGAGATCCCGTGGTCTTTCTTCATCTTGCGCTCCTCCTTAGATAGGTTGTCGAAGTCCCAAAATAGGTCAACATGACCAAGAAACTCCCAAAACTTGGTCAAGGGCCAACAAGCCCCCAAATCTCACCTGTGACTCGTCCCAAGTCACTCTAGTCTCACCAATTCTACCTCGAATGCCTCGATCTTGGCCCGAGATGCTTCGAATTGTTGTTTTGTTGTGGCCTCTTGCTTGCTGAACTCTTGGATTACTACGTCGTTCACCGGTCCTTCCAGGCATTGTTCTTCTATGAGGATGACCTGGTCTAGCTCTGCTCCTTGGCTCTTGACCTCTGTAAACAACAGACATGCCTTGTCTTGCATAGGTTGAATTTGTTGAGTGAATTCCATCACTTTAATTTGAAGCATATGGATATGTTGTTGTGCTATGCATTGTTCATGAGTCCTATTCATTCTATCTATTGCTGATAGGGCCTTCAGCTATGCATGTAGCATATCCACATGTTGTTTTGCTTCCCGGATCTATGGCTCCAGTGCCTGTAATTCTAAATTCTCTATAAGTTTTTTGTAGGTTTGGGCACTCTCATTACTTAGCTTATTTCACTCCAAGGTAAGGGATTTTAATCTTCCAACTGCGCTGTGAGAAGTTTCTTCTCACTGGTCTCTTATCTCTTGAGGGGTTTTGGGTACAACACGATGTTATAGATCTGCGATGCACTGCTAGAGCTTCTGGATTACCTCTTTGATTTGTGCCACCTGCTATGGAACTCATTCTTTGGTCTGTACTTTGAAGATTGTCACAGAGTGAAGTGCTCTTTTGACCCTTTCCTTAACTTCAAGTTGCTCGGTAAGCAACTACCCCTTGCTTTGATGTAGTTCTACTTTCTCTTCATCAAACTTCTCTTGCATAGAAAGCTTCTCTCGTTCTGCATTACTGCGATGTTATAGCAGAGCTCCCTGTGCTTGTGCCAGATCCTAGGTGGATTATCTTGTTTCCTCTTGTGCTCGTCTAAGGTGACCTTTGACCGTATCAACAATCTAGTGGATTTGAGCTGGCTCATCTCCCAGTTTTGATGTTTCTTCTAGTAGAGGCATAGTGGAAACTACGCGGATGGACTGTAGTGCCTGCTTCACTTCTTGAAATTCGACCTTGATTTGATTGAACATCTCCTCCTTCTTGGCTTCCTTCTTCTCTGCTATCTCCATCGAAGCATCATTCAGTGCAACGACAATGAATTTGAAGTCGTCTGAGGTTAGGGTGGTCTCAAACTTGGTTCTATTTTCTTTCATTTTCTTCCTTGAAGAAGGTTTCGAAGGGGAAACCTTCCTTTTCTTTGAGGGATCATCTTTGTCTCTTGGCGGTGTGACCTTGTCTTTCTTTTGTTCGACTTCGGTGCCATCTATCTATCCACCATCACCTCCGCACTCAGGTGAGATAGAAGGATTTTGTGCTATAGTGTTGTGGACATCATGGGCTTCTACATTCTTCTTGGTCTTTCTCTATCCAGGTATATCGTGCACGACTTCTAGACTATCGACATTAGAGAGATTCGCAGGGTCAGTTGGGATAAGGAGGTCCACCGACCACTCCTTAGTAATATCTTCTAATTATTCCTCTGTTATTTTGTAGTAGGACTACAACTGTTGGTGATGCTCATCAGTTCATGGTGTGATGTAGATGAAGTGGCAGTCCGCGATAAATTTCATCAATGGCCTAAATCTGTGAAGTGTGTTCAGGGCGATGCGAGGCATATCCTGGATTACAATATTTAGTTGGTTGTAATAAGTGTGGAAGATGGAATTGGACTACCACTGCTCATTCATGTCACTAGAATACCACAACGTACTGAACTTCACAACCAGTGGTTCAAAGGGCTCAACATCCGGGAAGGTTGCACCTTCTGGCATCTCCCATGCGATGAAAGCAATTAATATGAGAAGCCAGCTAAAATGGAACTTGTACCCTTGGTATTGCACTTCCCTATAGTCCAGTTATATCTCATTCACCAAGTATTTGTCCCAATTCATAAGTAGGCCCTCTACGCACTTCCCTGCGAGGTCTACTACAAATCCAGTCACTTGGGTCGGTCGACTTTTGCGAATTAGCTTGCCTGCGATCAACTGACAAGAAAGGTGCACTATGTCACTCTGGATATAGGCTACCTTGTATCCTTGCATGCCCTTCTCCACATTTCCATAAGTATCCTTTATCCTTTGGGCGAGAGCACGATCTATGGTCTTTCTGGGGTAAAAATCCCATGGGTCGGGGCCCTGCATGCTTAGCCATGTCATCCGATTGATCAAATTCAGATCCACTGTGATGTGACGGTTCAACCATAAGTGTCCTCTATGATATCAAGACAGTAGAAACTTGACGCACTCGTTCACTTCTTGATGCCTCCTAAAGTGAGGAATCTTCATTACATTAAGTAGGGTTGACTGCTCGAGGTTCTGGGTCCATGATTGAGCGATAATCTTGGAGCTATTTCCTTTGGTTCGCACCAGATATTTATGAGGGGAAAGCATACTATAACCCTTCCTATTGTCAAGGTTGAAGTCACTAAAATTCAATGTGGTGAGCTTATCTTGGTTGGCACAAACTGCACACACTTCTTTTGGAAGGTACACAATGATCAAAGCATACTCAAATTCATGGGGCACACTGTCATGAGTGATGGCGTTGTTCAGAGGTGGTAGATAAGCAGGTATAATGCTTGAAATTAGTTTAGCATTCGTGATATCATCTTTGTGCTTAGTGAGCTTCTCATCGACTCGTTGGGATGGACCAGCTCGAGTAGTGGAAGGAGAGGCCTGCAATCCTCTCGTTGACAATGCTTGTACACCTGTAGACAACCCTCGCTCCAACATGACTCCTTCAGAAATTAAGTATAGGAGAACTTCTATCACTGATTCTTCAACTCCGGTGATCTTGTCAAACATACGCACTCGGGATTAAAATTATCGGGGTCACGATGAACTTAGACACTATACTAGAATGAGAAGTAAGGTCACAATGATTACTGCATACAATTCACTCAGTCTGTGGGCTTCAAATTCTCAGTTAGCAAAAAGTGTTCTCCGTGCATGGCTCGATGAGCTAAGTAGGTAATTCGATAATGGTTAGCTTGCAATGGGTATGAAACTCCATTAACTCCTGTTCAATCTATTATGGCATGGTCCAACGATCGGGTGATGAACCTTTATTTATTTTATGTTTGTTCAGAGTGGAAATCGAATGGATATATCGGCCCCAACGACTATATTGCTTCGTTATGGTGAAGTTCCATGTGTATTTTTTCTGATATCTCGGTGAAGCTCTAATTCTGCAATTTTTCTCTCTGCAAGGCCTCCTCTAGAATCTCTTGTAACCTTTCAGTATTAGCCCTTTTATTTCTTAACTTTCTAGTCTTCTTTCCAGTGAGCTTTGTCTCAATAATTCTTTTCTCATTCTGATTCTTTTCTTCTTTGGTCTTAGTTACTTTGCGTTGTTGAAATTATTTCCTAGGGTTCTTGGGTAATACTTCTTCTATGTCTAATATAGGTAGTTCAATCTCCTAAGGATCCTCTAGTGTTCTCTTAGCTTCAACATCCGGGTTTCTAGTATTAGATATCTGTGATCTTCTCTTATGTTCCTCAATCAAGTGCATGATCCTTCTGGTCATAAAGTCTTTTAACTCTTGCTTCTTTTGTTCCAAAACTTCCTCTTCTTCCTTTTGTCTAGATTGATCTCTATCAATCCAAGGTTTTCCTATTAGCATGGTAAATGGGGTGTTGTCTTCAACAAATTTAATAATCTCAAAGTCTTCTTCTGTCGAAACTCCATTGACAGTCATGGGTATTTGAGAGAGCCTTCCACATAGGTTTACTAGCTTTCCTCTAAATAAACTTATTCCTCCTATTGAAGGTATCATAACAGGCCTTCCTATAGCTTCCCAGGTTCTCTCTGGCATAATATTCATCTATGTTTCCTCATCCAGAACACAGTCAATGTCAAAGTCCCCTATTCTTGCTTCGATGCATTCCTTCTCTTTGAAGATCTCAGATAAGATGACATGTCGGTGGTCATTCAGGGTTTCTCTCATTTGTAGCAATACTTTCTCCGATTCTTTTTGGGGTTCTGCCTTTTCTGGATCTACCTTAGGGTTTTTTTGATTCAAATTCATTCCTTCAAGCTTAGCGATCATTCTAGGGCAATCCAACACTTTGTGGTCCATAGACTTACAACAAAGACAACTAGGTATTCTGCCAAGGAATTCCTTAGTAAGATGTCCTGGTCTTCTACAACTATAATAGAGGTTTAATCCTCTCTTTCTTTTCAATGATCCCCAACCTCTTCTGTACTGTGCACTAGGATCATGGTAGCTAACCTACAACAAATTCTTTCTAGGATATTGCATCCATTTGTTAATCCAAACATTCTTTCTATGCATAGGTATAACATATATTTCATTATTCTTATCATATCTATTCATATCAAACCCTTTTTCATCTATTAATACCCTAGCTTTCAAACTAGGGCAAAACCTATCAGATATACCTAGATCCATACTGTAGAAACAAAAAATTCTACTTATATTACTTCTACAGAGCACAAAGCTTTTAGATCTAAAACTTTTCACTATTCTTACCTTTATCAGAGCACAACGCTTGCAGATCTTACCTCTTTTAATTATAAATTTCCTTTTTTACCCTTCTTAGAGAACAAATATTTCATATCTTGCTTATTTTCTTTGGATATGGCCTTCTTTCTTTAGATCGGTCTTCTTTCCTTTAGATATGGCTTTCTCTCTTCAGTATAGATCTTTTTAGATCAAGTAGAATACTGCACACTAGGGCACAGATCTATGCACATAGCTTTCACAATTTCAAGATGAATCTTTTCACAAAGCTTCCTCTTTCTCAGTTCCGAGTAATCACAGTTTCAAGTCCCAACAATGGAACCATTTGTTGGCACAGGGGCAGACCCAGGGTTCAATGCTACAAGAGAACACCAACAAAACCCTAACTATCGTCCCTTTTGACAACACCTGTGAAGCAGATGAAGTCTCACTCCAAGTAGAGGCAGGGGTGGTTGTAGGACTCAAGTGTCTGCTACCTTAGCTGGAACACAGACTTGTGATTATACAACTTAGTAAAGAACTTAGCACCGTTAGTTCTTTAACATGCAATCATTATCTACTTCGCTGATAAAATAGAGCCTCACAGTACTCATACTAATCTACTATATATGAGCACTTAGCATAAGTAAAATAGGTCGGATGTAACTGATCAAGCACTGAGCATATTCATGTATATTAGATCTAACATTCCATACATCATTAGCACTGAGCATAAGCAGATCTATCTAATCATATCAAAGCACTAAGAAATAAGACATAAACACATTCATATAAGCACCAAGCAAGATAACACAGTGTTTACGTGGTTCACCCCCATCCTGGGGATACGTCCACCAACTCTTATTATTTATTATCTTCAATCAGTCATCTACATGCACAGAGCCACACAAACCCCACTCTGCATAGGACAGGAGATTTACGCGCACCTTGCCATATCCTCCTTCACCGAGTTAGGTTACAACATAAAATCTTCTACTCAATCTCTTACAGTCGCTTGCACTCAGCCTTGCAAGTCTCACACAGCATGCACAGAGCATATAGAACTATTACTTTCACTTGGCACTTATCTCATCGGCCCTTTCGTACATCGCCTAGGTATCTATTTATACATTACAAAATAGGCCTAAACATGGGTAAACCCATGGGCCGACATCCCTTTCCCATTACATATTCCCAAAACCCCAAAAAGAGGCCCAAAAGGGGCCCGAGATCCCGTGATCTCCACTTTTTCTTGCGCTCCTCCTTCGACAGGCTGTCGAAGTCCCAAAATAGGTCAACATGACCAAGAAACTCCCAAAACTTGGTCAAGGGCCAATAAGATCTATGGAAGATGAGATGAGGTTACCTATATTTAGAGGATATGGATCTGAAGATACTGACTAACACTGGTTCTTATGCAAAGTTGTATGGAGCATTAAGCAAGTCACTAACGAAGTTGTTAAGTGAAGTCAATTTAGTACTACCTTGAGGGATCGTGCTCTGAACTAGTATATGAAGTTTGTTTCATGACTGGGAAAGCCTAAACTGTTGAATGACATTAAAACTGTGTTGAGTGCACAATTCAAGAAACCTAAGTCGAAATCACAATGTATTATAGAGATTAAGGAAATCAAGCAGAAGGTGACTAAACTAGTTTGGGAGTTTGATAAGAGGTTTAAGACTCTAACAGATCGTTTGAGTTTCCAGATCCTAGATGAACAAAATAAATAATGGTTCATTTTTGCTCTCCTTCCACACATCATAGTTCCTCTAATGCAATAGAAGGTCTCTTCGCATGCTGAAGCATTGGAGATCGCCATGAAACTAGAAGTAACCCCTGTAGGATAATCCAACCCAGGTATGAGTCAAATCTTGAACCAGTTAACTAGTTTATCCTTACAGGTGGAAGACATTGTAGAAATTTCGATACAAATTAATGTATTCGTGCGATTATCCTAATCTAACAATTTCCGCCACTTGTTAAATACAAAATCGATTCTATTATTATTCTTGTGGAAGCAATTAAACCATGATCACAATCACAATGCACAAAGTGAAATATCAATAACACACAACACATAAGTTTTACTAGGAAAGCGTAAAGCTAAAAACCCCACTATCATATATTATGTATATCATGAATCATGAAACAATCTCATACAAAACTCTAATCCAAGAGCTCTTAGTACAATACAATCGTCTCACACTGTCATACACAAATCAACAAATACAAGTGCCAATTCCTGTGTCCAGACAGCTTGCCTCCTCTGCACAATCTCTGCAATTCAAATTCTCACAATGAATTGAATCATACACGAATTGCCTAGCTTGCACATGCTCATAAGCATATCCACTGCATGTGTGATCACATCAAAACTGATAGCCAAACTGTCCCTTTCACCTGTTATCTCAACTGGGTCTCCACTGGATCTGACATGCATGTAGTTAACCATGGCGTATCTTCAGTTGCATGTGAGTTCACTGATTAACTGAACTCTCACTAGTGCATGTTTAGTTACAACTAGTACAAGTGATCTTAACTCACTTAACTACACTTCCGATTATGTTACAAATCCAACTCACTCAGTTATGAATGAAATAATATATTAATATTTATTGTCTAATTTAATTAAGGGAAAAATAAATTAGACACATGTTTCTTGTTGACTTTTCAACAGATATGAAGAAAGATAAAGGAAAAGAGAAAAGAGAAGATATATGGTGTATCATATGTAAATCAAAGGAGCATGACAAAGAGCATTGTCCCATATTTCATGAATACTTAGCCTCTGGAGCACCTAGTCCTTTGAAGCAGGCTGTTGTACCCTAGTGCAAGGTATGTAGAGCTAGACATCGCCCTGGTGAATGTTATTATATGAAAAAATATGTCCAGAAACCCACCAATATTTACTGCACATTCTGTAAATCCATGGGGCATGATGAGAAGGATTGTAGGTCTTACGATATCATGCATGAAAGATCAATGAATACATAAAGGATTAAAGGAGAAACACAACAAAAAGGAAATAATGCATAGTTCAACTCCCCGGGAAGAGGAAACTTCAACCCTTGTGGTGGATTCAGAGGAAGAGGACGAGGTGGAGGTATGGGTCGAGGTAGAGGTCATATTATTTGTTATAAATTTTCACAACCATGACATTTGGAAAGGGATTGTAAGAACCCTTGTACAACTTGCAACTACTGTAACTTGTGTGATCATGTCATCGAAGATTGTCCAGTATTGTTGGACAAACTCTAGGAGAGACAAGGAGGAAACCAACAAGTACAATTAATATGAGTAGAACCTCGCAGTGAGGATTCCAAAGTCGTTGTTACTAATAGAGGAGGAATTGTTACAGGAGAAGACATGGTATCTCCAGGAAATACTACAGAAGGATCAAGGATTAGAAGAACTGCAGAGAAGGCACAGTTGTTTGATCCAAGAAGAGAGAGGCATACTTTTGAAGAAGCAAGGAAATAATTTGTAGGAGAACAAGATTCTTCATCTAAGGCATAACCAAAAGTAAGGGAATGTGAAATGCTACCATCATTTGATCAGTCTTCCCTATCTAGACAAGGAAAAGAGGTAAGAAAGCTCATGGACTTCTTATATACCTGTATTAATTTGATTAAAGATGAAAAATTTGTGCAGGATCTACAACACCTAGTAAGATAGTATGAAATTGGGAAAATACACCCTGTGTTGAGTAGATCTATGAATCAAGTATCAATGAAAAGGAAAAACAAGGATTTACACCTTAGTTCTCAGATTGGAGACTAAGACGTGGACCATGTGGTCTTCGACTTGGGAAATGATGGGAAAACCTAGATTTATTTACTCTCCTATCAAGCTCAGTATGGCTAATCAATAGGCGGTGAGCCCTTTTGGAAGACTAAAGCATGTCCCTGTAGATGTCGATGGGTTAAGGACATTTGTAGACTTTGAAGTAATTGATATTGTTGATGATAGTTGTCCTTATCCTGCATTGTTAGGAATTGATTGGGATTTCAACAACTTGATTGTTGTTGACCTAAAGAAGAGAATAATGACATTTGAGGGTAATGGCCTTAAATTCATTGCATATCTGGACCCAGATGAAGGTCACAGATACACAGAACCTATCAGGGAATAAGACTGCGCATATGATATTGAGAACATCTACAAACTGACAACAAGACAACATGATTACATTAATCCTACAATAGATGGAAATATCATCTAGTGAAGTGAAAGTGCATGTTCATCAGATTCAGAAGAGGCATTGGAAAATTGGCAGAACAGAATGTACGAAGTATCCACATGGAGGTGTGCCAGATTGACCAGAGTAGTTCACTGGATTGGGATAGAAGTAAGTAATATTCCAACATTTGATGTTCTAAATCATTTAGAGACATTTCTAGTTGAATTTGAAAAAATTGTACCAATACAACAAAGGATGTTGGCACTGGATGAAGCTTTGAAATCCACACCAGCTAGATGGTGGGGAGCACACAAGAAGAACATCGTGGAGTGGAAACAATGTTGCACCTTATTGACAATGCACTTTTCAGACCAAGCAAAAGGATGTGAAGTTCTATACACATGCCAAAGGTTTCCTAAGGACCACATGCAAAGTTGTGAGGAGGCTTGGAGTAGCATTCCTAAAGAACAGTGGGTGCATAAGTTCATTAACACCTTGGGTACTATGCCTATCAAGTGGTATATTCAAGCATAACTACACCTCATCACTACAGACTGGTATGGAATGACTCAAAACATTATAGCTACATTTTTATTTGAGAATCAGTACCCTACAGTAGATTAGGCTTTACAAATTGTGAAGCACAAGGTCTTTGAGGAGACACCTAACCTCCCTTTTGAGAAAGAATAAGATGAATGGACTGCGATTCTTCAACAGTTATAGGGTTTCTACAATATCAATGGTGATGAGGATGATGACCCTAGAGATGTAAACATAGCATAAACTAAAGGTCACAGAGACATAGAAGGACCAGGGATCGAACTACCTTTTATTGGACATCCCATTAAAATTAAGAAGGTTAATATTGGAACAGAACAAACACCTAAGTTAGCAATTGTTGGAGACTATTGGGATGATGCTACTATTAGCAAGATAACGAATCTATTTCATGAATATCAGGACTTGTTTGCAACCAAGTTCATAGATATGAAGGGCATTAAAGGGCCCATGGGAGAAATGAAGATCCCCTTGAGAGTAGATGGAACACCTATCAAGTAGAGACCTTACATACTGAATCCAAAGTACAATCAGAAAGTTAAGATTGAATTGGATAGAATGTTGGAAGTAGGAATCATAGAACCTAATGAAGAATCTGAATGGATCAGCCCTATGGTGGTATAAGAGAAGAAGTCAAGAGAAATCAAAATTTGTGTATATTTAAGGAAACTCAATGATGCATGCATACATGACCCCTTTCCTACACCCTTTACTGATGAATTTCTAGATAATGTAGGAAAGGAGTTCTACTCATTCACAGATGGATTTTTAGGTTATCACCGTATCAAAATCACTGAGTAATATCGACATAAGACCACCTTTTCCATATAATGGGGTTTGTTCCAGTACATTGTGACGCCTTTTGGCTTGAAGAATGCACCATCCATCTTTTCCAGGGTGGTGGTCAAAGCATTGAAGGACTTCTTACACAAGTTCTTGGAAGCATATTTTGATGATTGGACTGTCTTTAGCCTACTGAAAAATCACATTGAATGTTTGATATTGATGTTAAATAAGTGTAGGCAATGTTAGATTGCTTTGAATTTGAAAAAAATCATTTTCTTTTCACCCTTTGGAGTGTTTCTTGAGTAAATTGTGTGTAAGCAGGGGTTGTTGGTGGATCCTTCTAAGATTTCCATCATTTTTTATATACCTCCTCCTACTTCGGTTAGATAGTTGCGCACTGCATTGGGGCACATTGGATACTATAGGAAGTTCATTAAGGGTTATGCATAGATAACAACACCTATGGAGAAGCTATTGAAGAAATATAATAAGTTCCAATGGACAGAAGAATGCCAACAGAGCTTCGACATACTAAAGAAAAAAATGGTTACTGCGCCAATCTTGGTTTTTCTAGATTGGAGTAAGAAGTTCAATGTTCATGTCGATGCTTTTCCCATTGCATTAGGAGTATTTTAGCACAACCTAGTGCAGGAGACATTGACCACCCTATAGCCTTTTCTAGCAGGAAGCTTTCTACAGCTAAAAGAAACTATACTATGATTGAAAGAGAAGGCTTGGCTATGGTCTATGCACTGCAAAATTTTAGACATTATTTGTTGGGAGGACATTTTAAGATGTTCACTGATCATTTTTCATTGAAGTACTTAGTCAACAAGCCAGTGTTGGGGGGAAGAATATGCAGATGGATACCACTATTCCAGGAGTATGACTTTGAGATTGTGGTCAAGACAGGAAGAATGAATAAAGGACCTTATCACTTATCCAGGTTGGAACATGGAAAGGAACCTACCAGCGTAGAGGATACACTACCAGATGCACAGTTGTTTTCCATCAGAAAAATCGATGATCACTTCACCGAGATAGTTCAGTTCCTGTCCATGGGAATGGCACCTCGCGAGTATACAATCATTCAAAAGAAACAGCTGGTAGTCTACGTAGCTGACTTTCAACTTATAGCGGGAAATTTGTATATGATGGGACCCAATGAGATCTTGAGGAGATGTGTTATGGAGGAAGAAATACCATTGATTCATGCAAAAGCACATGAAGGCATCACAGGAGGAAATTATGCAGGAAAAGAAACATCACAAAAGGTTCTTAGAGTTGGCCTCTAGTGGCCTACTTTACATAAGGATGCTAAGGAATACCCCAGATCCTATGATGTATGTCAAAGAGTAGGGAATCCTTATAGAAGGGATGAAATGCCTTTGACACCATAATTAACATTACAAGTATTCGAGAAGTGGGCCATTGACTTTGTGGGACCTATTAACCCACCAGGAAGGCCCATAGGCGTGAGATACATTATCACTGCTACAGATTATTTGACCAAATGGGTATAAGCAAGAACAATTAAGGATTGTAGTGCAGCCATAACTACACAATTCATCTTTGGGGATATTATAACTAGATTTGGATTCCCGAAGATTCTCATGAGTGACCAAGGCACACATTTCATCAACAAAACTATTGAAGCCTTGACTCAAGAGTTTGAAGTTCACCATCAGAAGAGAACACCATACCACCTGCAGGCGAATGGTACAGTTGAATCTTTCCATAAGATCTTGGAGACAGTGCTGAACAAGATTTGCAGTGTTAACATAAATGACTGGGATTTAAGAATTCCAACAGTATTAGGGGCTTATAGAACTACTTGCAAGAAGATGACAGCGCAAACTCCCTTCAAGTTAGTATATGGATTAGAAGCAGTGGTACCTATGGAATATTTGGTTACTAGTTTAAGAATTGTAGCATTTACAGGTATGAATGACATAGGCATTGTTCAAGACAGGATTGCACAGTTGATGGAACTAGAGGAAGATAGGTTTATTGCAGGATTTCATCAGCAGATCTAGAAAGAAAGAGAAAAGTCTTACCATGATAGACGTATCAAGAGGAAGGCATTCAAGCAAGGATATTTGGTATTGTTATATGATAGCAAGTTCATGAAGCATCCAGGGAAGTTCAAGACACATTGGCTTGGGCCACTTGAGGTTTCTTATTTCACAGAAGGAGGAGATGCATAGTTGAAGACCCTTAATGGAGAATGGAAAGAAGGTTTGGTAAATGGGAGCAAGTTGAAATTGTATTACAACAATCAGTTGCCTTACATCTCTCAATAAAAGAAAAGGAAGATGGGTCTAGGTACCAAGTGCAGTTGAAACTGGGTACCAGACACAGAAAAGACAGTCTGCACAAGATAGGAATGGAAAGAGCAGAAAGCACAGGCTACTTTGTGCAGTCTGAAGTCGAAGTAAATTAGAAGGTTTGATATTCCAGTGACTTGGGACAAGTCACATGTGAGTTTTGAGGGCCTGTTGGACCTTAGTTATGTAAGGAAGGGAATATTAAGGAGTAAAGGAGAAGTACGAACTGCATGAAAGTCACATTAACTGAGGAAGGGTCGAAGTGGGTAAACAAGAAGAAAAGAAGGAGCAAAGTAAAGGAAAATCTAGTCGTTGGAAGAGAAGAACAAGGAAGATAAAGCAGTAAGGAATATGGAACATGGACAACTCAACAAGTGGAAAAAGACACCAACGGGTGCTTTGGATCACCTCATGGAAAAGAAGGAAGGACAGGCTGGTGAATCCCTTAAAGCACGGGTCATGTGGACCTAGGGTTTTGGATCTAGGGTTTTGACACCTAGGCTTTGGTCTAAGGTTGTGTGAGAGTCATGTAATGTATAAATAAAGTTCTAGGAGAGTCGAGAGGGTTTCTCAATAATTCATTGTTATTCATTATTTTTGTGATTATTGTTTTTGAGAGAAATATCGAGTCTATATTATGAATCTTTAGCTGGGTGAGAAGATCAACCCTACAGCTGTGTGCACAAGAAGGGAAGAGGAAGAGAGAAAGAGATAAAGATCTGCAGCTAAGTGTGTAGATAGAACTATATTTTTTCATCTAATATATCAAGAAACCCAGTTCTATGGACGTAACCCTAGGGAGAGGGTGAACCACATATATCATGTTGTTCTTTCTGGTTGATGTTGTGATATTTGCCATTTTTTTATACTGTTATTGCATTGTTTAGTTATATCAGAGATATAACTTCGTGAAGTAATCTTAATAATGGTAAATAATATATATAATGTTGTGTGTTGTTTTCCTGAACCCACTTTTCATTTCCTCTGGTTGTAGACACCTGTGTCCTGCAACCCCCTATTGCTACTTCGGGTGAGATTGCATCTGCTTCACAGGTGTTGCCGAAAGGGCTAGCAATTAGGGCTTATTGGTGCACTGTAAGAGTTGAACCCTAGGTCTTCCCCTTTGCCAACACCCCTCTCCCCATATAAATCCCAGACTCCACTAGCCAATGAATCCCAGTAGGAGGTCGAGTCACCAGGACATACATAGGTTCCCCCTACTAAAGAACTACAAGATTCGGTCATAGAATATCTATATATGGCAGGAAGCCTAGGAAACACTCTGACCTGGGGAGATAAATAGATTCCTGAGCCATTGGATGAGGTCGTCGATATACAAGTGATCGCTTATGATAGAAAGAGGAAATATGTGATGAGGAGGACAACCAAGAAAAGAAGGCTCATGCTTGATAGAACACTCCTCATCACCATAGAAGAAACACTTATCAACACAAAAAATGCTAAGACAACTGAGTTGATCAGGGTGTGAATGGATATAATTGATGCAATGTTGGATAGAGAGAAAAGGGATGAAAAGGAATTAGAATCCGCAAAGAAGGCATTGGATAATTTGCGCCATTTAGATAAGTATTAACAAGATTCGACGTAGGCAGTAGTATTCCTGAGGAGTGAGTTCAGATAAACATATGTGCAATTCACAAACAAACAAAATATATTCACCACATGCATAGCCGATTTTCAAGAGGATACGCTCATGGGGATGGAAACTTGTCAAGATGTGAAAATATGGTATGAAAAGGCACATTAGGCCTTAGAGAGGATTGACTATATCAGTGCAGTACAAAAAGGTCGATACTCATAAGAGCACAACATTCGAGTATTGATGGATAGAAACATCTCCCGAATCAGGAAGGTAGTTGAATATTGGGTGAGCATGGTTCAGGAACCTCATAGGAAGATACAGGAAAGGTGGGGAGAGTGTGATAAAAGTTTGGAGAAGATCAATCGATAGATGGAAAACATTGACCTACCAGAGTTTGGTCCATCAGAAAATTTCGTCAATTTGCATGACATAGAGAAATGACATGCAGAGAAGGAATTAGCATGGGAGGTAGAGATCTGATAGATTTCAAGTATGACTCTAGGTCAAGTAAATAAGTTCGTGGAACACCCAATCAAATCTCTCACAGTCCTACAATGTTGAAGTGTGAAGCTCATCGGGTATAGAGAACGAGCAGTGGATATAAAGGAAGTCTTCTCTACACCAATGGATCAACATAGGTTTCCCTATGAAAACACATGCAAAGACCTTTTCTTCAAGTGGGCGGAGTATGAAATAAATCATCCACTGCAGTAAAAAATCAGATGATCTCAAGAGAACGAGGAGATAAAGTCTGCCACGTGTCATTTTTATTTTACTTAACACAAATTTTAGCAGTTATTTTTAGCTCAGTGATTCTTTATAAATAGGGAGATCGACCTCACACAAAGGGTCGATGGTTTTTGGAGAGAAATACTTTTCTAAAATTTTCTAATAGAATTACATCTGTGCAAGTTGATTTTAATTAAGAATTTTTGTTTAGAACCAAGGACACTTCAATCATCTAAGGCATGAATGTGTTTAGACCAAGGAGGATTATCTTTGTCTTCGGATTCGATATTTGTTTCTTTGCTAAGTAAGGATTGTTGTACCTATATTTAAAGTTATATTATGATGCTATGATAGTTCTTTTATTCTAATTGATGATTAGAAATCGATTGTGTTAACCTGTGATTGGTGATAGAGTATTGGAAATTACTTTTCTTGCACTAGCTTTTAATCACATGTATGTTTCTTTTCTTCAACTGTTATCTCAGACGATGTTGAATGTTTTCTAATTGAAATGGAATGAATTCTAACTTGAAGTTTTTTAGGCATTTACCATTTGCATGCTAGGGTAAATTTTATCCCAAACTTAGCCTTCCACCAAAGAACGTAGTTAGATCATCTCTATCATCTAGTCTAGAGTTTCATCTTCCTGTTGTTTTAATGTTAAAAAAAAGGAACCAAAAAGAGAACTACCTAGCCTGAGGGGAAGTATTATTAGAAAAAAACATATGTGTCTATCAATCACAATTAAATCCCATTAATAAACCTAGCCAAATATGGAATCTGGAGAACCTTATCACTCATCAATGCTTATGAGGATAATTGGGCCTCTTAGGTGGGTTTGGTTCTTGTTGTTGATTCAAAGGGATTTCGTACCTCTCAACAAGAAAATATGGAAGAATCAGAATGGATCAGTCTTATGGTAGTGAAGAAAATGAAGAAAGGGAGGATGTGGATCAGTGTAGATCTGAGAAAACCAAATTATGCTTTCCTACATGATTCTTTTCCTACCCCATTTACAGATGAAGTTTTGGAGAATGTAGGAGGTCAAGAAGCCTATTCATTTATAGATGGGTTTTCAGAATATCATGATATCAGGATAGCACCAGAAGATAGACACAATATAACATTTTCTATAGAATGGGGATCGTTCCAGTATACAGTAATGCCATTTGGGTTGAAGAATGCACCTGCAAGTTTTTCAATGGTAGTAGTATATTCCTTTAAGGAATTTATTCATAACATTTTGGAAGTTTAATTTGATGATTGAACAATGTTTATATTATTGAAGAATCATGTGGAAGTGTTAAGATTAATGTTAGACAAGTGTAGACAATGCCATATTTCACTGAATATTAAGAAATGCATTTTTAGCACACCTTTTGGAATCTTGTTAGGGCATGTGGTGTGTAAACAAGGTCTGCTGGTTGATCCTACTAAAATTGTTTTCATAGTGAACTTACCACCACCTAATTTAGTGCACCAGTTGAAGAGTACACTTGGTCATACAAGATATTAGAGGAAGTTTATAAGGGGATATGCACATATTACTAAGTCAATGGAGAAGTTGTTTAAGAAGGACATTAAGTATCAGTGGAATGATGAATGCCAACAGAGTTTGGATATATTGAAGGAGAAGATGGCGACAACACCATTTTTCATGTTTCCAGATTGGGAAAAGGAATTTCATGTGCATGTGGATGCATCTACAATAACGCTAGTAGTAATGACATGACCGAGAGAAGGTGATATAGACCACCCTATAGCATTTGCAAGAAAAAAATTGTCATATTCATAACAGAACTACAATACAACAGAAAGAGAAGGATTGTCCATGGTGTATGCATTGCAAAAGTTCTGACAGTATTTGTTGGGGAAACATTTCAATATTTTTACAGATCATTCTGCTCTTAGATATTTAGTCAATAAGTCATTTTTGGGGGGAATAATATGTAGATGGATACTTTTGTTCTAGGAGTTTGATTTTGAACTTGTGGTGAAGCCTGGAAGATTGAATGCAGGGCCAAATCATCTTTTCAGGATAACTAATGGAGAGGAACCATGTAACTTGGAGGATAACTTCTTGGATGCACAATTGTTTTCAGTACACATTGTTGATGAATATTTTGCTAACATTATTGATTTTTTGAGTACATGATTTTCACCTAAGGAATTTAATACTGCACAAAAGAAAAATATGGTGGTAAGAGTTGAAGACTACCAATTGATTTCAGGTCACTTGTACAAACTTGGTGCATACAACAATCTGAGGAGATGTGTTATGGAGCATGAAAGTCTCATAATTTTAGCAAAATCACATGAAGGAATTATTAGAGGACACTATGCATGGAAAGATATTCCACGCAGGATTATGGTGGCCCATAGTTCACACGGATGCAAAGGAGTACTGTCAGAATTTTGATGTCTATCAAAGAGTTGGAAATCCATCCAAGAGGGATGAGATACCATTAAGACCTAAATTAACTTTGTAAGTGTTTGATAAGTGGGTAGTAGATTTTGTAGGTCCAATTAATCCACTAGTTAGAAGATCAGGGGATAGATATATTATTACAACAACAAAATACTTGACCAGATGGGCTGAGGCAGTAGCAGTGAAGGATTGCAGCAAAGATACTGCATCATGGTTTTTATTTGAACACGTAGTTACAATATTTGGATGCTCAAGAATTTTGATGAGTGATCAGGGGACTCACTTTATCAATAATACAATCAAAGCAATTATTGAATAATTTAAGATACATCATCAGAAGATAAATGCATATCATCCTCAAATGAATGGAACAGTGGAAGTGTTTAACAAGATATTGGAGAATACCTTGACCAAGATTTGTAATGTAAACATGGATGACTAGGACTTGAAGGCACCAATAGTGTTATGGTCTTATAGAACTACATACTAGAAGATAATATGGAAGACACATTTTAGATTGGTGTATGGACAAGAATCAATATTTCCCTTAGAGTATTTGATACCAAGTCTATGCATTGCAAAAATTACAAATATGACAAAAAGAGGCGCAAAAAAAGAAATATTATATCAACTCATGGAATTAGAAGAAGACATAATTGTAGTTGGATTCCATCAGGAGGTATAGAAAGAAAAGGATAAATCTTGGCATGAAAAACATATTAAGAAGAAGAATTTCAAAGAAGGAGATATGGCTCTCCTCTATGATAGTAAATATTTCCAGAACCCAGGGAAGTTCAACATGCATTGGCTAGTGTTACACATTATTTTCATCATCCCTATGACCGTTAATGATGCAAACCTATATGTTACCTTCAGAGGGGTCAGTGGCCTGAATTCCTAAAGAGAGAAGGGAGAAGAACTTTTCCTGAGAAAAGAAGTTGCATTTTCCTATGTAAAAACCTTATAAAAAAGGAAGTTCGCAGGCTGCCTCAAGCCAGGGTGCGAGAAGTTTGCACTGTGTTGAACTGCTAGGGTGCGAACTCTTTCTAAAGCAAGGAAAAAGATGAATTCTCGATGCTTCTAGAAGGGAATCTTCTTGAAGGATGAGATGGAATTCGAATGGTTATCCTAGTACTGGATTCCATGATATTTTGGGATCATTCTTATCCAAGTAACTAATTCATTCTCTCCTATATATTGAGGGAATTCTAATGGAAAAGGTTAAGCAAGATTCATTGGATAATTAGTGAAAGAATTGTGTGAAGGACTGAAGCTACAGTAGCTTGGAGACTCCAACAAGTTTATCCAAAGGGGTTGATATTCTTCATGCAAGTGAGCAAGTGTGTGTGTTGGAGCCAAGGGCCATCGAAAGGAAGTTTGCGACTTCAAGGCTCAGGTTGTAATCTTTAATTTCCATCAATATGATACAATAATATGTCCCTTTCCCATAAAGTTATTTCCACTTTATTGTATAATTCCTTGATCATATACATAGATTGACCATTGAATAGATTGTGCTTTCTTCACTTTGGTTGGTTTGTGTTGTCTTGGTCTTGACTACACGAGAGCACTGGAGCGAAGCGAGAGAAACAAAGACCATAGGAAGCGATAATAAGGTATGTCATTTGTTCTTGCCTCCTATTTAATTCAATGGTCAAAATCTAGGGAAAGAGTCATGTTCTGTCTTGCTTTGTTCTAGCTCCAGGAGGATCTAGGGACATCGGTTAGTGTCCGTACCTACGGATTTATCCAATAACAGCTAGGGCTATATGAGATAAATTCTGTCACAGATGGAGGTGTTGTGCAGCTTGTTGTTCCTGAGATTGATTCTAAGGCCCAAATAATAATGTCAGGAATCAAATATTTTAAATGAAATGCTTTTATAAGTGATTTATTCTACCTTCATTTTTCTGAGAAATAATCTTTATATGAAATTTATGATAAAATAGAACAGAGGTTGTATCTCGTTATCTGAGTCATAATTTTAATTTCAAATGATGTAGAAAATGATTTACAAAAATGTTAAAACAAAGCAAGGTATCAATTACAGATAAGTCTCACCTTGTTTGCAATAGAACAAAAATAGAAGATGTGCCCTTTAAAGGAGATAAAGAATGCAACAATTCACACAGGTCATAGGTTTTGTTTTTACTCACAGTAATAACAGAGGAAAAATTGTTACTGAATGAACTTCTGATATATTATGATCATAGTAGATGTTTTACTAAATTGTAATAATTCACTCTTCAAGAAGTACAAAAGGAAATTCATAAGAGATGGAAACATAGAGAAAACACATAACTCAAATGGAATGAAACTTAGAATCTTTTTATGTACTTGTATTAATATTCAAAAAGTTCTCTATTTTACATTAGGCTAGAAAAAGTCTGGAATAGATCTAAAATCTATCTATTTATACAAAAATTGTCTCAACTAAAATCAGTTGGACTTTCCACGATACCTACTCTAAATATAGAATACAATCTGAATGAAAAACAAAACGCAGATATTGTTGAGTTATATCTTGATCTGTTGGTGCTTCATATGTTCCTTCATTTTCTCCCAGATGCTCTCGCTTTCCTTTGTTCATTGAATTGGGTGCACATGTCCATTAAGTCTAACAAAAACCTCGAAGGTTTAATTTTCTCGTTCAATTCAAAAGAAAACATCTTCTTTTGTACTAGTGACATATTTTCCTAGATTTTGTTTACTTCCTAGACTGTGATTTGAAATTTTGAATTTGGCTTCACCAACAACTCATTAATATTGAGCAAATAAATTTGATTCATCTGTTGGATGTCAGATTGAATATTTTCCTTATTTTTTCTAGAGTTTTCCTTATTCATTTCTAATTCAATTTGCCCTAGTGCCTCTGAGATATTGTTTTCTTCGAATTCAACCAAATTTTATTGTACAGAAGATAGTGTCTCCAGACAATCCTCCTTTGCCTCATTGGCAAGTTTCTTGATTTCCTCTAGATTTGTCTCCCAAACTTTCAAGGACATTTCACCCTTCACTTGTTCATATTGTGAGAAAGGGGTGAGACCAGGGATATTGGATTTCTGTAATATTCCAGATATAAAAAGTATGCAGAACATAAATAAAATGCTAAAAATGGTAGATGAACAACAATATAACCATAACAACACCACAATAATACCAAAATGATACCAGAATAACACCAGAAAGAGAACTTTGATTACTGAGAGAAATGTTCACTTGCCTCTTCGAGGGGGAAACCTCCAGCAGAGCAGAGCTCTATTACAATAATATCCAAGACAAAATCTTTGATACCCTCGACTCCTATTTATACTAAATATGTCTATCAAAAGAACCATCTAGAGGAAGATCCTTCTAGAAGCAAAAGCTTCTATTAGGTATTCTTACATTCGACTTATTCTTCCTTATTGTTAGGCTTTATTAATATTGACCTTTATTACATCGGAATATATTATTCTACTTATGTGAGAACTGAAGGTGGATGTTTTCCATATACCGCTTCAAAAGGAGTCACGCATGTAGATGTATGGTATGAAGTGGTGTACCACCATTCAACTAGTGGTAACCATTGAGCCCACTGATTTTGCTTTTCCTAGGAAAAACACCTCAAATATGTTTCCAAACACTTGTTGAAAAATTCAATTTGACCATCAGTCTGGGGATGATAAGTTGTGTTGAGATGCAATTGGTTTCCTTGTAGTTTGAACAGTTCTTGCCAAAAATTGTTGGTGAAAGTTGGGTCGCAATCAGAAACAATAGAATGTGGCATGCCATGAATCTTGAAGACCTGATCCATGGAAATTTGAGTGACAATGGATGTTGTAAATGGGTGTTTAAGAGAACAGAAATGAGCATACTTGGAAAGACGATTAACTACCACCATGATGACTGATTTATTTCCTTATTTAGGTAAGCCTAAAATAAAATCCATAGAGATATCCTGCCAAATAGCAGGTGGAATTGGAAGCAGTTGTATTGTGCCAGGAGATTTGATTGTTTTTCCCTTGTTGCGTTGACACACATCACATTCATCCACAAAATTACGAACGTCTTGTTTCATACCGTCTCAGAAAAAAGAATGTTTGACCCTGTCATAGGCTTTGGTAAACTTGGAGTGCCCAGTTGTGGGTGTAGCATGAATCTCATAAAGTACCATGGATTTAATTTTTTATTGTTTACTTAAATACAAATGGACTTTGTATCGAAGCTCATCATGGAGCCAAGAGTACCCTGGGGAAACTGGATAATTTGATTGCAATTGTTGTATCAGATGTGAACTTTTGGGATCGTGTAGCCATTCCTGGTGAACAACTTGGAGCCAATTTGATACAATGAAGGAGAGAGAAAAAATAGACACTTCATCTTCATATTTTTGGGAAAGTGAATCCAGAACCACATTGTCTTTTCCTTTATTGTAAATGATCTAATAATCATATCCAAAGAGATTAGTCACCCATTTTTGTTTCTCTGGGGAGGAAATGTGTTGTTCCATAATATACTTGAGGCTTTGATGATCTGTCTTTATTTGGAAGCATTGCCCCAATAGATAATGGCACCAAAGATCAACGACATGCATAATAGACAACATTTCCTTTTCATATATTGATTTGCCAAAATTTGATTCAAAAAGTTGTTTTCTAGTAAAGGCCAAAGGCTAACCCTCTTGCATAAGGACATCGCCAATTCCTTTCCCTGAAGGATCACATTCAAGGACAAAGGTCTTTGTGAAATCAGGATGGGCCAGGACTGGAGAGGTGCACATGGCCATATTCAAGGTTTGAAAATCCTGAGCAGTTGCTTGAGTCCAAGTGAAAGAATTCTTTTTAAGGAGTGTAGTGAGAGGTGCCACAATCTTTCCATAATTCTTAACAAACTTGCGATAATAACCTATTAAGCCCATAAATCCATGCAATATTTTGAGAGTATTTGGGTGAGGCCAGTCTTGCATAGCTTCAATATTTTTAGGATCCACCTTGATGTTGACCTTTCCAGCAAGATGACCCAAGTACTCGACTTCCAAGACACCAAAAGCACATTTAGATTGTTTCAGGAAAATTTGGTGCTGAGAGAGTAGATGGAGAACTCAATCTACATGAGAAAGATGGTATGTCCAGGTTTTTCTATAGATGAGTATATCATCAAAAAAAACTAAGACAAAATGATGGATAAAAGGATGGAATACATGATTCATGAGGCCTTGGAAAGTGAGCATTACACAAGACAAAGGGGCATGACCAAAAACTCATAGTGGCCCTCATGAGTTCTAAAGGAAGTCTTAGGAATGACTTCCTCTTTCATATGGATCTATGGTAGCTGGAATGAAGATCAAGTTTAGTAAAGAAATGGGAGCCACTCAATTCATCCAAGAGGTCATCAATGATAGGAATGAGAAATTTGTCTTTAATGGTGAGTTTGTTTAGGGCGCAGAAGTGAGGACACATGATCCAAAAACCTTCTTTCTTAAGGACCATGACCACAGGAGAAGAGTAGGGGCTCATACTAGGGCGGATAACACCTACATTAAGTAGTTATTGAACCATTTCTCAATTTCATTTTTTGGTGAAAAGGGGTGATGATGGGGACGGATATTGGGAAGAAGGCTTCCTGGTACAAGGGGAATGGAATGATCATGAACACCATGAGAAGGAGGGATTCCCTAGGGAGTGGAAAAAAACACTTGATGTTTAGAGAGGATGGATTGGAGGTCCTTTGACACAGAGGGTGTCTTAGTTTCTTGTAAGGCACGAAGTTGGGAAATAACGCCAGAATGACCCTTTTTGAGAAGATTTTCCATGAGATGGGAACTAATGATCTCAGGGGAACTAACCGTGATGCCTTGGAACTTATATTGTTGGCCCTCCTATTTGAATTGCATGGTTAATTCCTTAAAATCCATGAGAATAGGACCCAAAGTCCTTAGCCAGTCTAAACACAACACAATGTCACAACCTCCCATGTTGATAGAAAAAATATGAGATTTCAGCAGGTAGTCACCAATTTGGAGATGCACATTTTCACAATGCCCTCCACATTTCATGGACCCACCATTGGTAATCATGATTTGGAAATTATTGAACACACAGATATAGCAATTAGTTTATTGGGCAATGCAACAATGAATAAAATTATGGGTGCTTCCACTATCAACAAGAATGATGACCTTCCTATGCTTTATGTAACCAATTAGCTTGAGGGTTTGGGGATCATAGAATCCATTGAGAGAATTTAGGGAAATGATCAATTCTACTTCGGGAGGGCCTGAGGGAGGGGTTATGTCAATGGGTTCAGGTGACATAGACACAAGGGGATCTTCAACATTCTCTTCCCAAATATCCTTTGAGATGGCCATAAAAATAGTTTGTTCCTTACACTTGTGTCCCGGAAAATATTTTTCATCACAATTATAACAAAGGCCCTTGAGTTGGCATTCAACCATTTCAACCCTGGTCAATTTTTGGATCTTTAGTGGAGTAGAAGGAGGAGTGGGATTACTGGTTTAGTGTGATGAATAAAGGAGGGTTTCCATTTTTTAGAAGAGACAACCTTTTGTGCTTCCTTATCTCTTTTAGTAGCCTCCATCGACCTTTAAGGCTGAGCCATGAGGACATGGGAACGAATCTCATCCTTGAGGCCACTGATAAAACATTTTTGGAAAAAAACATTAGACATGCCCTCTGTATGAAAATCCAGTCGCTCAAAAGTAGATATAAAGTATTCCACTGTGCCAGATTGTTTCAACTTTGTCAAACAACCTAAATGGTTGGTGTCAATGTCAAAGCATTCATAAATCTCTACCACAAAGTGTGTCCAAGAAACATACCCTTGACGGGCAGTTTTTCTCCATTGCCACCATTGCCAACTTTGTTGATCTAGATGAAGAACACCATACCGTAGTCTGGACAACTCATCTGTAATGTTGTACAAAGAGAAATAATGTTCCATTTGAGTTACCCAACCAGTGGGATCTGAGCCATCAAATTTGGTCACATCCATACGCGAAAGGTGTAGGTCACGTTGAAAGTGATGGGGCTGAAAATTATGGGAACGAGAGGAATTTTTAGCTTCAATATGCAAAGGTGGGTCAAATAAAGGGGGATCTGTAGGGATATGCATATTGGTGCAGATCATCATAGAGACAGATTCAAGATGGGTAGTAATGTCTTATTTGAGGTCTTATTTTAGTTCCTCGATTGAGGCAGCGATGGAGAAATGCATGTTTTTATTGATGGTGGAAATATTGGCACTGAGTTGTCTCACTTCTTGTTGGGTCTGTGAAATTAGATTTCAAGGTATTGAAGCGATCTTCTAAGTATTGGCTACAGGTATGGGCCATGACGACGAGGGAACCAAAAAGGGGCGGGTGGGGTCAAAATATTTGCTGAAAAATGATAGGTATGAATGTGATAAGGGAGAAGAGAGAAATACAATGGAATAGGTCTCAAATAATGGTGCAACAATATCCATACTTTCTTGTTTTTTTTCTTACACCTATGGAGTTATACTCCAGTCTGAATAATACTACAGTAAAGAAATTCCCAAATGCATAATTAGGAAGAACTGTGTAGTGATTTGGAAACTCAAATGCAGGAGACACAGTTGCGCGACAATAGATCTTGTCTGTTTTTTTTTTTTTTTCGTCCCCAAAGGTTAGGTATTTAAAGGTTCTACGGACAAGGGTTTTCCATGTGCTATATCTCTATGATATACGTGCAAGTTCCAACATCAGTAATCAGCCCAATATCTTAGGGAACCAACTAAGGAGGCTAGACCGTGCCCTTAGCCATACTACCTGACTACCCAAGTACTAGAGAGTATCTTCCCAAGTGTTGTTCGCGGTGGCACTATAACAGTCAGACGACCGATCCATTTATATAAAGAGGCCTTCAGGAAATCTAGGACGATCCATATACAGGTGTTTTCCGATGCACCACCACTCTAAGGGGTACCAACAGGGGTTACAATGGTGACCAACAGATGTGTGCTTGAGTACCACTTGTATTTACTACATGTATGAATTCTCAAAAATGATTTTATGCACGTAACGACAGATCTTTGTAGATTAAAGATGTCGGAATACGCCTCTACCATGATAAAATATTAACCCACAATTTTCTACCAAGGAAAGTGCTCTGATACCACTTTTAATATTCTAGATATAAAAAGTATGCATAACAGAAATAAAATGCTAGAAATGGCAGATGAACAACAATATAACCATAAAAAACACCACAATAATACCAAAATGATACCAGAATAACATCAGGAAGATCACTTTGATTACTGAGAGCAATGTGCACTTGCCTCTTCAAGGGAGAAACCTCCAGTAGAGCATAGCTCTATTACAATAATATCCAATATAAAATTTCTCATACACTTGACTCCTATTTATACTAAATATGTCTATCAAAAGAACCATATAGAGGAAGATCCTTCGAGAATCAAAATCTTATATTAGGTATTCTTACATTCGACTTATTCTTCCTTATTTCTAGGCCTTATTAATATTGACCTTTATTACATCAGAATATATTATTCTACCTACATGAGGGGTTAGGTCCCTAACACTTTCTGCCTCCATATGATGAACTCATGAAACTTGGATCTAGCCACACAAGCATGTTTTTCTTTCTCATAAATACTTTTTAGAGAGTTATTTATTTCTTGATAGTATTTCTGAATAGTATCTACCTTTTGATATAGATCCGGCTAGACAACTTCCAGCTTCTCATTGATTTCAGATGCTTGTTCTTTGAAAGAAGTGATGTCTATTGTTGTATTCTATGTTAGGGCCAATGTTTCTTGCAACTGTTCTATCAAATTGTCCCACGGAGTAATCATATCTTTGTTGGTCTGTGAAATCTGGTAAATCATCTCGAGTTTCTCCTGTAACTTCTTCATTTGATGTTGATAGTTTAACTTGATTTGATCTATGTCTTGATCCATCCTGCTTCTAACAATCTGTTCTGTGTTGTGTATTTCATTCTGCAATTGTTCCACCAAGAGATTATTGTGTTGTAGTTGTCTGCTCAGATTATCCACTGACCATTGATTGGTAGTGGCAAAATCCCCTAGTGAATCTATAACCTCCTTGGCAAACTCAAGATCATCTTGACCTTTTCCATCATATACTATTATTTTCCTTTTAGTGACTACTCCATCTTTTTGCTGAGATTCTTTCTTTACAATATCTTTTTGTTTCTTATTGAAAAAGAAACTTGAGGGAGGAATTTCTTCAAGAAATATAGGAGTAAGATCATCTACATGAATGAGCTCTGAACTAGGAGGTCCAAAACTGGTCGCTAAAGGGGTTGATGAGGGAATGGAAGAGATAATTGTTGTGGAGATTTCTAGACCTGTTGTGTTTGGTGTGCCATTAGAAGTAATTGGTGTTGAATGAGGAAAATATTGTCCCTGATTCATTAAGGCCTCAAAATGGGTTAATATTTGTTGATCATTCATACCTAACAATGATGTTTTTATCTCTTTAAATAACCTTCTGAACTCTTCACAACTTCTTCAGCTTTGTTTTTAGTGGATAAACTTGGCTAAGATTTTGTGGACTTAGCTTCCTATGAAGATGGCATGGGACTTGACTCTCCTTGTAAGATTTTAGACAAGTAGTTTCGTCTATGCTTTTGGAATCTGAGGAAACCAGCCTGTTGGTCAAGAGGCATAGTCTAGAATCTATTTTGGACTTCTTCATAGGATCTAGCTCCCCTAAAAATCTCATCATAAGGAGACTCTTCATGGATGTACCTTTTCATGTTGTATTGAGACAAATGATTCTCTACAACTTTATGTGGATCATGTCTTTTGAATTTGATGTCAATTAATTTGAAATATTCTAGGGCTGCAACCTCAACTTTGGTATGACCAAAATCTAACAATGTAAACATACCAACTTGAATGGGAAAAGTTGGCCATACATTTTTTTTAGCCACTTTCATTTCCTTGGTGACACCTCCTGCTACTGTTTGGTATGCCACTTCTCTGTACACCATCCTATCAGGTAAAAATTGTGGAAAGGCATAAGGGGGAACAAAAAGACCAAACACTCTAATGTAGGATAATTTCTCCTCAATGTACGAGTCTTCAAATGTGCCTAAGTTTCCCATAATCTTCTTTGAAATCCTGGGTGGCGGGTGGACATAGATAGATATATGAATAGGTACCGCTGCCTTGTGACATATTTCGTAAAATAAATCTTTATCATTTTCTTCCCATAGTGTGGAGTGGTAGAAATGTATAGGCTCAGAACTAGTCGAGGTACAACTCCAGTTCATCAGGGGCAATGGGGTCATGAAGCAAATAATACCCATGATATATGTAGACATGTAAAAAGGAGCAGGTTGTCCTTTTGATTTTAATGATTTTTACTTAGCAATTTCCTTAGCCAGGTTATCAGATAGCATTTTATCCCAATTAAAATTATATCCCTCGGCTACTTCATTCATTATAGCCACCCACTCAACTGAGAAATGTGAAGGTTTATTTTTCCCAAATAAATGACATAGAATCATGGCTATATATAATATATGAGCATATAAGGACATCATGGAATACATACCATGAACGTCGATTTTGAATTTTTCTGAATGTCCCCACCATGACTTGATTATATCATGACCACTCCTGATGTATTGAATGCATTGTTTTCTTTCAAAATCCAAGAGAAATGTTGCATTGTAAGTATATTTGGGTGTAGCATAAATTTAATACATTACTTGTAAGTTCTTCAGTTAAAAAGAGCCAACAGAGGTCTTTTGATGAATGATAATGCTTCTGGTTTGAATGTCAAAATGCTCCAGAGCCTAGCTTATCATATCATTGTAGGGTAAAATCTTGGGCCATGCAACAATCTTGTGCAATTATGACTATGCTACCAATCTGAGCTTGGTTGAGAAGGACTCATCGTCTTCCTCGGTAGAAATGTATGGATAGTTAATAATCTCATTCTCTAAGATATCATAAACCTTCTTTCAAGATTTAATGGTATCCATGATTCACAAAGTAATGTCTGATAGAATGTCTGTGTTTGGATTAGAATCATCAATTGATGCATATTTATTCTTCCCAGCTTTGCGTGGTGCCATAATCCTCTAAGAAATGAAATTATCCTTCCTCTAATAAGAGAAGTCTATAAGCTCTATACTGCAAGAAAACTTCTAATTGCAAATAGTAAAATGACTTGAAATTCAAAATGTTTTATTCATAAAGTATAGCAATCTTCATGTAGATTTACTGACAAATAAATTATTAAACATCTAATGGAATTTATTACCTGGAGATTCAAAATATTTATTCAAATCGTTAACTTTAGCCATCATAAATGACATTAATATTTTGGCAGTTCGACATTCAGAGGTTTTTAATGTGACAGGGCAGAAATTTCTCGAAGGTTGAATTCCCGGAGAAGTTAATCTCTAATTAATAACTTTTATATTTTAAATAATCATGTTTTAAACATTTTATTAGCCTTAAGTAATTCAAAAGTTTGGTATTAAGGGATTTTGGATGAAGTATGATAGAAATCCTCTGAAGGTCGAATTCCCAGAGTAAACATTCGAACCGTTATATGTATTTTGGGACTTCGAAACTCTGGAGCTTCAGAGGTTCAGGAGTTCATTTGTTTTAAAAGTGTGATTTGTATTTCAGCGGTTCGACATTCGAGAGTTTTGGATATAGCACAAGAGAAATCTACCGAAGCCCGAAACTGTGGAGTGATTAATTAATACTTAATCAAGATTAATTAAAGTTATTAAATGTTTTATTAACTCCTTAAAACACTTTTACTTTTTTGTAATATTAATTACTTCGGTGCCTTGATACTTCAATGCTTTGTGAACTTCAATCTTTGTTTAAAATCCCGAAAGGAAATCTCCCAGAGTGACGTGGCAGAGATGACGCCATTCTTGGTGACGTGTCAAAAAATGAGAAGTGATACGTGTCACTTGAAATCGAGCGAATAATCTGACAAAATTTTTAAAAATGAGTGCCATGTGTCAACCCCAAAAATATTAGAATGCATGTGTCCTATGACTCACTTGTAAGTCCTTGGACTTTGTATATTTGGTGTTTTTATGTTTTAGATTTCTTGAAACTCCCGAAGCACGAAGCTTTGAAGTGTTCATTAAAGATTTTCTTTTAAAATTTGAGCGGCTTTTATATTTCGGATATCACAAGAACCGTTTGATAAAATAGTACAACTCATCGATGGGTGTTATTGTAAGAGTTTTATTAATATATAATGACCAATGAATTTATTTTAAATTAAAAGGTAATTTCCTAAGTTTTTTTCTTTTTAGTAAAATTTTATTTCTAAGAGGTAAAAACAAAAGAATAAAAGTTGAAAATTATAAGTGTTCTAACATATGCTCCATCTGGGTATTGTGGCTCCTTGTGAGGCACGAAAGAATAGTAGACCAAGTTCCTTTATTGGGTAAATGGAGTTATTATCGCTTTCTTGAAAAATATTTTCTGGTTTTATTTAAGAATTAATCATACATAGAAAAATGAACTCTTCCAAATACAAAATCTTTAAAACATACTTAATGATTGATCTCAAGTTAGGCTACTAAAAATTTCCTTTTCTTAAAATTGATTTTGGAACTATTTAAGATAATCAAAATAGTTTTAACTAAAATATCAGGCTCTGACCGACTTTTTTCGCTTCAAGGTTAAGCAAATGTAATGTATTTATTTAGGGAATTCCTAGTTGGTTCATGATGTAAATATCACTGGAAAGAGAACTAGATAACAGAGTATGATATATAGATATGCATGACAACTTTACAGATATCATAGATATTGCTTCATTTCCAGTGAGCCTATTCAGTACCCCGGTGAAGTTTTCTACTTCTTCCGTTGAATTTCCTTTCACTACTTCTATTAATGATTTTTCATTTCGTTGAGATGAGGGAAATCAATACATGAATTTCCTTTCATCATCTCTTTTGGATAAGATGAGGGCAATCAAATTATGAATTTCCTTTCACCACATGTCTTGTATTTTAACATTTTGAAGTGGGGGCAATCAATTTGTATGTAACATACAAGGGATAATATATGTTTACAATCTTTAAAATGAAAAGAAGTTTTTTCAACAATTTTAAGAATACTTTGAAACTAACTTTCTTCCAATTTTCAATACACCTTCGCCTATAGGATAAATATTTTGGGAATTTTAATCTTTTTAGGGATAAACCTTGAGCGAGTTTGTCAGTTTAAAATATGATATCAGAGCTTAAATTATCAATATTAGCCTAGACATACTTTTTCAATTAAAATCAAAGGAACGTAAATATTTTTGCCTAATCTTGTTTTGAAAATATGCTTTTGAGTTTTCAGATTCAAGGTAAGTCTCTTTATTTCTATGAAGACTAAAAGGATGTGAAAGGAGAAAGAAAATCTGAAGTGGAAAGAACTTGGGGAAAGGAAAAAATAACCAAATCACGGATTCAGAGGATCTTAATTAAAAATATCCTAATCCCACACAAGTTTGTGTATTAAGTTCAGACTTCTTTCGAGTTTATTTATTATTATTTTTATTTTTTATATCAAAGATGGCTTTAGAATTTATCAGCATGACACTTCAAGTTATAATTTTATACATCTCCGATTTTTAGGTTAGGTGATAATATCATCATGAGAAAAAAATACTTCACATTTATTTCAATCAATTTTTTAAATTTTATTAGGACTATAAAGAAGACTAGGAACTCATACCTTATTTTTCTTTTGAATTTTCAGTAAGGGATATTTTTTTATTTATCACCTATTTTTAGAGAAATCAAAATGATGAAAAGACGAGTGTCGAGTTTTTCTTGGGCCTCATCTCTTGTTCAACAATATCTATTCTGCAAAAGGAATGAAATACAAAATATTAGATAATACCGTAAAATAGAGATGATAGATGATGAAGATTATTTTTTTTTCTAAATTTATTATTATTATTATTTTAAATGAATTCAAGCAATCATAATTTTATTGAAAATATTTACAACGAGTGATCAAATGACTTAGATAATTTACAAAAAGAAAAAATGGAAAATCAAAATTGTCAATGTCAATCCAATCCGATATATACAATGGAAATCTAAAAAGTAACTATTTCATGAAATGTTTTAAATAATTATCATTGATAAGGGCTTCAAGAATCTCTCCAATAAGATTTTCGAGCAAGAATGAGATTTTTCCCTCAGCAGCTGCAATTTTGAATGGTCTGAACCAAAGATGATTGAAATTCACATGTTTCCCTACATATTCCTTTCTATCTTCCCATTTTAAAACTAAATCACGAGGAAGAAACTCATTGTCTTTAGCTTTGTTATCAAAATGGGCTTTCATGTTATCCTGGTATTTTTGGAGCTTATCATCCACTTCTATGTTGTTTTTTTGTACTTCAATGATTTCATTTATTCTTCTTTTAATATCGTTCAACTCTTCATTTGCATCATGCTAGAGTTTCATCACAGGATGAGCGATATTAATAGGAAGAATAACATTAGTACCATAAACTAATTGGAATGGAGACATACCTATACATTTCTTGGTTCCAATTATGTTTTCCCATAAGGCATAGTTTAAGTGTATATGCCAATCTTTTTTGTTTTATGTCAAAACCTTATTGATTATCTTCATCAAACGCTTATTAGATGATTCTGTCAATCCATTTCCCTGAGGATAGTAGGTGTTACCCATGATTTTGGTCATCATGATGGTGTACTCGGGCTCCTCATAAGAAATTTCTCCTGAGAAAAGTTATATTCATCTCTTCCCATAAAACTCCTTTTTGAAGAGAGTTCGCAGGTTGCTAGTATCCTAGGGTGCGAGAATGACCCATTCTCGCAAGATGCCTTAAGCTACGATGCGAACTTCTCGCACTTTGTAACATAGCTAGGGTGTGAACCTTCTCTAAAGCATGGAAAAAGGTGAATTCTCGATGGTTCTAGAAGGGAATCTTCTAGAAGAATGGGTTGGAATTCGAATGGTTATCCTTGTACTAGATTCCCTAATATTGTGAGATCATTCTTATCTAAGTAACCATCTCATTCTCTCCTATATATTGATGAAATTCTCATGGAAAAGGTTAAGCAAGATTCATTGGAGAATTGGTGAAAGAATTGTGTGAAGAACTTAGCTTTCATAGAAGCTTGGAGACTCTAGCAAGTCTATCAAGAGGATTTGATCTTCTTCATGCAAGGATTGAGCAAGTGTGTGTGTTGGAGCCAAGAGGCATCGAAAGGAAGCTTCCGACATCAAGGCTATCAGGTTGTAATATTTACATTCAATTAATATGATACAGTGGCATGTCCCTTTCCCATAAAGCTACTCTCACTTTATTGTGTAATTCCTTGATCATATACATAAGTTGACAGTTGAATATATTTTGCTATCTTCACTTTGGTTGGTTTGTGTTGTCTTGGTCTTGACCTCACGAGAGCACCGGAGCGAAGTGGGAGCAACAGAGACCCTAGGAAGCGATACTAAGGTATGTTACTTGTTCCTTCCTACTAGCTAATTCAATGGTCAAAACTTAGGGAAGAGTCATGTCCTGTCCTGTTTTGTTCTAGATCCAGGTGGATCTAGAGAGATCTGTTAGTGTCCGCACCTACCGATTAGTCCAATAACAAAATTGGTGACTCCACTGGGGAGTATAACCCAGTTTCTTGTGGGTTTTGGTATTTTTCCTTGGCCATTTGCTCTTTCCTTTATTTTCTCCATTTATATCAATCTCTGAGTCTTCAGAATACCCTGATAGACCCCTTGGGTTTAGAGGCCTCTTCAAATTTTGTGTCTTTTTCCAAAAATTTGCTTGGTTTCAGAGGTTCTCGCACTGCACTCCACAGTAGCCTGCAAGAACATACTGAGTTCACACCCTTCCTTTAGGTTCAGTGCGAGGTTATCACACTATGCTCTAAGCTCACCTGCGAGAATCACTCATTCTCGCACTGTGTAACACTCTCAGCCTACGAACCCATTTTTTCAAAATTTTGGATTTTATTTTTTGCATCTTCAATTGCCCAGGTCAATGCAGGTGCCTAGAAAGAGTTTCTTGGACCATTGATTGATATTTTTCTTATCTTCGTTTTTTTGCACGAACAATCTTAGGATTTCAAAGGCTCTTCTTGTCACTTTTTCTTGACTTTCGTTTCTTGACTTTTCTTTACGAAGCTATACTCTTTGATCTCGGCATCTGAGTGTGCTTGATTGGTTAAGGACCAGTGATCAGTTGAAAGTTAAGTTTCTTTGTCTTTATCATTTGCTTATTCTTTGAAAGATCACTTTTCTTATGCAATTGAAGAGACTAGATTGGTTTGCTTCTTATTTTTGTTTTCATTGAAAGAGTGGTTTGGGTTTTTATCATTGATTGTTCATTGGTTTTTTATTTTCTGTACTCTCACTATCATGATGTGGGTCCTTTTTGAATAGTGACCACATTTTTTCTTTCAAAAAATCATTTTCGTCTTCGAAAACATTGAAAATCAATTGTTGAAATTATTGAAAAAGAAACAATAGAGAATTATTATTTGTTGCGTGATTGGTTGCATTTGCATTTTAAAGGAAATTGTGTCTTGTAGTTCAAAGTTTGATCTGGAAAACCTCTCTCTCCCTCCCTGTTGGAAATATGGCTACAACAGAGATGACGCAGATGATCAAGGCGCAGATGCTCAAGGTTGTCATTGATGGCAATCGATTGCTTATGAAGAACAGATGCTGAGACTGCTGCAACACGAATGCTGAAACACGACTGTTGG
>ML788881.1:74506-110547 GCA_009831015.1 Picea engelmannii | reverse complement strand
GCTTTATGTTTACAACACTGGTTTTCACAGTAAGGACTTACTTCCACTAAGATTAATGATTCGAAGTTAAAATTGAGAGAGATGGTAGATAATTTACAATAACTGATTCACCCCCCCCTCTCAGTTATTTCATACCTGTAACACTCCCATACATAGGATTCATTGAACGAAAATCGATATATTTCATTCTCATCCATGCATCATTGGGTCAGAGTATTATACAACATCAGTTTCATTTATGTTTCCTTTGAGTAACAACAGCCCCTAATAACACTGCGCAATCATAAAATTTAACTAGTAACTCTTTTCTAGGGCTCTATTACACCAACATTTAGCTAGGCTAGTGCTTTGGAGTAGGAAGAGAGATACACTCTTCAAAGCACAAAACACACAATAGCATCTTGTGTTAAGGAGTGTTAAATTCCATTTGCAACATCTTGTCCTGGGAAGCCCTTCTCACACAAGGGTTAAACACGAGGTTGCATTGATATTGACAGAGTTACTCACCCTGCTTTGTTGATATCGGTGTAGAGATTGCATGTATTACGGGGATCACTCGGAGGTATACCCACAATGATGAGTGGAAGCCTTTTGAGTTGATTTCGGGCTAGATACCCTGCCCTTGCGTGAGGATTGGACTGTCGACTGTCCCCCCAGGATTTATTGTTGTTGGTGGTAACCTTAGTGGCCTATATTTCTAGGTTCTTACATGAGGTGACTGTGAAGGGGAAAGTCTTCACGATACCTGGAATTGACGTTGACCAAAATCACTCAGGCTCCTTGGAGGGTATACCCATGATTATGTGTGGGAGCTTGCACCAGGGTGTAAGTTTGTTAAGCTGGTCATCAGCGTAACTTTTCTGCCCTAGCCCAGCCCCTTATCGTCTCATTGTTGCGACGTTGGATTTCATCACCAACTAGTGACTTCAGAATGAGAAGGTCTTGTTTTCTTGGTGATTGCTTCCTAGATTTTGTTTACTAGCGCGTGTTGTTTGTTTATCGAAGTTGACCATAAGATTTTCTTCATGAAGTTTGTCACTCATTTACAATATCTCCTCCACGTCATTCACATAGAATGCAGGGTTTATCTCCAGAGCATCTGGATGGTTCTCAACCCTTGCCTACAAGTACACCTGAGGGCTCTCCTTGGAAAAGTGAAGTCACAATCGTCACCACACCACAAGTGGAACAAACTAACTCTCTAGAACATTTTTGAATTACAAATACTCGAGAGGACTTTCGACTTCACCGTGATTCTGAGCGACCATTTATGCAACTGAATTCTTCCGGAGACTTAGTTGTTACGTCTTTTGGATCACTAGTTGGACCCTTTCCAGGCATAGAAGGCCAAGATCTTTTTTGGTCTACAGGTGTTTTCCGACGGGACCTTTTTGGTCCAGGTTCACCTGTGATTTCCGAAATCAACCCACCTGTGATTTTTGAAATCTCTAGTCCAGAGATAGTACCGTTGACTACCGCTTATCACTTTACCGTCCCTGTCGAAATGACCCATCTCACCGATACTACGAGTGTTCCAACCTGGTTTACTGCGGTTAGTCTTACTCCCATCAACACCTCGTGAACGCCCAATGTCACTCTGACACTACCACCCGAATACCGGGCATTTAATGCTTCCATTCACACTCCTACGCAAACCCCATCCGACTCTCCTGGTGGTCCTTCTTCTTCTAGGAACTCTCTTCCCGGTTTTATTCCAACACTCCGTCAATTTCCTTTTGGAGGACCTTCCTTGTCCTCCACTGGAAGTCTTAATCCTAATGGCACTATTTCGTCATTCACTCCAAATTACCAATTCCGGTTGGTGGACAATTTCACCAAGGTGGTATGACTCAACCCCCTCTCAGCGGGCAAATTCCTTTTGGAACACAACCCCCAATTGGAACATTTCCCCCAATTGGAACACCACCTTCGATGGGAGGACCGACCCCACCTTATGGGCAAAACATACCTCCCTTCTTGGCCCAGTATTGGAATCAGTTGATACAACATCCTCCTCAATCGACTGGGGGGAAACAGTTTCCATCTTTGTCTATAATACCTCCTAGTATGGGCCAACTATATCCAGGTTTGTTCAATCCCATTTGGGGGACGAATTCTCAAACTCAAGTCCCTGTTCTAGGGTATAATCCTATGAGCTACTATCCTCTCCAACCACCACCGAATCTACCTAGGTCTTCACATTATATGCAGACTTCTTATGGTCCTACTGGTTTGCCGACAGGGCTTCCTCCCCAAAGCCACCAGTACCCACAGGTGAATCGACAGTTACCCTTTATAGCCACTTTGGATCTTCCATATTTGTCAAGGATTTTAAATGATCCAATTAGTCACTCTCCCCAATGGCTTGCTATACCAGCCAAGCTACCATCGGACATTCCTAAATTCGATGGCAAAGCGGGAGAGGACCCAAAAAATCACGTTATGACTTTTCACCTATGGTGTTCATCCAACTCGTTGATGGATGAATCTATTCGTTTACGGATTTTTCAACGAACCCTCACAGGTTCTGCTGCGAAGTGGTATATAGAATTGCCACAAGGTTTATTCTCTGACTTCAACACCCTAGCCATGGATTTCCTCACACACTACCAGTTACCGATTCGTTATGACACAAGGACCAAGATTTTGACTTCTTTCAAACAGAACAAGGCCACTCATATATATGATCACATTCATGAGTGGCGACGAAGATGACGTCTCATTAAACTTGAACTCCCCGATCAGTTGCTGGCAGAATGGTTCACCAAATCATTTGTGAACGACATTGGTCATGACATCGCCATGGATGGAGTAGTCACGGAAGAACAGGCCATAATTCGTGCTCAATATCTTGACCTCGTTTACTCGCAAACAAGAACCCTTTACGATTTACTACCTGACTTACCTCGTCCTTCCACTTCCACCACTTCAAATACTCCAACTACTTCAAATGTAGTTGACGGTGTGATTGGCACTTTCTAGGCCCAACCACATTCCGCCTCAAGAACAAACCCCAAACCTGCTTCTTCTAATGTTCAAAATGCTTCGTCTTCTACTCCTCCCACCGACAAGACTTCTGAGGTAAATGCAGTCCAATCTACCCCAACCGGTGAAAACAAATCTAAAAAGGGAAGGGGTAAGAATAAGGAGGGCAAAAATACTTCTCAAGCAGAGCAAACCAAAACTACCCCTGTTGACGATCGAGATAAGCGCAAACCACGATACCCTTGTCTTATCTGTGGTGATGATCACTACATGAAGGATTGTCCATGACGTGTCAAGGTCACTAAGTTCCTTCAAGGAGCTCCAAACCCACCTGCACCGGCCATTTTGTCCCAACCCTTCCCATCTCAACAACAAGCTCAGTTGGTCATTCATGACCAACCCTCATCTTCTACTACATCCTATGTTTTGATGTGTACTGGCGATTCAAGGCAGAGTGATGTTGCACTCACTACTTGAGCCAAAGATTATTCTCCCTCTAAAGAGAAGGTTGATGATCTACAGCCTTACTCAATACAACCCTCTCCCGCGACTCCACCTACCAACGGTCCTTTTCATCTCGAATGACCGAGCCTCAACACAATTCTTCAACCCCCCCCAAAGGGTGTTATTCGGAAATTGGCTTTCAATCCTCATGCTCGTGCTACCCAGAACTACAACATTGTTGAAGATCTGGCCCAAGCACCTTCTACGATGTCAGCCCTTGAAGTCCTTCAAACTTTCCCCGCACAATGGAAGGCACTGTTAAAATCTATCGGTGGAATCAATCCGACGGATACAAATTTAATAATTTTTGACTTGGAGGATCACATCCCAAGGTTACCTCCTCAACTCGCGTTCCAGATCCAAGTAATTGTCTCTGACAAAAAAAAAATCTGAACTGTTATCGACGAGGGTGCCTCAACATGTGTCATGTCTCTTACCTGCTAGAAAGCCATTGACTTTCCCCCTTTGAATGAATCCCAGAACACTCTTAAAGCATTCAACGGCTCCAGTTTTAATCCCTATGGTGTCCTTCCCTCGTTTCCCATCACGTTATAAGGAAAAATGGTCCAAGTTGAAGTGGAAGTCTTTGATGCTCCCCTTGATTATAATCTTCTGCTTGGCCGCAGCTGGATCGATTCCATGCACGTAGTTGTGTTGACCCTTTTCTGTGTGGTACATTTCCCACATCAAGGTAAGGTCATCACCATCGACCAACTATCCTTCTTTAATTCAGATACCCATACTGGCAAAGTACCATTTATCGCTAAAACCCCACCGGGTTATGAGAACATTGGTGTAGGCCTTCTAAAAGACTCTTCGTTAATGGGTACTTTCCCCATTCCACCGCCCGATGTTCCATGCTCATCTGTTTCTTCCATCAACATGATCTCCACCTCACCTCATGAACTTCCTATGTCTCACTACCCCTGGATGGTACCTGACCCTGGAGATCATCTGCATTTCGGCGATGAAATGTCATTGAGTCCGGTTGAATCTGCCTATCAGGCCATTCAATCAGCGGCGCCTTCTACCCCCTCTCTTGGTGAGTTGTCTCCCGATCCTTTTCGTGTCATTTTTCTCATAGATGAGATGATCATGTCTGTCATGGAAGACACCCCTTAGGACAATGGGCATCATCATTCCATCCTCTTTCTAGAGAAACATACCATTGAGAACTATCAACGAATCTCAACCCCATCGATCGTTGTCGTCATTTCCACCATTCCCAAGTCTGCACACGATGTGTTTTCCTAAGGGAACTTAAGCAATATCTCGCCCACTATTCCCCTTGACATATCCGTCAAGCCTGGGATTGTTGAAAATGTCCATATCGAAGCTTAATGTTCTTCTGACGAAGTCATCACCTACACATCCCTTTTCAAAGAGTTTCATGACATATTCACCTGGAGCTACGAAGAAATGTTGGGTATCGACCCTGAGATTGTGATACATGAGATAAAGACATACCCCAATGCTAAACCCGTCCGACAACGCCTTCGTCTAGTTCACCCACGTAAAGAGGTTACTATCAAGCTCGAAGTCGAGAAACTTCTGAAAGCTGGCTTTATTTATCCGGTGGCTCTCACAGACTGGGTTTCCAATCTTGTCCCGATTGACAAGAAACAAGGCACCATTTGTGTATGCGTTGATTATAGGGATATCAACAAATCTTGTCCCAAAGACAACTTTCCTACCCCCTTCGTTGATCATATTGTCGATGATTGCGCCGGAAGTGAAATATTCTCTCTCAGGGATGGTTTCTTCGGGTATAATCAAATCAACATTGTTCCTGAGGATCAACATAAGACTGCTTTTATTTGTCCTTGGGGTACTTTTGCCTATCAGAAACTTCCTTTTAGTCTCAAGAATGCTGGCGCAACTTTTCAACACGCTATGTCTTATGCTTTCCATGATATCAAAAACATCGTTCAACCATATCTGGATGATTTACCCGCTCACTCCATGCACCGAGTCGATCACCCAACCCACCTCCGAGCCATTTTCGTTCGCTGTCAGTTCTACCGTATACGTTTAAATCCTCATAAGTGCGTTTTCTGCGTGGAATCCGGCCGCCTTCTTGGTTTTATCGTTTCACGTCAAGGGATCCCGGTGGATCCTTTAAAGGTTGAGGCGATCCTTAATGTCCCTCCTCCTTCTACTCTTCGTCAGTTACAAAGTTTGCAGGGGAAAGAAAACTTTATTCGTCGCTTTATCCCAAATTATGCCGAGATAACTCGTGGATTTACGCGGCTCCTCAAAAAGGGTTCAGAGTTCGTCTGGGATACCATCACCAACAATTCTTTTGAAGCTTTGAAATTGTCCCTAACGCGTGCTCCGCTTCTCTTTTCCCCCGATTACAATCGCGATTATTTCCTCTAACTTGTTGCCTTGGATTACACCATTGGTATGGTTCTCATCCAAGAGGATGATGTTAACGACAAACATATTATTTACTACTTGAGTCAAAGTCTCATGCCTACTGAAATCAAGCATTTACATGTCGAAAAACTGGCCTTGGCTGTCGTCCAAGCCGTCCAACGCTTCTGGCACTATATCCTCTCGTCCAAGACAACAATGATTTCTCACTGCAACCCTATGCAACACATTCTTACACGTCAATTGCTAGGGGGAAATTACTCCAAATGGATTGTGATACTCCAGGAGTTTGACTTGGAATTTGAACGCACCAAGTCTAAGAATTCCTTAGTGTTTGCTGAGTTGATATGCGATTTTCCCCATTCTGAAATGGAAACAGTAGCAACTGATTCACTACCCGATGAATCTTTTTTCCTTATCAACACTGATGATATTTGGTATGGTGATATCATTATATATCTCCAAACCCAGAATTTCCGGCCAACGTTGTCTAGTACTGACCGATGTCGCATATGCTATCAAGCTCGTCAATACATTATCCTCGGGGATACTCTTTATCGTCGAGGGATTGACTCTATTTTTCGATGTTGCCTAACGTTCTACGAAGCCGAGAAAGATCTGAATGACTGCCATTCTGGAGCCTGTGGTGGTCATATGTCTGGGTATGCCACTGCCAAGAAGATCTTACGAGCATGGTATTGTTGGCCTTCTTTATTTAACGATTTCATAATCGTCGTTCAAAAATGCCATGCTTGCCAGACCTATAATCAAAAGATACGGTCACATCCTGCTCCTCTTCACCCTATGGTCTTAGTTGGTCCCTTTGAGAAATGGGGCATCGATTTCATGACATGTCACCCTCACTAGGCCAGGGGGCATGGTTACATCATTGTAGCCATCGATTACTTTACAAAATGGGCCGAGGCGATGCCGACATTTGACAACACTGGAAAGACCGCAACCTTATTCATTTTTAATCACGTCATAGCTCGTTTTGGGGTTCCCCAAGCTATCATCACTGATCATGGTAGCCACTTTAGGAACTTCATGATGTCCAAACTTACTGAAAAGTTGGGTCTTCACCATGAAAACTCAACGCCCTATTACCCACAAGCCAACGGCCAGGTCGAAGCAATTAACAAAGTTCTCATAACTATGCTCCGATGAATGATAGGGATTCATAAAACAAGTTGGCACACAATGTTGTTTTTGGCATTATGGGCTTACCAGACATCCGTCAAGTCCGCTACTGGGTTGACACCTTTCCGGTTAGTCTATGGTATGGAAGCCATTCTTCCGATTGAATGTGAGATACCCTCTTTAAAACTAGTTGTTGAACTCCTACCCAACACTTCTCCTGAGGAAGAACGTCTATTGTATCTTATGCGATTAGATGAAACTCGACGCGATGTCACTCTAGTCATAGAAGCTCAAAAAAAGCGTGTCAAGGCCCAATACAACAAACACGTCAAGCCTCACATTTTCTCCAAAGGAGATCTTGTTCTCCTCTATGAACAAGATCGAGATATGTTAGGAGCTGGGAAATTCGAAGCCAAGTGGCGAGGTCCTTATATCGTTCGACGAGTTTTGGAAAAAGGGGCTTATGAGTTAGTTTATTACGATGGTATCCCTTTGAGTGAACCTAGGAATGGGTTGTACTTGAAGAAGTACTATGCATAAAATCATCTGCGCACAAGTACTTGTATTTTTATTATATCATACTTCTTGTGTGTTACTATAGCTTGCTTTTGTCATTATCTGGTCTCTGCCCTTATGTGAGGTTGTGTTTGATTTCCAGATGTCAGAGTCTTCACTACCCTATATTGGCTTCGCTGATGACACTAGCCATAGTACTCAGAATCTTGCTTCCACTGCATGGACAATTTACACCCCTACAAATGAACTTGTCTCCTTACGAGGTGTATGTCTCGGCCATGCGACCAACAATATTGCAGAGTATAGTGTCGGTATCGAATTATTGGTTGATGTATATCTTTCTTGGAATTCGTCATTTGGTTGTGCGACTCGATTCACAGCTTGTAGTACTATAGTTAAGTAATGTCTATACTATTCGAAGTCCTACTTTGTTACGGGTGTATTTGCGAATTTGCCTCTTGGAACATTATTTTGATTACATTGAATATCAACATATTCCTAGATGTCTAAATACATTAACTGGTGCATTGGATAAATATGTATTAGACAGACATTTGGATCATTTATAAATCAATAACATCAATTTTCATAACACATGATAAACCGGTAGAAGTCGTCTGTATATGTAACGATCAAAAGAGTTTTTTACAAAAAGACGTTTTGTCTGAAGATCAAAATGACAAAATATGAAGCTCATAGCTTCTACAAAGTGACATCATGGATGACGTTCATGGTAACACACGACTTCTCGGGCAACTCTACAGAGCAGTCGACTCATGGACTCTGACACTCCTACTATACGACGTTGATCACGTCGTGGAACCTCTCCAAGAGGCATGTCTGGAATATCTATTGTCAAACCCTCTAGGTTTTGTTCCACTGCTTGATAATACCCAGCTTCCCATTGTGGCACTGGTGCTACTTCTCCTCGTCGTTGAATGGGAGAAGTACTAGGAGGTCGGTAAGGTCCCACATCTGTGTCATCAACAACGATTTCATATTTAGTCTTTGGACGAACATATAAAAACATTTGAATATGATAAAATTCACAAAAAACATTTAAAAGGAAAAAAATTGTGTACTTATTACCAAGTTCCCCCCACTAAGCATCCTCTAGCAGTACTAAGTCCAGATCTCCTCAGAAATCCAACCCGGCATAATCATAATCGTCGACCATCAACATCTGTGGTTGCAGCCAATCGAAGAAGGTATCATCATACTTGATGATTGGTCCAACTACGTGCTGGGCCATGAGCCGACACCATCTCAGCATTCTTGGATCCCTAGGAGCTGGTAAATTCCACTCAACTTGCAGCCTCAGTAATGGAACCCTCTCGAGAAAGAAGGACACTAACAAATATTCGTACCTGAATTTATTCAGTTCGCCTCGTCTGCATTTGGTCAACTGTTTTTTCATACTATGAAGCACAGCATCTTCCCAGTTAAAAACCCGAGGTTCAGTACACTCTATAGCATACTGGAAGTAACTTTGTAGTGCCATGTGAGGAGCGGAGCTCCCAGCCATCTGAGCTATGGTGAAAAATATAGTACGGAGGGTCAAATATCGTACTCCCCAAATAACTACTTTCCCTTTCTTCCTCTCTGCCTCGGGAACATAGTGTAAGCGACAGTACTCACTCATGCGCATCCCACCACCTCTGCTACCAGTCAGGATCACATGGTACCCCCACCGTGATAGTCCAGTCAAGAAGTAAATGTACTCAATATCTAAGGACAGTGTGTGGACCCCTACATGAAATACCTGCTGATCGGGATCCCACATACGCACAAGGTACTCTTATAACCTGACTTGGGCCCTCATGCCCGAGATACGAAAGTACTTCAGAAGGCCACAGTTTCTCAAAGCAGCAATAGTGGGTGGATGATTTCTGACAATAGCATTGTCTTCTTCATGCTCCCTTTCACGCCATTCAAGAACCATTTTGATGGCCAAATACCTGCATAAGAAGCACAAAAAGAGGATTAGCAACTATATTCATGAATTGGTTTTCTTTCATTGAGTAAATTTTTAAAAAACTTTTGTGCTTTGCAGTTCTTGCAGGTTCCCTTTAGGCATAGTGTGAGAACCTCCCAGGCTGCTGTGGGCTCACCTACGAGAATGACCCATTCTCGCAGGTCCCATGTAGCCCACCTACGAGAATGGTTGAGCGCAAGTAGGGCTCACAAAACCAACTCAAAAAATGAATTTTAACCAATGAAAATGCAAAATTAAACCATGAAAGAGTAGAGGACAAAGAGCCTACCTCACTATCATTGACGGCTCGACGAATGGATGCTTGTAACTCCCGCAATATGACACCAAACTTCAAGGGTAAAAGAGGGGTTTTTGGGCTCAAATAGTGGAAAAGTGAAAATGGTATGGTAAAAAGAGTTTTACTCCTTTATATTTACTTTTACCATGTTATTTGGTTTTTAAATAATTATTTATTGATTAAAGCCTAAACCCTAATGTCCTTTTAAGTGTAATTTTTGCAAGTGTAATGACTTCGATGTTCATATACAGGGATGCAGACATAATTTTTATTTTTACATCGCATGTTTTGATTGTTTTTTATGGTTTTTGTATAAAACCTCGAGCTTGGTCTTTGTCCGTTCTCGCGCTCGAAAATACATGAGAACGTGATCGAGCATACTTTTATCACTTTTTCGGGCTCAACAAGGTTATACGAAAAAGGAACCCCCTGGAATCCTCTTTAATCTCTTTTCAAACTCTATAAACATGAAAAGATAGCCGAGTGACCTTGCTATTTTCACGCTCGATAAAGTATTTGAAGAAAGCATCTGGTGAGCGATAATTTATCTCTTTTTCGGTCTCATCGGACTATTTTACGAAAAAGGAACTGAGAGAGTTCTCTTTTAAGTGTTTTTCCAAACTCTATAATCATGAAAAACCGTCGAGTTTTCTATCTTTGGACTCGTTAAACAAACATCGACAGACTCGTAATGGGACTGAATCACTCCTTCTTAGGGTTTGTTAAACATACTCTGAAGGACTTATCCGAAGGATAATCTTATATCAACAAGCATATGTTATCCTCCTCAAGCTTGCGTAAAAATAAAGAGGTACTCGCCAGAAATGGTGGGGGAAAATTTGGGAAAGGGATATGTTATCATCTTCATATTGATTGGCAGTAAGTGTCGCTCTTGAACATGACACCCCCTATTCATTATATTTGAAGCCAGTTTGGGAAATCCATTTGTCTCTCATTCAATTTGCTATAAGGTCATTCCCTGTGTCGTCTTTGAGTCAATGCTGCCAAATCATTGGTCGTTTCGTTCATATGTTCAAGAGAAGTCCATCTGAAACCTCTATTGAGTCGGCCATCTGCGGTTGTCCATTCTCTCCGTGTCGGCCTTCTCTGTGTCCAGTTCAATTTACATCATACTCTATTTCACCTTCAAAATCTGTTACTCATTTCGTGTTATTGATGGGGGATACATCAAGGCCCTCTTGTGATGAGTTTTGTTCCGTCGACTTCAGCTCATTATCTGGAAACAAGACTTAGAAATTCTCTGGTACCTTGGAGCTTGCATGCCTCAATGGCAGGTTTCCTCGCTTTCGACAGTGTGTTTACATCATTGACCCCTGATCGAAAGATTCCATCGGATGTTCGACTTCAACCCACTCATTCACACTCGATGGATTGTACTAGAGTATCTTGGGAGTCATTGACATCAATGGTGATTTCCCTCACACTTGTTAACAGTTTCATCAATGACCAGTAATCAAGTGGTTTCTGCCATGTTCGACTTCAACACATGTAATCACATGGTTAGATTCGTACTTTGGGCGACATGATTGAAGACCCTAGATATCATCTCTTTGTCCAAGTTGTGATGGAGTATGTATAATTTACGACACATAGATCCACTTTGTATATCTCGTGGCTATGTCGTCTTAATTTGAATTTTCTCGCATAGATCCACAGTGTATTCCTGGTGGCTATGCTATATTTTGACGGCATGGATCCATAGTGTATTCCTAGTGGCTATGCTATATTTTGATGGCATGGATCCAAAGTGTATGATTGGTGTTCATGACCTATGTCTACAATTTCATCCATCTGTGATCTGAGTATGGGAATGCCTACCTCAGAATTGGTATATATGATATTTTGCAAATGCTTGGGTGTTCGCAGGTTTCTGATTAGGTGCGCTCTTGGTTTCCGACACACACATGCAGCTTACAAAGTCTTTCAACTGTCACTAGTTCCGGCCTCATACTTTGGGGGGAATTCTGTTACCCATGATTTTGGTCATCATGATGGTGTATTGATGATGGTGTACTCGGGCTCCTCATAAGAACTTTCTCCTGAGAAAAGTTATATTCATCTCTTCCCAGAAAACTCCTTTTTGAAGAGAGTTCGCAGGTTGCTAGTATCCCAGGGTGCGAGAATGACCCATTCCCACAGGCTGCCTTAAGCTAGGGTGCGAAATTTTCGCACTGTGTAACATAGCTAGGGTGCGAACCTTCTCTAAAGCATGGAAAAAGGTGAATTCGCGATGGTTCTAGAAGGGAATATTCTAGAAGAATGGGTTGGCATTCGAATGGTTATCCTTGTATTGGATTCCCTGATATTGTGGGATCATTCTTATCTAAGTAACCATCTCATTCTCTCCTATATATTGATGGAATTCTCATGGAAAAGGTTAAGCAAGATTCATTGGAGAATTGGTGAAATAATTGTGTGAAGGACATAGCTTTCACAGAAGCTTGGAGACTCTAACAAGTCTATCAAGAGGATTTGATCTTCTTCATGAAAGGATTGAGCAAGTGTGTGTGTTGAAGCTAAGAGCCATCGAAAGGAATCTTGCAACATCAAGGCTATCAAGTTGTAATCTTTACTTTCCATTAATATGATATAGTGGCATGTCCCTTTCCCATAAAGCTATTCTCACTTTATTGTGTAATTCCTTGATCATACACATAAGTTGACAGTTGAATATATTTTTCTATCTTCACTTTGGTTGGTTTGTGTTGTCTTGGTCTTGACCTCACAAGAGCACCGGAGTGAAGTGGGAGCAACAAAGACCCTAGGAAGCGATACTAAAGTATGTTACATGTTCCTTCCTACTAGCTAATTCAATGGTCAAAACTTAGGGAAAGAGTCATGTCTTGTCCTGTTTTGTTCTAGATCCAGGTGGATCTAGGGAGATCTGTTAGTGTCCGCACGTACCTATTAGTCCGATAATAGTAGGTTGTAGAATGACCTAAAATAATATTGTATTTTTGAAAAAAATTGATCATTGCAATAGATTTAAAATCTTAAGCATTATCGGTAACTATTTTCATAGGACAACCAAATATTGCTAGGATTTTTTCTTCCAAAAATTTCATCACTACTGAATCTATAACATTCTGAGTTGGAATGGATTCAACCCATTTCGTGAAATAATCAGTGGCAGTCAAAATCCATCTGTGTTGAGCACTCGATTGTGGATGAATTTCTCCAATGAAATCTAGGCCCCATTGTTGGAAAGGAGCTTCAACTTTTACTAGAATTAAAGGTAAAGCAGGAAGAGTTTTCTTACCAGCAAACAATTGGCATAAATTATAAGCTATGACCCTTGCATTTACGTTGGTGAATAATTTCGACCAATAATATCCTTCCCTTCAAATTTTGTAGGTTGTTTCTCTACATGCATGATGTCCTCCGCATACTCCATGAAATTCATTAACGACACGTTCTATTTCAGACTCTATAAGGAAAAATAACAGGAAACCCAAAGGGGCTTTCCAATATAACTTGCCATCAATACTACAATACTTAATTTCATGTAGCTTTAAAGTTCTTTCTTTAGAAGGAGTCATGTCATTTGGACATTGAAGAGTAAGGAGATATGTAACAATATCATTGTACCAAGATGAGGAGGAAAATTTATCTTCAATCTGAATAATAGGTGATTTATCATCAATATCCTCTATATCTAGAAGAGAATCACGAGACTCGAAGTTATTTATTCCAAGAGCTCTGAAATTTGATTCAGCTAACAACCTTGCCAGACCTTGACCTTTCACTAGTTTGGTTGGTTTAACTTCTAAATGAAACTCTTGAATTTTATCCAACCATCTACCTCTTCTTCCATCATTGTCTAGTTGCACCAAGATATCTTTAATTTCATTTGTTGGTACATAAGCAATTGTTTTTTAGTGAAAGACATATGCTCGGAAAGCCTTGAGAGCCTTTACCATCGCATAAGATTGTTTTCCAAAAATGTTGTATCTTAGCTCTACATATCTGAGACTTTTGCTAAAAAAGGCTATCGGTTGTTCGAATCCTTCTTCTTTTGTCTGAAGGAGCATTGTTGCAACAATATGTTCAGATGCAAAGGAGAAGATTAAGAAATATTTTGTATAGTCAGGACTTACCAATGCTAGTTCTTCTCCTATGGTTGTCTTAACACGTTCAAAGGATGTTTTTTCTTCTGAATTCCATTTTACCTCGCTATCCTTATTTAGCATATTTGTAATCAATTTGATTATTTCAGCAAAATTAGGAATAAATCTCCTCAAAAAATTTATTTTCCCTAATGAATCTTTTTTCTATTTCTAGGGATATTAATTAGATCAATAGCTTCAACGCGTTTAGGATCAACTTTAATTCCATCCTTTGAAACTATATGCCCTAAAAGTTTTACCTTCCTGCATGGAAAAATGTGATTGTTTTGGGTTTAGAGACAAACCGAACTTTCTACATTTGTCAAAACTTTGTCTGAGGTGCACTAAATGTTCTTCATCAGAATTAGAAAAAAATGTCAAATCATCCAGATAAATAACAACAAAATTATCTCTCTCACCAACGAATGCGATATCCATTTCTCTATGGAAAGTTACTCTTGCATTCATTAAACCAAAAGGCATTGTATCATACATAAAAGTTCCCCATTGAGTAGTAAATGCAATCTTTTCTCTATCATATTCATGAAGAACAATATGATTATATCCTGAGAAACCATCGATCATATAAATTTTGTTAGCCCCTACCACCTTCTCTAAAACATGATGCATTTTTGGGAGGGGATATTTATCTTTAAGAGAAGACTGATTTAGGTTCCTAAAATCAACACAGAGCCTTATTTTTCCGTTCTTCTTCCTAACATGGACCAAATTATCCACCCATTCCGAGTATCTGAGGGGAACAATGATTTTTTCATCAAGGATTTTTTTAACCTCCTTTTCTATTACTGGCAGAAGAATTGGGTTTATCTGTCTAAGCTTTTGCTTGAAAGGCTCAATACCATGTTTTGAGGGAATCTTGTGCTCAATAACAAGAGTATCATAGGTTTTTAAATCTTTGTAAGACCATGCAAAAACATCCTTATATTATTTAAGTAACTCAACATATTTACTCTTTATTTGAGTCGGAATATATTTAGATATTTTGACCATCTTGGGATTTTCTTTTCTTCCTACATTATAATCTTCAACTTCTTTAGGTTGAGGTCACAAAGTAGACTTTAAAGGTATATCATCCTGGTCAAACAACCTTTCTAGAGGGATAATACCTCTAGAAATTTGATTGTTTTTAAGTAAGAGCATTCAGTGATTTGCAATTTTATCTTGGAACTTTTCGGGGTTTTCTCCTTCCTGCATAATCCAGGCAGGATCATTCTTATTTTCTTGATCAATGTTTGTCTCAAAAAACTCATCTACCATTTCCAGAAACTACCTGATTTTTTTATCATCTTCAAATACTTGCCAGTGTTGAACATTATTTGGAATAGAAGTTCTATGTCTCATCTCAATATGATACTTAAGCTTCAAAACAGTAGGAGGTACAAAAGTTACAACAGCTTTGGCTAAAGAGTTATCTTGTTGATTTTGAATTATGGGAATAGAGTGGATGTTAAAAGACTAGAAGAAATTCTCTATGAGATCCCAGGAACAATTTATATATGACCTCAATCTCAAATGCTTAGCTTAGTATTGTTGTTTTATTGTTTTATTGTTTTACAGTTAGCTCAACATCACCATAAACTATCAAATGTTTGATTTTTAGTTTTCTTGCAGCTTCTAATCCTAAAACTAAAGCTTAATATTCACACACATTATTGGTATAATGAATATCTCATTTTAATCTATAACATAAAGGAATATAATACTCATCACCTGGTTCCCCAAATAAAACTCCAGCTCATGCTCCTTCGCAAGATGAAGCACCATCAAAGAACATTTTCCACATTTTGTCTCTAAAATTTATATTTTTCTTTGAAAATTCTATTTTTTTATTTTATTCTTCTATACATTCTTTGAAATAATCATCTATGGACAATATACAATTAGCTAGATATTTATAAACAACATAGACTGGGTAGTTATTAGGGTTTTGGGGGTCACTTACAGTATAAGCCATACTAGTGTCTCTATACAGTCGAGTAAATTGTCCACCAACAATTGCAATTGTAGCATATGTCATGTCTAGCTGGGCTGGTCCTCCTAGCTTGGCACCCCAAGATCTGAATAAAAGCATGCCATACTTGGAAGGAATGTAAAAAAAAACCACATCCATAAGAATATTTTTCACAGGAACCTGAGCAATATTTACAACTAAATCTTTGATCATACCCATACACTTAACCTTTCTAGAATCAAAAGAGTATATATATATATTGATAAGGTCTGGTAATTTGAAGCCCCAATTTCTCCATGATAATCTTAGGCATCAAGTTATATGAAGCTCTTGAGTCTAACATGCAATTATGTAGTAAATGATCTTGCACATTCAATGTAATATAGAAATGAGAAACATAATATTTACCATTTTCAATGTGTGGTCCAAAAATGATTGTAGGTTTCTCATCCTGCAAATTGATAACATCAGCTTGACATTCAATATCAGAAACATTTATTGCTTTTGTGATTTTATTTTTATAGATTGGATTTATAGCAAGTTCAACCAGAGGCATTGGAATTTTAATTTTATTAAGTTCGTTTTCTAGATTGAAAGTCCCAATTGATTTTTCAATTTCCCTGGTATGAAATTCATCTTCTTTATTTTTTGTCTTCTTAGTTTGTACTGCTTTCGTTTCAACCTACTTTGCTCTAGCAACTTGCGTTTCAGTTAATGGTTTTGTAATTGCTGCCCCATTTTCTTTGTTTTGAGATAAAATATTTTTTGGTGGAGTGTTTACAAAACTATTTTCTCTTGGCCTTAGATCATATTTATGTTGGAGCTTGACCATTATAGAATTAGCGAGACCTTTGTATGTAGAGTATCCCAAATTTTTGATATTTTCATCATCATTAAATAGATATTCCAGATCCAAGTATTTGTCATAATCCTGTTTGGTTAGGTGAGGCTCAAGATCATCATCACTGAGGTTGTTTAGATATTCATCCAATTCATCATAATCTTGCACCTCATCTCCCTGTATGCAATTCTCAGTTTTAAAATGAGCTTGAATCTTTTTTATGCAGACCCCCTATCCCTCTTAAGGGTTGCGTGACCTCCCGGTCAGGATCTTTTGATTTTGAAGCCAAAATGGATCTTCTGGTTCCAAACTGGAATCCTTCGAACGAATACACTGGTCCCCCATAAATGCTTAGTTGGATTTTCCAAGCGCCAAGCGTGAGATACCACAGCACACGACCAAGAGTCGTGACCTTGTGCTAAGCCAAAAAGGGCACTTGTCGTGGACCAGAACTTAACAAGTCAAGCATCCCATCCCTTTGTCCTTCGAATCCCCGGTCGTTGAAATGCCGAAATATCATGGATCGGGACTTCACAAGTCAAGTGCCCCATCCCTTCATCCTTCGAATACCCGGTTGCCGAAATGTCGAACTATCATGGGTCATGGATTCACAAGTCAAGCATCCCATCCCTTCATCCTTCGAACCCTCAGTTTTTGAAATGCCGAAATGTCCCAGCACCTATTCCTTCGGGTTTTCGCGTTTCACGAATTCAAAATGCAAGGGATATATCTGCTCCTTGGAATCCCCAGTTGCCTAAATGCTGAAATTCCAAAATGATGAAATGCCTTGGCATTCAATCAATGACTCACAATAATCCTTGGGATCTATGGTCCACATCCGGCCTCGCTATTTCTCTTTTTCGCAATTCATAATTTGGGAGACAAGGACCTCTGTCCTTCCAACTTGCGATACCCGAGTTTGCGAAAATGGACCAACGGTCCAGATCTATCTGAGATCGATGGTCACTATTCCTCCTGAGCTTTGGACATCAAGAAGTCCTCACCACTAACCTCCTTTCAGCTCCACCTTATCCAACGACTTGCGGGGTTTCTATGTTTCTCCTCAAGGACTCTCCACCGTCCGTTCAAATCTTTGTGATCTCCTCTCTTGGATATACGCAGTGTTAAAGTCTGCGCTCCTACCTCAAATCAGATGATCCATGAGATTATTCACCGTGATCCAATGCTCAACAATGTTCTTCCTCCTGATCTTTTACTCGCTTCAGACTTAGAATATTTTCTAAGTCTTTGAAGACTCGGTCTTTGCTTCTTCCAGGGAATGAGTTCCTGGATCTCGATAACCCTTTCCGAAGTGTTGTTCCTCCTGAGCTTTGTCTGGTTCAGACTTCGATTTCCCACGCACTCCTTGCATATGAGGGATTTCGATAACTCAAATCCATGGTATTTCTCACAGAGAAATTCCTCCTGATTTCCTTACATTCCTCTCTAGCTCGATGCACACCTTGCAGAGCTTCCAATGAAGAGAAACAATTGAAACTGGAAAAACTCACAGTTCCATCCACTTGTTCATGAAAACAGAAATGACAGGAAAACACACACGGTCCACACACCATACATTTGGATCAATTTTCCTTCTGTTATATTCACAAATTCCCAATGGCTACATAATACATTCAAAATTACAGTAACTCAAAAATCTGAGATCTCCTGCTAACTCATAGTTCTCTCTTACAACTAATTTCTCTCTGTATTACATCTCTCTCTAACTGGGTGTACAAACTTCTACATAACTAAAAAATGTTTCTAGGGTTTCCCCTGACTTCTTGCCTACTCTAAAATTCATCCCATGCTATCTTAGTTCAGTCGCATTATAGAGTCGAAGTGGAAACTCCTTCTCTGTTTACAATTTCAAAACTTGCCTCAAAGGGTAAAATTCGACACCGGTTCAAGCGTGCCTCCAAAGGTGAATTTCAGCGTTGAGTGGAGGCGGATTCTGAAATTGGTTGTAACTGCCCACGTTGAAGTTCTGGAAGAACTCTCACGTGTTGAGTGGTCCTACCTCTGTGCACTTGCCAACGATGCTCCTACATCATACTCCCCTTGACAAAAATTCATGGACTCCTGTCCATGAGCTCCTCTACTGACTTTCCCTACTTCTAGATAGTAGCTTCATTTTCCCAACTAACATATTCTATTGGGCATCCCTTCCATTTGACCAGATACTCAAAATAAGTCTTCCTCCTGGTCTTCTTGCCAATCCTCTGATCCAGAATATTCTCCATCTGTAGCTTCTCTGCCATAGGCATCTGCTTCTCCCACTGAATCTTTCCTTGATCTTCTGATCCTTCTGTGTCATCTTTCCTGTAAGGGTACAGGTCTGAGACATTGAATATCGGTGAAATACCCACACCATCTGGCAACTCGATCTCATATGTGTTTGCATCAAACTTCCTCAAGATCTTACAAGGTCCTATCTTCTTCATCTTCAACTTGTTATATGTTCCCCTAGGGAACCTTTCCTTCCTGAGATGTGCTAAAACCAGATCTCCCACTTCAAATTGAAGTTCCCTATGATGTTGATCAACTATGTGCTTGTATTTCTTATTATAACTCTCTAACTGTCGTTTGATCTGGCTATGGAGTCGCTCCATCTCTGCAGTAAAATCCTCTACTCCAGCGCTCCTGATCTCACCTTGTTCCAAGTCCCTTAACTGAGACACTCCCCTAGGTTTCATTCCATAGAGTATTTGGAATGGGCTACTTCCAGTGCTTCTATTTGGTGAGTCATTGTATGCAAATTCTGCTTGTGGAAGAATCTGATCCCACTGGTTATGATGTTCAGTAACTAGACTCCTTAATAAATTTCTCAAACTTCTATTTACCACTTTAGTCTACCCATCTGTTTGAGGGTGATAAGCTGAGCTGAAGGACAAATTTGTCCCCATCTTATTCCATATCGTCCTCCAAAAGTGACCAACAAATTTTGTGTGTCTGTCTGAGACAATGCTCCTGGGTAGGCCATGAAGTCTCACAACTTCTTTGAAAAACAGATTTGCAACATGTGTTGCGTCACTGGTCTTCTGGCATGGGATGAAATGTGCCATCTTTGAAAATCTATCCACCACCACAAATATGGAATCAAATACTCTTTGTGTTCTTGGCAATCCCAACACAAAATCCATGCTTATTGCATCCCAAGGCCTCTCTGGTATTGGAAATGGTTGATACAACCCAGTGTTCTTCCTTTTCCCCTTAGCATGTTGGTAGATTCTACATCTGTTCACAAACTTTATCACTTCTATTGTCATACCTAGACAATAGTATGAGTTCCTCAGCTGTGCAAATGTTTTATCATGGTCGAAATGTCCAGCCAATCCTCCGTTCTGTTTTTCCTTTAGAATATTATCCCTTATTGAGCATTTTGGTATGCACAACTGATGTCCTCTGAACAACACTCCTTCCTAAATCATGTATTATGTCCACTGACTTCGATCTCTCAACACAGGATTATCACATGCCTCATATGCCTCCTTGAAATCTATATCATCATGATACATGTCCTTAAGGTGTTCAAACCCCAAGGTCTTCACCTAGAATTCCTGCATGATCAAACATCTCCTTCTTAACGCATCAGCAACCTTGTTAGCATTCCCAACAATATGTTTTATGACAAAAGTAAAATTTTTCATAAATTCAACCCATTTTGCATGCCTTTGATTCAGTTTTTCCTATTTGGTTATGAATTGCAAAGCTTGGTTATCTCTATACAAGACAAACTCTTGCGGGACAATATAATGTCTCCATTTCTTCAAAGCTTGGATTATGGCATAAAAATCCTTGTCATATGTGGAGTATTTCTTCTTAGTCTCATTTAGCTTCTTGCTGAAATAGGCAATAGGTCGATTGTCCTAACTCAGAAATGCTCCTATTGCAACTCCACTTGCGTCACATCTTACCTGAAATGTATTCCCAAAATTTGGCAAGACCAGGATTGGTCATTCTGTTATCTTCTCCTTCAGTATATTGAATCTCCTTTCAGCCTCCTCTGTCCATTTAAAATAATTGTGTCGCTTCTTCACTGTATCCATCATTGGTGCACAAATTCCACTGAAGTCTCTAATGAACTTTCTGTAGAAACTTGCTAAACCATGAAAGTTCCTTACCTCGAACATGCTCCTTGGTGACGACCATTCCCTGATTGCTTTCACCTTTTCTAGATCCATCTTCAATTCATTCAAAGATATCATGAAACCCAAGTAAATGAGCTCCATCTTCATAAGAGAGGACTTCTTCAAATTAATAGAGTTAGGTGCCTCAAATGAACCTCTTTAGTCCTGCTAAAGATCAGTATATCATCCAGATATACAACCACGAACTTGCCAATGAAATCTTTTAGAATTTCGTTCATCAACCTCATAAAAGTGCTCGGGGCATTCATTAAGCCAAATGGCATAACCAGCCACTCATACAGACCATCATTCATCTTAAAGGTTGTTTTCCATTCATAACCTTCTCTCATCCTGATCTGGTGATATCCACTTTTCAGATCTATCTTAGAAAAGAAATTTTCTCCACTTAAGCAATCCATTAAGTCATCCATTCTCGGTAAAGGAAATATGTACCTGATGGTGATCTTGTTGATGGCTCTTGAGTCTATGAACATTCTCCATCCTCCATATTTCTTTGGGTTTAACACAATTGGTACTGCGCATGGGCTCAAACTTTCTCTGACTAAACCCTTATCCAACAATTCTTGGACTTGGTTCTTCACCTCCTCATTTTCTCGAGGTGTTAATCTGTACGTTTCCTTGTTTGGCAGGCTTGATTCTGGTATCAAGCCGATATGATGACTGATACTCCTGATGGGTGGCAATGAGTTTGGCATCTCATCCACCACTATATCAGCAAAATTATCCAGCAGCTCTTGAACTTCTTCAGGAAAATCATCCATTGATGTACTCGTAAGGATGACTCTATGCTTCCTCACCATAGAAAACTGCATTTCCTATTCTTCCTTGACTTATTTCAAGAGTTTCTTCCCACTCATGAGAAGTATACTTGTGTTGGCTTCCTCCTTCGCTCTCTTCTCCTCCATTGGCAGCAACATATACATCCTACCATTCTTCTCCAATGTATATGTATTCTTCCTTCCATCATGAATGACATTTTTTTCAAACTTCCATGGTCTTCCCAACAAAATGTGGCATACATCTATGGGAATTACATCACATAGGATTTCATCTTTATATCCTCCTATTTTAATTTCAACCAGGCATTGTTTAGCGATCGTTACCTAGTGTCCTTTTTGCATCCATGAGACTTTGTATGGCCTTGGATGTGCAGTTGTCTTCATCTCCAATTCCTCCACCATCTCTATGGATACTAGGTTGTCAGTACTCCCACTATCAATGATCATCTTGCATACTTTATCCTTAGTCTTGCAAGCTGTCCTGAAGAGATTGTTTCTTTGCACTGGCTTTTCAATTTCTGCCTCCGGTTTTAAGAGAACTTTTCTCAACATTAGGGATGCTCCATCCTCTGCTCCTTCTGCCTCAACATCTCTTCATTGTGCTTCTAAAATGTGAACTTCTCCTCCTTCCTTCTTCTTATCGGGACATTCCCAAGACATGTGCCCTATCTTTCCATAGTTATAGAACCTTACTCCTCCTCTACCTCTTCCTCTAGAAGGGTTTCTTCCACCACTCTGTCTCCCTCGTGAACTTCCTCCTCATTCTGAGTGATTTTGTGGTTTCCCAACCTCATCCTTAGACTGATGTACTCTGTCCCGGTTAAATCCCTTGCTTTTTCTTGGGATCGATCCTTTACCTCTTCCTCACTGGTTCTATTTTCTGGTAAGCTTCTCCTTTGCTTTCAGTGCAAACTAATAAGCATCTTCCACAGTCCTCACTGACATCATGCTAAGATCATCCTGTATTTCACATCTCAATCCATTTTATATCTGGTGACTCTTTCTTCATCTCTCTCCCTTTATCCAGTTCTGATGTTCAGCCGGTAGAACTCCTCGGTGTACTCCTTAACTATCATCCCTTTCTGTCTCGGGTTCTATAGCTTCTAAAATAGATTGATCTGGTAGTCTTTGGGTATGAACTTAGCCTTCAGTTTGGCTACCATCCTGTCCCAACTCTTTATCCTTTGTTTTCCTTTACTTCTCCTCTCATCCTGCAATTCGTCCCACCACAATGTTGCATGCCCTTTTAGCCGGGTGACTGCCTACTTCACCTTCTTCTCCTCATCGACATCTTCATAGTCGAAGTGTTTGTCCATGAACCTTATCCAGTCCAACATTTCTTCAGCATCTAGATTTCCCTCATACATGGGGACCTCTATCTTAGCTCTACCTCCCAATCTGGCAATTGCTCTCAACAAATATTCTTCTGCAACATCCTCTCCTGCAACTTCTTCAACCTCAACCTATTCACTTTCTGCATCACTGACATCCCCAACATCAGGTTCTCTTCTCTGTGCTTCTTCCATTGTTTCCAATCGGGTGTGAATATCTCGCATCTCCCTCTCTACAAAACGGTTGGCTAAAGGTGACTCTCGTCTTCTTGGTGGCATTATGTTGACTATCTATCACACACAGAGTAAAGCTCCAAGTTATTTGTCTCCTTCTTTTCCTCCGCTTGAAGTCTACAGACGAAAAACTGATGCTCAGACACCACCTGATGCATACCCCCTATCCCTCTTAAGGGTTGTGCGACCTCCCAGTCAGGATCTTCTGATTCCAGAGCCGAAATGGCTCTTCTAGTTCCCCGGTTTCCGAAATGTCGAAATATCATGGACCGAGACTTCACAAGTCAAGCATCCCGTCCCTTTGTCCTTCGAACCCCCAGTTTCCAAAATGTTGAAATATCGTGGGTCGGGGATTCATAAGTCAAGCATCCCATCCCTTCATCCTTCGAACCCCCGGTTTCCAAAATGTCCCAGCACCTATTCCTTCGATTTTTTGTGTTTAGAAAAATCAGAATGCAAGGGATATCTCTGCTCCTTGGAATCCCCAGTTGCCAAAATGTCAAAATGTTGAAATGCCGAAAGGCCTTGGCATTAGATCAACGAATCAAAATAATCCCCGGGATCTATAGTCCATGTCCGACCTCGCTATTTCACTATTTCATGATTCAGGATTTGGGAGACAAGGACCTCTGTCCTTCCAACTTGCGATACCCGAGTTCGCAAAAATGGACCAACGGTCCAGATCTATCTGAGATCGATGGTCACTATTCCTCCTGAGCTTTGGAAGTCAAGATGTCCTCATCGCTAACCTCCTTGCAGCTCCACCTTATCCAACGACTTGTGGGGTTTCGACGTTTCTCATTGAGGACTCTCCACTATCCATTCAAATCTTCATGATATCCCCTCCTAGATCTATGCAGTGTTAAATTATGCACTCCTACCTCAAATCAGACGATCCGCATGATTCTCCACCACGATCCAACGGTCAATGATGTTCTTCCTCCTGAGATTTTACTCCCTTTAGACTTAGAAGATTTTCTAATTCTTCGAAGACTCAGTCTTTTCTTATTCCAGGGAATGAGTTCCTGGATCTCGATAACCCTTTCCAAAGTGTTGTTCCTCCTGAGCTTTATCTGGTTCAGACTTCTATTTCCCATGCACTCCTTTTGTCTGAGGGATTTCAATAACTTAGATCCACGGTATTTATTGCAGATAAATTCCTCCTGATTTCCTTACATTCCTCTCTGGAATGCACACCTTCCAGACCTTCCAATGAAGAGAAACAATTGAATCTGGAAAAACTCACAGTTCCATCCACTTGTTCATGAAAACAGAAATGACAGGAAAACACACACAGTCCACACACCATACATTTGGATCAATTTTCCTTATGTTATATTCACAAGTGACCAATGGCTACATAATGCATTCAAAATTACAGTAACTCAAAAAACTGAGATCTCCTGCTAACTCACAGTTCTCTCTTACAGCTAATTTCTCTCTGTACTACAACTCTCTCTAACTGGGTGTACAAACTTCTACATAACTCAAAAATGTTTCTAGGGTTTCTCCTGGATACTTGCCTACTCTAAAATTCATCCTACGCTATCTTAGTTCAATCGCATTCCAGAGTCGAAGTGGAAACTCCTGCTCTGTTTACAATTTCAAAACTTGCCTCAAAGGGTAAAATCCAACACCGGTTCAAGCGTGCCTCCAAAGGTGAATTCCGACGTTGAGTGGAGGCAGATTCTGAAATCGGTTGTAACTTCCCACATTGAAGTTATGGAAGAAATATCATGTGTTGAGTGGTCCCACCTCTGTGCGCTTGCTAACGATGCTCCTGCATCACTTTTGATCCTCATTTTTTATTTTCCTTTGTTGTATCTAAGGAGTTATATTAGGATTTATCCTCAATTGATTTCTAGCGTATTGATCAGGTTTGGATTTTTCCATTTCCATCCTGGAAATATTATTTTATAAGTCTTTAATAATTTTAGCCATCTCATTCATTTTTTCTTCTGAAGAATTTTGTCCAAATCCAGAGAGCCCTGCTTGTTCTTTAAAACACATGGGTTCTATTGTTCCCATATAAAATTTAATTTTTAATTTTCTATATTCCATCATATTGGATTCAATCTCTGTAACATCATCTTGCATCCATGATAAAGTAGTGGATATTATTTCTATCAAAAGTAGAGAGAAATAAGAATCAAAATCCCCTACAAAAGTAACTTTTGCAGCTGACTGAGAAGGTTTAACTTCAGTCGGGATCTTGTGATAAAGTTTATTAAATATTTAAATAAATTCTAGGACTGATTCATATGTTTTCTTTCTCAAGGCTCTAAATTTGGTTAAGTAATATAGATGATCTTTTTTCTCACCCCATTGCCTCAACAAGGAAGTTTCTAGATCATTATATGATGGTATAGAGTCAATTGGAAGTCCTCTTAACCAAGTTCTTACATGTCCTTCAAGAGTTTGTACTAACAGTCTCATGTAAACATATTCATTCTCAATACCAAGGATATCAATGAATTGGTCAAAAAATACTATATGCTATGTTACTTTCAAATCCCCTTTCACTCATGAATTTAGGAAGGCTCTTCATGTAATTTTCAAGTAAATCACGTAGAATAGAAGGAAGAGATAAGGGAGCATATCTAGCAATGAACTTGCAAAAGATCCTCAGGGGTTGAAATGGTATATTTTATTGGCCACTAGCCTCTCCACCTCCGGCACCTCCAGCACCGGCCATTGAAAGTCTAGGGGATGAAATTCGAGGACTAAATAGGAGATTATCAAAAACTTCAAAACTCTAATCTACTTGAACTTTTGACTACTTCGGGATGGTATGAACGGAGTTCAGGGAAATGATCATAAGGATATGGAAGATATAGATGAGGGAGGAAAATATAAATTGACCTCGGTCTCTCATATTTACCATATGTATAGATAGTAGAAGTGATAGGGGATGAATCTGAGTATAAAAAGTAACCTTCGGAGTTTTTGGAAACAGAAACTTTAACTTCAGGAAGAGAAAGAATTGGATGTGTACAAATGATAGTAGGTATTGAAATGGATTCTTTGTTTTCGTTGATAAAAGTATCTATCAACGATATAGGGGTGGTCTGGATAATCTCAAATTTCACTTTAGGAATAATTCCTTCTGGAGTTTCTAATTTAACTTCAAATTTACTTGTTGATGCTTCTGCAAAATTAACTTGTTTATATATTTTTTTAATACTTGGTTCTTCGGCGGGAATATTAACATTAAATTGCATAACCCTAGGTTGGTAGATATTACCTGTTGATGGAGAAGTTTATCTGAGATATCCCTTTGGTTTCAACAATGTTTCGGGATCCAAAACTAGCGTAGTCTTCTTTTTGTCTAGGTTTTTCCTGGTATTTTTTTGACCGAATGCCAGCTTTGCCTGCAATGGAATCACCAGGTGAAATATAAAGTAAACCTTATCACGTATTCACTATTTGTTCACCATCAAAGACCAAAATTTAACTTTGTCATTATCCCAGGGAAAAAATGATTTCATTTCTCTATTCCCCAACAACTGTGCCAAAAAGATATTGTTCCTGAGATTGATTCTAAGGCTCAAAAAATAATGTTAGGCATCAAAGATTTTAAATGAAATTTTTTTATAAGTGATTTATTCTACCTTCAGTTTTCTGATAAATAATATTTAAATGAAATTTATGATAAGATAGAATAGAGGTTGTATCTCGTTATCTGAGTCGTAATTTTAATTTCAAATGATGTAGAAAATGATTTACAAAACTGTTAAAACAAAGAAAGGTATCAATTATAGATAAGTCTCACCTTGTTTGCAGTAGAATAAAAATATAAGATGTACCCTTGAAAGGAGATCAAGAGTGAAAAAATTCATAGAGGTCACAGGTCTTGTTTTTACTCATACTAATAACAGAGGAAAAATTGTTAATGAATGAACTTCTGATATATTATGATCACAGTAGATGTTTTACTAAATTGTAATCATTCACTCTTCAATAAATACAGAAGGAAATTCATAAGAGATGGAAACACAGAGAAAACACATAACTCAAATGGAACAAAACTTAGAATCTATGTTCGTACTTGTATTAATATTCAAAAATTTCTCTCTTTTACATTAGGCTAGAAGCAGCCTGGAATAGATCTAAAATCTATCTATTTATACAAAAATTGTCTCAACTAAAAGTAGTTGGACTTTCCACAATATCTGCTATAAATATGGAATACAATCTTAATGAAAAACAAAATGCAGATATTGTTGAGTTATAGCTTGATATGTTGGTGCTTCATATGTTCCTTCATTTTCTCCCAGATGCACTTGCTTTCCTCTGTTCATTGAACTGGGTGCACATGTCCATTAAGGCTACCACAAACCTCAAAGGTTCAATTTTCTCGTTCATTTCAAAAGAAAACATCTTCTTTTGTACTAGTGGAAGATTTTCCTGGATCTTCCCTACTTGTTGGGCTGTAATTTGAAATTGTAAATTTGGCTTCACCAACAACTCATTAATCTTGCGCAAATCAGTTTGATTCATCTGTTGGATGTCATATTGAATATTTTCCTTATTTTTGGGGGAGTTTTCCTTATTCATTTCTACTTCAATCTGCCCTAGTTCCTCTGAGATATTGTTTTCTTCAAATTCAATCAAATTTGATTCTACAGAAGACAGTGTCTCCATAAAATCCTCATTTTCCTCTTTGGCAAGTTTCTTTCTTTCCTCTAGATTTTTCTCCCAAACTTTCAAGTCCATTTCACCCTTCACTTGTTCATATTGTGAGAAAGGGGTGATACCAAGGATATTGGCTTTCTGCCTCCATATGATGAACTCCTGAAACTTGGATCTAGCCACACAAACATGTTTTTCTTTCTCATAAATAATTTTCAGAGAGTTATTTATTGCTTGATAGTATTTATGAATAGTATCTACCTTTTGATATAGATCTTGTTGGGCATCTTCCATCTTCTCATTGATTTTAGATTCTTGTTCTTTGAAAGCAGTGATGTCTCTGTTGTATTCTTTGTTAGGGCCAATTTTTCTTGCAATTGTTCTATCAAATTGTTCCCCTGAGTAATCATACCTTTTCTTTTCTGTAAACTCTAGTAAATCAGCTCGAGTCTCTCCTATAACTACTTCATATAATGCTGATAGTTTAACCTAATTTTCTCTATGTCTTGATTCATCCTGCTTCTGACAATGTTTTCAGTTTCTGTGTTTTGTATTTCATTCTATAATTGTTCCACCAAGAGAGATTTATGTTTCAGTTGTCTGGTCAGATTATCCACTAACCATTGATTGGCAGTGGAAAAATCCCCTAGTGAAACTACAACCTCCTTGGAAAACTTGGGATCATCTTGACCTTTTTCCATCATATACTATTTTATACCTTTTAGTGACTACTCCATCTTTTTGTCGAGATTCTTTATTTACAATAGCTTTATGTTTCTTGTTGAAAAAGAAACTTGAGGGAGGCATTTCTTCAGGAAAGATAGGAGTAATATCATCTACATGAAAAATCTCTGAACTAGGAGTTCCAAAACTGGTCTCTAAAGGGGTTAATGAGGGAATGGGAGAGATAATTTTTGTGGAGATTTATGGATCTGTTGTGTTTTGGGTGCCTGTAGAATTAACTTGTGTTGAATGAGGAAAAGCTTGTCCCTGATTCATGAAGGCCTCAAACTGAGTTAATATTTTTTGATCATTCATACCTAACAATGATGTTTTTATCTTTTTAAATAACCCTTCTGAACTCTTCATAACTTCATTAGCTTTGTTTTTAGTGGATCAACTTGGATAAGATTATGTGGACTTATCTTCCTCTGAAGATGGCATGGGCCTTGACACTCCTTGTAATATATTAGGAAAGTTGTTTCTTCTATGCTTTTGGAAGGTGATGAAAATAACATGTTGGTCAGGAGGCAGAGTCTGGAATCTATTTTGGACTTCTTCATAGGATCTGGCTCCCCTAAAAATTTCACCATAAGGAGACTCTTCGTGGTTGTACCTTTTCATGTTGTATTGATCCAAATGATTCTCTACAATTTTATGTGGATCGTGTATTTTGAATTTGATGTCAACTAATTTGACATCTTCCAGGGCTACAACCTCAAATTTGGTATGACCAAAATCTAACAATGTAAACATACCAACCTAAATGGGAAAAGTTGGCCATACCTTTTTCTGAGCCACTTTCAATTCCTTGGTGATGCCTCCTACTATTGTTTGGTATGCCACTTCCCTGTGTTGGATCATGTTGTCATTGATGCCAATGGTTTGATTGATTGATGTCATTGATTGATGTCAAGTGATTGATTGATTTCAAAATATTGATTGATTGATGATTGATGTAATGTAATATGTATTGTCCTTGATTAGAATGCATAGATGAATATGGATCAATGAGTTTTTATTGATATAATGAAGATGGATCAATAATTTTTCATTGATAAATGATGAATATGGATCGATGTGGTCTCATTGATATATGATGCATTGTTGGAAAAATGTATAGATGACTCATTATTGTCTTATCATGATTGATAAGGTGCACAAATGGATGAACTCCAAAGTGGTCCCCTTATGGTGAAAGCCATCATGGGAAGATTCTTTGTGGATTGAGTTATCATAGATGAATGATTGGAGGACCCATGCTTGTATGTGTAATAATGAGATGAATACCAATGAATTTATTGGTGAAACTATCCTAGATGGATAGTGCTTGTCATACCATTTATGGTGGTATGTGGAACATCAAATAACTCCTCACAGTTTGAGAGTTATGGTCTTACAAAGTTGGAGGACCCTCACATGAAGACCAAAAGGTCAAAGAAGTCAAAGTGATTGAAAAGAAGAAAACATTATTTAAATGATAAAGTAAAGTGACAAAGTGAAGGTGGATTATTTAAATAATAAATAGAAGTGACAAAATCAAGAAAGATTATTTAAATGATAAAGTAAGGTGACAAAATCAAGAAGGAATATGTAAATGATAAAGTATTTGAAGAACTTTCTATTTATGGAAAGTAGTTAACCCTAAAATAAGGAAAACAGGTTAAGTGACCTAGAAATGGGTTAAGTGACCTAAAGGATGAAAGTATAAATAAGATAGCAATGGTCTCTTGCAGAATATCCTTTGTGTGGATCAATGGAGAGCTTCTTGTGAGAATATCTTTTGGAGTATTGATGGAGAGCTTCTTGTGAGAGAATTTTTGGTGTGGATCTCTTGAGAATGATTGAAGATATAATATGAGAGAGAGGATATTGGGAGGATCTCATGGACGCATTGAAGTTTCAGAAAGTCTAAGATCATGACAGTGAAATTCTCGGAATTATAGAAAAACCCTATTTTCTGGTGCGTACACGGTCTGTCTATGTATAGGGTGTGTATACGCAAGTTGTCTATGTACAAGGTGTGTACAGTACATGGGTTGTTTGTGTATAGGGAGTGTACAGTGGATAAAATCATGGAGATTTTTGGTTGAGATGATGACAAGTTGTTGAAGACTGAAGTAGGTTCCAGATTGCATTATATGGGCTCATATTTGTTACTGAGACACTGGTATGGTTTCATTATTGTCTTGATGGATAGTATTGCTTGTTGTGTTGTGAATTCTTAAGGAATTCTTGGTATGGATGCTATGATGTGGTTTATGTTGGTTGATGGAGTGAACAATACTCTTATGATTCAATTGTGATATGATTGCTATGGTATACTAGTTGCTTATACATGATTGAGTTAGCATTCATATTGATTAGTTGTGGAGAATGAGTAAGCTATTGGAGAGCTTGGATGTGTTGTGACTGGATGGTGGTCAGTTTGGACAGTGAGAGACAGAAGAGAATGATGAATTAGTTGCATAGGATCTGAGTTGATCTTTAGAGATAAACCCTAATAAGATCAGATGATATACGCAGGCTGTAGTACTACTTGGGCGCATATACATGTGGGTTGTACTACTGGTAGGGTGCATACATACACGTGTTGCACTACTGATGGGTTGTACTACTGGTAGGGTGCATACATACACGTGTTGCACTACTGATGGGTTGTACTACTGGTAGGGTGCATACATACACGTGTTGCACTACTGATAGGTCACGTACCTGTTGTAGATTGATATTTGTTGAGGATTGTTGCCTCATCTCAGTTGGTGTTGAGGATGTAATCCGAGTCTTTCATTATAGAGATCGTGCTCTTGTAGAGTTGTACTCTATTCAGTTGTTGCTAAAAAACCCCAAGGATTGTAGTTTGTAATAAAAATAAAATTGTACATACATATTGTGTTCTTTGTGTTCCTTGTGGTGATGACTTATTGATGATATATTTTTGATATATGTTGCTGATATGTTTTCACATCTAGTTGTTTATAAATGATATCAATGAGTAATGAGTAAATGTTGAATGCTAACTAATGAGTTTTGTGAAAGAGAGAAGTTTTGGGAAAAATATCCCCACACTCATTCACCCCCCCCTATAAGTGTGGTAGGTGTGTCCAACACTCTGCACACCAGACTGTCAGGTAAAAATTATGGAAGGGAATGTGGGGGAAAAAAACAACCGACCACTCTAATGTAGGAGAATCTCTCATCAATGTACCAGTCTGAAAATGTACCTAAGTTTCCGATAATATTCTCTAAAATCCTGAGCAGTGGGTGGCCATAGATAGATATATAAATAGGTACCACTACATTGTGACCGATTTTGTAAAATAAATATTTAGCATTTTCTTCCCATAGTTTGGAGTGGTAGAAATGTATAGGCTCAGAACTAGACGGGGTCCAATTCCAGTTCATCAGGGGGAATGAGGTCATGAAGCAAATAACATCCATGATATATGCAGACATGTAAAAAGGAGCAGGATTCCCTTTTGATTTTAATGATTGATACTCAACAATTTCCTTAGGCAGGTTATTAGATAGCATTTTATCCCAATTAAAAGTATATCCCTCATCTACTTCATTCATTATATCCACCCACTGAGCTGAGAAATGTGTAGGGTTCTTTTTCTCAAATAAACGACAAAGAATCATGGATATATATAAGATATGATCATCTAAGAACATCATGGAATACATACCATGAGCGTCGGTTTTGAATTTGTCTGGATGTCCCCACCAAGACTTGATTATATCATGACCACTCCTGCTGTATTGAATGCATTATTTTCTTTCAAAATCCAGGAGAAATGTTACATTGTAAGTATATTTGGGTGTAGCAGAAATTTTATACATTAATTGTAAGTTCTCTGGTCAAAAAGAGTCGACAGAGGTCTTCTAATGACTGATAACTCTTCTAGTTTGAATGTCGACGTGCTCCAGAGCCCATCTTATCATATCAGTGTAGGGTAAAATATTGAGTCGTGCAACAATCTTGTGGAATTATGACTGTGCTACCAATCTGAGCTTGGATGAGAAGGACTCGTCATCTTCCTCTACAGAATTGTCTAGATAGTTAATAATCTCATTATCTAAGATAGCATAAACCTACTTCCAATATTTAATGGTATCTGTGATTCGCGGAGTAGTGTTTGATAGAACGTCTATGTTTGGATTAGAATCATCTGTCGATGCATCTTTCTTCTTCCCTGCTTTGTGTGGCACCATAATCCTATGAGAAATGAAATTATCCTTCCTGTAACAAGAGAATTATCTATGCTCTATACTGTAAGAAAAATTCTAATTTCAAATAGTAAAATGACTTGAAATTCGAAATGTTTTATTCATAAAGTCTAGAAATATTCGTGTCGATTTACTGACAAAGAAATTATTAGACATCTAATGGATTTTATTACTTGGCAATTCAAAATATTTATCAAATTGTTAACTTTATCCCATCATAAATGAAATTAATACTTCGGTGGTTCCGCGTTCATAGGTTTTGAATGTGACAGGGAAGAAATTTACCAAAGGCTGAATTCTCGAAGAAGTTAATCTCTAATTAATCACTTTTATGTTTCAATTAATCATTTTTTAAACATTTTATTAGCCTTAAGTACTTCAAAAGTTTGGTATTCGGGGATTTTGGATGAAGTATGATAGAAATCCTCCGAAGACCGAAATCCTGGAGTAAACGTTCGAACCGTTATATGTATTTTGGGACTTTGGAACTATGGAGATTTGGATCTCCGAGAGTTCATTTTTTTTAAAAGTGCGATTCGTATTTCGGCAGCTCGACATTTGGGATTTTTGGATATAGCACAAGAGAAATCTCCCGAAGCCCGAAGCTGCAGAGTGATTAATTAATACTTAATCAAGATTAATTAAAGTTATTAAATGTTTTATTAACTCTTTAAAACACTTTTAATTTTTTGTAATATTTATTACTTCGACGCTTTGATACTTTGACAGTTTGTGAACTTCAATATTTGTTTAAAATCCTGAAAGGAAATCTCCCGAAGTGACATGTCAAAAAAGAAGGAGTGACACATGTCACTTGAAATTGAGTGAACAATATGACACAAATGTTAAAAATAAGTGTCACATGTCAACCCCAAAAATATTAGAAGACATGTGTCGTATGACTCATCTGTAATTCCTTTTAGAAATTGTCACTAGGAAAAATCTTCGAGACTTCATAGATTCAGGGTTTTTTTGTTTTAGATTTCTTGAAACTCCCAAAGCACGAAGCTTTGAAGTGTCCGTTAAAGTTTTTCTTTTAAAATTCGGGTGGCTTTTACATTTTGGAGATCACAAGAATCGTTTGATCAAATAGTACAACTCATCGATGGGTGTTATTGTAAGAGATTTATTAATATATAACGACCAATGAATTTATTTTAAATTAAAAGGTAATTTCCTAAGTTTTTTTCTTTTTAGTAAAATTTTATTTCTAAGAGGTAAAAACAAAAGAATAAAAGTTGAAAATTATAAGTGTTCTAACACAACTTACGGATTTAACAGGGAAGGAGATACAAGGAATGGTGAATGGTAGTCGACTGAAAATGTATAGGCATAATCGGCCTACTAAACCTCAGTATATGTCATGAAAAGAAGTATAATTGTACATAATGTATATAGTAGGAAGTAAAAGAAGAAAAAGAAATGAAAAAGTAGAAAAAAAAAGTGGAAAAATGACAAAAAGACAAAAAGAAGTAAATAAAGGAATAAGTGATAGACAGGTAGTTGAAGGATACATCGCACAACAAGTAGTAAATTGTAGTGAAAAAATTCATGATACTGCACACAGGAAAAGTGAACACGGCACGACGGGATGGAAAATGATCAGAAAAGTGAAAAACTGGTGGACGAAAAAAAAGGGCGTGTAAGAGCATTTGTGACATCGTTTATAAAAGTGGAAAACTAGAGAAAAGGAAAACACTTTTTATTTTTGAGGAAAAGAGAAAAAGAGAAAACAGGGTGTGATTGAGTAAGAATTTGTGAAGAACCCAGCCGAGATTTGCAGCGTATTTTTCTCGAGTTAGAACAATGGCACCGCCAAAGTTCGGAGGACCCAGTCAGTTCGCATGAAGAACCAAAAGTACTAATAAATAGATGGAGGAGATGACCAAGGTGGTCGATGTGCATGTAATTCCAACAAAAAAGAGTGAATCATTTAGTTTGACGTGGGTCGAGGAGAAAAACCCAGATGAATAAGCAACAAAAGTAATCCAAGGAGAGGAAGGGAGAAACCCTAGTGCAACAAAAAACCCTAATACAACAAACCCATAAGTGGCGCACATATAGGGTCAATAGAATGAAGAAGACAATGAAAATACAAAATCTAATAAACCATACATAGAAGAAAACCCTAGAGCAGAAGAACCCTTAGAGGTTAAGGAGGGAAATGACGAAGACCATGACGTAGAAGAAGAAATAGAGACGTCAAGGCCATCAAATATGAGGGAAAAAATGACAACAGTGTGCACACAGAAGCAGGTTGAGCTGCCAGTGCCCCAAGTTCTAGATTCAGTTATAGCTGTAGAATATGTGTTGGGGTTTTTCCCCAAGATGAGATATGCAGATCATGATGTGTCTGATTTATCCAAGTTTCTAGAGCTTGTGTCAGAGGTTTACATGGAAAAAAGAGGGTCAACTTTGATAGGAATCCCGATACTAGAACCCAAACAGTGTGTTGATGATTAAAATCGCAACGATGAATTCCTCCCACAAAAGATTGCTAAAGCGTTATTATTTAATACGATAATAAAATAATAACTAGTAGGTGGGACACCCTTGCAGACCCGAGGTGCAAGGATAAACATATCACACATATTTTTTTGTTGTTATAATGTTTCCTACACAATAATACATTTTTTATGATGCATTATTGGTTTCATTTGGTGTGATAATGAGTGGTTAATGCATTATTGTTGAATGTTGTTGGTAATCACTTGCAACACAGAACAATTTCCATGGTTATGAAGATCAGGTTCTTTACAGGTGTTATGTTATACCCTTGTTACTAATTCATATGTTGATTACTTAGCCACATAAATGCAAGGGATACGTAATGGTAGAATGATCAAAATAAATAAAAAACTATGAAGAGGTTCTAAAGTTATAGCAAAAGGAAAGGAACTATGTAAAAAGACTACATGCAAATTTCAAATGAAAGAATTAATGGGTACAAGTGTTAATCCTAACTATTATACTATGGTTTGATTAATGGACTATGAAAATGTCATTAAAGTCGAATGGAGGTGCATATAGTAATGTGGATATGGTTTGATTTATTGTGTGGATTTATGGCAAAGGTTAACGTATAAAATGTTGGAAATACTAAAACAACTGAGAGGGGGGGTGAATCAGTTGTTTATAAGCTTAAACAATTTTATACCTTTTAAATAATTATTAAGATTTCTTCATGTGTCATCTACCAACATACAGCATATGGATAGTAAGAGTAAAGA
>ML788881.1:8598-73293 GCA_009831015.1 Picea engelmannii | reverse complement strand
TTTTAATCTAAATCCGCGAAAATAGAATATAAATTGATTTTTTTAAACAACTGTAAAACTATTATTTAATCTGTTTATACTCTAGAAATGGAATATCAAAACTGTCTAATTAAAAACAAAAATAACAAATAGTAGAAGATGTTTTAACTGTAGGAAATTTTTGTATTCATTAAACTAATGAAATCAAACTAACAAACTGACATGTTACTGCATCCAATATTTGTTTAGTGTGTAGCATCCAATCTTCCTGTCTGATGAGGTAAACCCGCAACATATCCTACAATTGCTTCTCATAAGTGTGAAGCAGTAATGATGGAATTCGAATGATAGAACACATAAGAGATGTGATCACAACAATCTTATAATTTCACAAGCAACCACATTAAGATAAATCATGCTGTGAGAACTTGTGTATAAACGTTCAATAAAAGATAAAGATAAATCTCTTAATTCAAGTTTGAACAAAATGATTGTTGTGTGTTAAATATGGAACATAAAACATGGATAATATATGAATTTTTATCATAACAATTTGTAGTAAACTACGACAGCGAAAGCAATCATAATCTAATTACAAATTGAAATAATCATGACTTGAATAAAACCACAATACCGAAAAGCTAAAGTTGTGACAAATATTATATTTCATTCAAGTTTGGTAATGAAAAATCCATAGTCTTGCCCCAGGCAGAGATGGTCTCATGTTTAAAAAATAACATGCTTATATAGGTTCCATGAACAAAATGTTTCTTGTTGATAATATCAAATATGTTCCAAAAATATGGGGGATGCAACCTCCCTGATTTTACTTGATATCAAAATACAAACAGCCTAATCTATTTACTAAAAACACCAAGTTCATATGGCTGGAAGATCTCAACAGTGCTTCATATCTCTTTGAAAATCACGAGTTCCTGAAAACAAATAAAAATGGGAAGATTTTAGATACGTTTTCAATTGTGAAATCAACCAATTTGAATTTTTCTAACTAGCTACAAAATCTTACAATTTTGTAGCTAGTTATAATTATAACTAGAATCATATTTTATTCAACAAACAAAACAAACTAAAGAGTAATCTATTCAAACAAATCATGTATCCTAAATTGAGAATGACAAAATCATGCTAAACTTTGAAAAAGATCATACTTGAAATCATGGGATTAAAACATATCAAGCAATCTTGGAGTTTACTATTGCTGTCGCTGCCTCTACATTCTTAAAAATGACTGATCCTGTAGTTTTTAGGCATTTGTCTTTTGCTTGAGCTATGCATTGGAGTCTACTGTTCTATTTTGTCAATGAATCCACTTGGTCTTTCAAAGATTTAAGCCAAGACTGTAGTATAGGCACATTCGTATAATACCGGTCGATCCAGGATCGACACTCATTACACTGTGGTTGTAGGGACTATGCATTGGCACTGATAGCATTAACAGTTGGAGAATCATCCACTTGACATGTAGGTTCATCACAGAATTGAATGCCAGGAAATTCAGGATTATCCTTTAGACACGGAGGCAGGTTGCTAACATAATCGTAGGGTCTGTTAGGGCAAAGTCCATATGAAAATGGATACTCTTCGGCCAAGAACCTTTCAATTTATGAATCCGAGTCTTCACTTACCTCTATTGTGTTTTTTGTGTCTGCACAGGGCTTGGATTTGTTTCGAGCACATCGTGAAATCAAATGACCAACCCTTTTATTCTTATAATTAACATTGGCGTTGCCCTTTAGTTTCTTCCTTGTGGGTTTTTTAACAATTTTAATGCAACTCTTTGGGTGAGAATCTGGTTGAGTATCCGGTTGAGTAGCATCAAGGTAGGTCGAGGGTTCAATATTAGGGGCAGGATCACACGGCAGGAACGGTGGAGGAGAGGTGGTAGTTTTCACAAAGGTTTCTGTGATAATAGGCTTATCAACCTATCACAACTCACTACTGCCAAAGCCATTTCGTAAAACAAAAGCATCCCAACAATCGCTGTGTAATTGCAACTGATGCATAAGTATAATCTTAATTAAACCATGATGGAATAAACTCGAATCAGACCTCTTCCTCTTAAACTGTTTCCGCATCTTGTACAGACTTCTAAGGAGGAAGTAGGGCATGTTCAACGGGAATTCAATGAAAATCATAAGCAATCACAGGTGATACAGGAAAACCAACCCAAATCTTCCTTCACACGTAATGAACTATTTCACAGAAGTAAGAAGATAATCCCACCTAGGTTTTAAAGATGAGACAGGCATACCTCGGTCGCAACTAGCAATTTTTCGTGAGGTAAACAACAAAGTCCAGGGGACCTCTTCAACTTTTGCGTTCTTGAACCATTTTTTCTCGACAACTAGTAAACTTGTAGCTTGGCTTAAAAATTATTAAGTCACCTCAAGCTATATGTCACCTATATTTTCTCTGCAACCGTCGAAGGTCAATGCGAACTCTTGGGAAAATCTCATATTGAAACCCTTAAATTTTTCAATGAATACATACCAATCGTTCCTTTCTAAATCGTCCCTGGAATTATCATACGATAACAAGGTTTGGATGCCATTGGGCTCAATCCTTACCACTAGAGCCATGGTGAACAAAAGGGAATCAACACAGAAATTGGAGGTAGGGTTTGATAAGAAAACACAGAGCCATAGCCCCAAACAAAACAATGTTATGACAGTTCAAAATGGTAGGCAGAGGCGTTAATCACCATGCATGGGAATGAGATCGTGAAGCCCGAAGCCATACAGAGCAGTAATATCATGTTGTACTTCATATGACACCTTGGCATATGGGTACGTATAAGGATCAGAACACTTGAAAACCATAAAACGCACATTCATGACTTGATTACAAAGGTAAATGTATCAAATAAACATTGAATAATTAGAAGTTTTATGAATCAAAACCCCATTGATATTAATTGAATATTAATGAGTGGAGGTTTTTTCACTTATGTAACCAAGGCACGTTTAGGACCAAGGGGTTATAAACAAGGAAAACAATCATGTTCATAGAAAAATACGACAATTCGATAATAGATCATATGAACATTTTTCCTTACAGTCATGAAAACAAAAATCGAAAGGAAGATGTGTAAAAGGAAACAAGTGACAAGTGCCATTTAGTGAGAATGGTCATGGAGAGTAACGATAATTTAAAGACCCTGTGTAGGCATCTTATAAAAAATAGAAATTATATTATTGCTGCCAACAATGGCGACACGCTGGGAGAAGCAGTTATCTCTACCAAATGAACAAGTTCAGATTAGGATAATCAGAAAAAACTTCGAATCGAAAACAACCAAAAAGATGTCTGAACATCATTATCAATTATAATGCATTCTAGTTTCAGATTACTGTTATTTTAAAGAGACGAAAACCGACAACAATCTTAACAGAAGAGAATCACGATATTAAAGTTAAAATCTTCAATATTGTTGACAGGGCCGCTGCTGCCAGCAGGCATCGATAGCCTCAACAGGGATGTCAATTAAACCACTCTAATATCTGTATCCTATTAAGAAGTTCTAGATCATAACGAAGCACATTTAAGGTCAAAAAGAATCCATATCTGAGAATTTTCATATACTTGACATTGCTTTGCTGCCAGCGGGCCTGTTCAATACCCCGACGAAGTTATCTTGGAATCATGCATGCATTTTCCCGCTGCCAACACACCTGTTCAGTATCCCTATGGGTTTACAAGCACTTCCCACAACTCTCTGAAGGTTTATTTAGTTTTAAAGATTTTTAATAGAGCGGGGTGACGCTGAAAATCTTGGTTTTTTTGACACATCATTAGTAAATTACAGACCTTGAAGAAATTTCTTAGTTGTCCTTCATTAAGATCTAGAAATAGTTTGTTAATAAACCGACTTTCAAAAGCATGGATACATATCTAAGTTGTTCTCTTAAGGAACAGGGACAACGTAAAAATAATTTTATGGATGATCGTGAGTACCTTCAGTTGCAGATTGAAATCAAGAAACACTTTTCAAACAACGAGTTATCTTTAGCATGGCTGCAAACTCAGAAAAATATCACAGTCAATGTTTAAACAACTTTCAGCAGTCATTTTAGAGGGGAAATCTTTCTGTTCTATTCATCTGAGCTAGCCCATGATGCAGGCATGTGTTTCAAAAAGAAAAAATGATAAGCATAAAGGAAAAATCAAAACAAACAAGCAAAGAAGAACAAACAGAAAACAAAACAAAAATATTTACATAGTGTACATGGAAGTATCATCAGGCAAAGTACTTTTTTAGAGCTTGGCCATTCATCGGAAAGGTGTCTGGCTGTCCCTCTAAATTTTGTAATCATAAGGAACTGGAACCCAATTTATCAGCAATTAAAAATGGTCCCAACCATAAGTTTTGAAACTTTGTATGCTCTCCTTTTCCCTCATGAGGTTTGTCCCATTTTAGGACAAGGTCACCTACCTCAAAATTTCTGTCAGAGGTAGAATTGGAATCAAACCAGTTTTTAACAATGAGTTGATGTTGATCCAATTTTCGTTTTGCTTGAGCCCTCACTTCTTCTAATTTTAACAAAGCGTTAATTCAACTCTCCAAATGGGGACAATCCTCTTCTTGTACTTTCTGCGATAACTGCAGAGATGGAAGAACGACACATGGTGGAAGAATCGCCTCCCTGCCATAAATGAGAAAGAAATGTGAGTTACCCACAACAGTTTTAGGAGTTATTCTATCAACCCAGATTGTGTTTAACAATGCGTTATGCCAATTTTTATGGTTTTCAGAGACCTTTCTCTTGATAATTTTGATCAAATTTTTATTAGTCGATTCTGCCAAACCGTTGCCTTGGGGGTAATAGCTGGTAGAGTAATTTAATTTAATTCCTTTTTCTAAAGAGAAATCACTCATTTCAAGAGACAAAAAATAAGAAGCATTATCAAATACTAGGCATTCAAGGATACTGAAACAGGTAATAATATTTGAATTCAAGAATAATATTACCTGACTGGTATTTACAGCTTTTAATGGGGTAGCCTCAGACCACCTGGTGAAGTAATCTATGGCTGTTATGATATATTTATGCTTCTGCAAAGATGGTGGATTGATTGGGCCTATAATATCCAGACCCCACTACTGAAAAAGGGAGTCTACCGAAACTGGTTGCAAAGGGAAAGCTGGTTTTTGTATCTGTCCAGATACTTTTTGACAAATCACACACTTGCGACATAAAGCATGAGCATATTTAAAAAGGGTAGGCTAGTAATAACCTACTCTTAATACTTTATGGGCAGTGGTGTCTCCACCAAAATGCCCACCAGCTTCTCCTGCATGCAATTCCAATAAGACTTTTTCTGCTTCATCTTTCTCAAGACAACGCATTAGTACTCCATCAAAATTTTGACGAAAGAGAATACCATTAATCAACTGAAAAGAAGTAGCTTTTAATCTTAGTGCTCTCCTTTTTGTGGGATCAAGGTGACAGGGAGCTGATCTGTGTATAAGACAAAATTTTATGTCATCGTACCAGGGACTAACAGGGTTTTGTGCACAACAGATTTGATTTTGATAGTGTTGTCCTGGATTTAACATATCATTTTCCTCTTGTTGTCCTACAGCTGAATCAACGACCAATTTTCATAACCCTTGGGCTCTTACAATTTGTGCTGGGGTGATTTATATGTCATACTCTTGCAAGGATGTGACCCAATTTGCCCTTTTTTCACCTAGTTCTTTCTGTACTAACAGATTTCTGACAGCCGGGTAAGGAACAATGATTTTCATCCTAGATTTCAACAGATAAGATCGGAAGTGCTTTACTTATTTGAAAATAGCATAGGCTTGTTGATCTACTACTTGGTAATTAAGTTTTGCCCCCTTGAAGGCTGATCTCATAAAGGCGATTGGGACTTCATTGTTTTCAACGTTCTTTTGAGTTAGGACGACAACGTATGAGCGGTCAGAGGAAAACGTGTCGAGGGTGAAGTCTTGCGAAAAGTCGGGGATCATTAGCGAAGGAGCATCTATTATGGCCTTTTTTATTGAATCAAAAGCCTAGCTTTCTAAAGGTCCCCAATGGTACTGTACATCCTTTTTTATTAGGTTTTGTAATGGTCTCACCATTTTTGAAAAGCTGGGGATGAATCTCCTAACAAAGTTTATTTGACCTAAGAAAGATTGCATGAATTTTTTTTACGAAGGAGGGGGCAATTTTGAAATGACTTGAGTTCTTTCAGGGTTGATAATCATCCCTTCACTCAATACAATAAATCCAAGGATTTTACCTTGTTCTATTGCGAAGATAGATTTTTTAGGATTCAAAGAAATGTCGTACTTACGACATCGTTGTAGAACAGATCTTAAATGAGCTAGATGATCTTCTTTATTTTTCGAGAAGACAGTGACGTCATCTAGGTAAACTATGACAGATTGATTGATTAAACCTCGGAAAGTGATGTCCATCACTCTCTGGAAAGTGGCACCGACATTTATGAGTCCAAAGGGCATCTTTCTATAAGCATAGGTACCCCATGGAGTGCGGAAGGTGGTTTTGAGTTGGTCTGGAGGGGACATCAGGACTTGGTTATACCCTGAAAAACCATCCAACAAGGATAATCTTTCAGAACTAGATACCTGTTGAAGGATTTGTTCTATGGGAGGGACAGGGTAGTTGTCTTTATCAGATGCTCGGTTAAGATTTCAAAAATCGACACATAGTCGGATTTCACCACTCTTCTTTCGAACAGGGACAAGATTAGAGACCCATTATGTGTACCTAACTGGGAAGATTATATTAGCATTCAGGAGTTTGTTTAATTTCTTCTTGACCATTGGTTCGAGTTTTGGGTGCATTTTCCTTAACTTTTGTTGAAAAGGTTGGGTTTGGGGTTTCATAGGAATAATGTGTTGTATGATGTTAGGATCAAAGGTTTTTCAGGTCGTCGTATGTCCAAAAAAAAACATCTTTGAATTCCTTAAACAACTTAATAAACGCTACTTTTTCTTGCTCAGAACACCCTACCCCTAAATTAATGCACTGTGGGTTGTCTTTAGTTCCTAGATTTACTTTTTCATGCGTCAAAGAGGAACTATTCGTTTTACAGTTCACTGATTTTCTGAACTTGCCGTGAAGAACATAATTTTTTTCTAATATAACTACAGATTTTGGGATAGAGTTTACCATGTCTGATGAAGATTCTGGAGATCTCGGATCTAGTATTACCATAAAATCATGAATATTTTTGTCATGGGTACCTTCGTCGATCACCGCGCCCTAGAAGGTTTCTTCCATATGCAGAAAACTTATAATCTATTGATCGTCATCGAAGACTCTCCAATTCGTGATGTTGTCTGGGATGGACGGTCTGAACAAAAGTTCGATAGAAAATGCATTCAGAGATAAGCCTTCTGCAGGAAAAAGTTTTGAAGTGATGTTAGTTAACAAATCAGCTTCCGAATTATTCAATCTAGGAACAAAATTTATGTTAAATGCAAAAAAATTGTTCATCAAACTCCATACCTTAGTTTGAGAGCTTTTAAGGTGCAGGGATAAACAGTGGATAGAATTGTGTACCTGTCTAACCACGATTTCTGAATCACCAAAGACGGTCAAATTTTGAATGTTCATATCTAATGCTTTTTTGAGGCCTTGCAAGAGTGCCTCATATTGGGCCGTGTTGTTTGTACATTCGAATTCTAACCTGCAAGCAATCAGGGTCTTGTTACCTGCTGGATTGATGAGCACACAACCTGCACCAACTCCTTCTTTGTATTTTGACCCATCAAAGTAAAGAGACCATATTTGATTTTCGTTGGTTGCATGTGTCCACTAAGAAGAAGTTGTTGGCTTCGTATATGTCAAAATTTCATACTGTTGTTCCAGGTTAGTGATAGTGGAAGTTTCAGCCATGAAATTACCAAAAAAAGTATCCATCCCATGTATTTCGAGTGAATCGGCAGAAGGAGTGAATGGTTCATTGGGATCATTTAAATTAATCACTATGAACTTCAGATAACGCTCATGATTTACCTTGATTCTGTTGGGCTTTCCATTCTCGGGCAGCCACAGGTGAGACCAATCCGTCGCAAAATAGCCATGTAATTATTATGACCAGTCTCTACTTAAAAACAAACCATAAACTTCTGGGATATCTACAACAATAATATCAATCACTTGATGAACTTTAGGATTAGACAACAATCTTATAAGCACATTTCTTAATTCGCCTATTACTTTAACACTAGTTCGATCAAACTGGATAATTTTCAAGATGGATGGATGAACTTCGACATTAATCTTTTGAAAAACAAACCAATTCATTACGTTATATGACGCACCTGAATCAACCATATGGTTATGTATGTTCCTATTGAAAATTTCAAAAGTTAACAAAAATGGAGGGACATTTCTGCGAGTATTAATAGTGGAAGTTTGTTTCTTTTTACTCGTAGCCTCTAAAACTGGTTTATCTACATTTGTTGCATTATTTACAGGAAGGTCTCTTTTATCATGAGGCTCGGATGTAATTTTGGCAAAGGCCTTCTGAGGAATTTTGGGGTTGTTTTGAACACCTTTTTTACTACTCGGATTGCTATTTTTGTTGTTCTCTGCAAAATTTTGTAGCATTTTTTGCAGAAGAAAAGGGAATTTTAATAATTCATAAACATAAATGTTAGCCCTAAGCTTCTTTAGATATTCAACCAAATCATAATCTAAACTTGGGTTTACTGAATTCTGTTTAGTCTCAGTTGATTTAGACTATTTTGGAGGCAAAGGCGTAGTGATTTCGAAAGAAGGCTTATTTGTTGTCTTGCTCCTAGTATTGTAAGGATGCGTTGTTTCGAAATTAGATTGAAAAATGCTATCCGAAAAATGTCCAAAAATGTTCGAAGAGGATTCATGTTCTTCTACTGTCTCTTGTTCAGCTACTTCTTCAAGAATCTCGGGAGGAATCAAGTTATCATGTTCTTCTAGAATCGTTTGAATAGCAAATTGCAGGCTTTCTAGATTTAGGCCTTCAATATTTGAATTAGGTCGGTTGGTGGGAAAAGGCTTCCTAAAAGGAGGTTTGTAAGGCCCTTTGCTCGAAGAAGATTCTTTGGCCATCCTTTTCAAATATATAAATTGGTTGGACAGTTTTTGAATGACTTTCTGTAAATTTTCTAAATCTGAACTTTCAGGTTGAGCTTTTTTTTGGGAAGGTCTAGGGACGATTTCGATTTTCTTTTTGGAAGATGAACTAGTCTCTATCTCTTTGCTAGTAGTATCTTTTAAAATAAGAATGTCTTTCTCGATTTGACTGGCCTCTTCGAAGGATTCTAACAACATGGTTTTCTTAGATCTCTTTACCCAAATGGCTATGTTTTGATGTAAGGCCTTCGTATAATATGCGATAATAAGATTCTCGATAGGCAACGAATCTGTAGAGATTTGGTTCTTCAGTGTCAAGAACCTTTGATCAAAGTATTTTATCTTTTCTTTGGGGTTCATTCTTAAACTAGAAATCTCCATGACTAGAACTTCAGGAGACTTGTCATCTCCGAACTTCTCAAGGAAACAGGATTCAAATTTCTCCCATGACATGATGGTGTGGGGTTGTTGGGAAAAGTACTAGGTAGAGGCATTGCCTTCAAAGGTGTAGGGAAACAATCTACAGACTACGTCTTCATGCTCAACACTACAGAGTCTAATGGCTAACATAAAAATTTTGATGTGATCTTCAGCGCTCTATTTGGAGTCTGGGTCAAATTTAGGGAGCCATTTCTCTGGGTACTTGGGTAAAGGATGTTGATGCCTAGGTATGGCCACTGCATCTTGGTCGAGCCAGGGTCTGGCGAGATTGTTTGGGTTGGCCATAGGTGTGGGTGGTGTCGAAGGCTGGGATGAGGAACTTCTTTCGTCAGAGGATTCTTCTCCAGAAGAAGAAGGAGATGAAGGAGGTGGTGATGGTGGTATACCAGATCCTCCTGTTGCAGGAGTGAGGATTGGATCTGTAGGGTTTAAGGTAAGGTCAGTACCTCCAAGTTGTTCTCTGATATCAGATAAGTCTAATGGTTGATTCAAATGTCGGTTTGGTTGTCTTATATGGGCTAAGGCACTGTGCATTCTTATGAGAGATTGGTGAACAATCTCTTGTATGTCACCACCCATAAGATTTGGAGTTACTGGTTCAACTGTGATCCGTAGATCGTCGTTTGATGTGGTTTTTGTTTGAGGGACAATGTTGTCGTCGGAATGACTTATGGTTACTATAGGTGAGCGGGTAGGTGGGGGAGGAGTCTTACGACCTCCTCGTGCCATTAATAGTTTGCAGGCCCTCCTTCTAGTGCCATTTGTTGACAGGCGAAATTGACCGCTCATCAACTGGAGGAGTGAATCCGGTCCAGGGTTGTCTAATTAACCCAAGCCATTTGGATTAATCCACTCTGATGGGTTTAGTGGCTCCGTTGGCCTATCTGATTCCTAAAGAAAGAGAAAAACCAAAACTAAAGAAAATACAATAACTTGATGAATAACAATCGCTGAAAACTATATATAAATCTAATATATATTTATAGTTTAACTAACTAATATTTATAAAATAACTATACTTATTATATGTACAATATATACAAATGATTCTATTTCTAATATATATATAATATGTACACAGTACAAATTTTAATCTAAATCCGCGAAAATCGAATATAAATTGATTTTTTTTAAACAACAGTAAAACTATTATTTAATCTGTTTATACTCTAGAAATGGAATATCAAAATTGTCTAATTAAAAATAGAAATAACAAATAGTAGAATATGTTTTAACTGCAGGAAATTTCTATATTCATTAAACTAATGAAATCAAACTAACAAACTGACCTGTTATTGCATCCAATATTTGTTCAGTGTGTAGCATCCATACTTCCTGTCTGATGAGGTAAACCAGCAATAGATCCTACAATTGCTTCTCATAAGTGTGAAGCAGTAATGATGGAATTCGAATGATAGAACATATAAGAGATGTGATCACCGCAATCTCATAATTTCACAAGCAACCACATTAAGATAAATCATTCTATGAGAACTTGTGTATAAACATTCAGTAAAAGATAAAGATAAATCTCTTAATTCAAGTTTGAACGAAATGATTGTTGTGTGTTAAATCTGGAACATAAAACATGGATAATATATGATTTTTTATCACAACACAGTGAAAGCAATCATAATCTAATTACAAATTGAAATAATCATGACTTGAATAAAACCACAATACCGAAAAGCTAAAGTTGTGACAAATATTATATTTCATTCAAGTCTGCTAATGAAAAATCCATAGTCTTGCCCCAGGCAGAGATGGTCTCATGTTTAAAAAATAACATTCTTATATAGGTTCCAGGAACAAAATGTTTCATGTTGATAATATCAAATATGTTCCAAAACTATGGGGGATGCAACCTCCCTGATTTTACTTGATATCAAAATACAAACAACCTAATCTATTTACTAAAAACACCAAGTTCATATGGCTAGAAGATCTGAACAGTGCTTCATATCTCTTTGAAAATTATGGGTTCCTGAAAACAAATAAAAATGAGAAGATTTTAGATACGTTTTCAATTGTGAAATCAAGCAATTCGATTTTTTCTAACTAGCTACAAAATCTTACGATTTTGTAGCTAGTTATAATTATAACTAGAATCATATTTTATTCAACAAACAAAACAAACTAAAGAGTAATCTATTCAAACAAATCGTGTATCCTAAATTGAGAATGAAAAAATCATGCTAAACTTTGAAAAAGATCATACCTGAAATCATGGGATTAAAACATATCAAGCAATCTTGGAGTTTACTATTGCTATCGTTGCCTCTACATTCTTAAAAATGATTGATCCTGTAGTTTTAGGCATTTGTCTTTTGCTTGAGCTATGGATTGGATTCTACTGTTCTCATTTGTCAATGAATCCACTTGGTCTTTCAAAGATTTAAGCCAGGACTGTAGTATAGGCACATCTGTACAATACTGGTCGATCTAGGATCGACAGTCATTACACTGTGGCTGTAGGGATTGTGCATTGGCACTGATAGCATTAACAGTTGGAGAATCGTCCACTTGACATGTAGGCTCATCACAGAATTGAATGCCAGGAAATTCGGGATTATCCTTTAGACATGGAGGAAGGTTGCTAACATAATCGTAGGGTCTGTCAGGGAAAAGTCCATATGAAAATGGATACTCTTCAGCCAAGAACCTTTCAATTTCCGAATCTGAGTCTTCACTTACCTCTATTGTGTTTTTTGTGTCTGCACAGGGTTTGGATTTGTTTCAAGCACATCGTGAAATCAAAGGACCGACCCTTTTATTCTTATAATTAAAAGTTTTATGAATTAAAACCCCATTGATATTAATCGAATATTAATGAGTGGAGGTTTTTTCACTTATGTAACCAAGGCATGTTTAGGACCAAGGGGTTATAAACAAGGAAAACAATCATGTTCATAGAAAAATATGACAATTCGATAATAGATCATATGAACAGTTTTCCTTTAATCAAAAATCGAAACAAAGTGTGAATTCCAGCTGCGAGTTTTCATGCTTACAGTCATGAAAACAAAAATCAAAAGGAATATGTGTAAAAAGAGACAAGTGACAAGTGTTGTTTAGTGAGAATGGTCATGATGAGTAACGAGAATTTAAAGACCCTGTGTAGGCATCTTATAAAAAATAGAAATTATATTATTGCTGCCAACAGGTTGTCTCATACTTGGAATTGATTCGGGCCAGGTATAGAAGCAATGTGCATTTACTGCACATCACTCTAAACTTTCCCTATCGCTCGTCACCCTAGCATTGCTGCATTGTTGCATTATCTCTCTGTTGGTTGTGAAGATCCATGTTTTAAGGTTTCTTTTGGAAGGGAAATCTCAACCAACTCGTCATTTTAGAATTTTTTTCAAAAGTATGGTTCTTTTCTCTCCATCCATGATGGATTCTCTGTTTTATGAACCAAATGGTGGCTCAGTGATGCTCGGATTCTTTGTGTTCTTGATAATTTCGACCGTGTGTACATATGGTGTTATGTCTCTCTATGATGACTATAAAATGTTGGTAGTTGTAAGAAGAGAAATATGTATTATTGAATATAAATGTTGTTCATTGGTTATTTATGGGTCATCTTGGTTTTTATTGATTGTTCTCTATGGAATAATGAAGACAGTGGTGCCATTAATCTTTGTGTTTTATGGTTGGAGGGTTTTACCAATAGTTGTATTTCAATGGTTGTCAACTCTCAATTTTTATCGTAGTTTTTATCCAGTTACAGAGTGACTGTAGATTGTTGGTGTGCTTAGTTTATCTAACCTGAAACTGTTGTTAATAGCTCGTTCCTGACTGTATTTTCATTGAAAGATTACCAAAAGTCCAATATTGGTCGCCTGAGTATTAATGCAAGCCTGTATATTTAATGGATATCATATGTGAAGGGTTTCCACACACCACTTATATCATTCCCATTGTAATGATGAATGTATGTGGCCTCACTATCAATTGTTTTCAAATTTGTTCAGCTTTTTGGGTGTTGGAAAGAGACATTATATCTCTATTTTTTAAATTCCCGCCACTGTTATGTGAACCCTCATCTCTTCTCTGCAAGTACTAGAGGCACCTGTGTGCATTGGGTTATTTTACTCTGAATTTATCTGATCTCCTCTGGCGTTAATGTATGGTTGCATAAAGGGATTGGAGTGATATGTTGAAGGACTATATGGCTCACTACTATGTCATTTTCAAAAAATTATTTTGGCCTGTGGTTGTTAATCTATGGTAAAGTGGATATAAGTCATGGAATATCGTCAGCTCTCTGTGTTTTTGTTTAAAAAGATAAACATGCTTTCATTTCCTCTCTGCATTTGATTTAAGAGCTCGACTCAAACTCTGATTGTCTTTGCTCTCCTCGGGAACATTCTGGGTTTTGTCAAGTATTGGGTTATCAATTTTAATGAATGTGGAATTTTAAAGAGACATGTTCTCTCATTTATAAAACCATCCTTTTCGATCGAATATCTATGAGGTCCTTTTGTGATGAAATTGTTTGAACAAATAAAAAGGAAATGAACGATTGCTTACAGTCGAGAGATGTCTTTCTATGCGTTTATGGTCTCGATTATTGTGTTTAATCCATCATGATTTTGATTTCTTAAAGAGACACATGTGGGAGGTTTACCAAGCCCAATCAAGATCCTGGCAAGGTAAAACGTAATGCTTATGTGTCAATCGAGTTATGTTCTCTTCATATATGATATGGATATATTGGAATCATCGCACGGACTATCAATTGTTTTTAAAAAAGGAAGTTACATATGTTGATACACATAGAAATCAAGATCGGGGTTTATGTTTGGGTGGAATATTATTATCAATTCAAGATTTTATTGATTGATATGATTAAAGTTCTGTGTATGATCATGCATTCTTTTAAGACTATCCACATTTTTTAAAAGACACCTATGAATGTTGATTGTTTATCATGGTGCATTATTCATTACCAGGGATAGATGTTGAACATATTGTTGTGCATGTTTTGATTACTTTTAAAAAGAAGAAGGGATCAGTGTTATAATAAAAAATATTGTTAAATGGAAAAAGTTTTTATAAGTTATAAATGCAATACTATTATAAATTAAGGATCTCTGGGAAAATTTAATTTCTATTGAGACAACAAGTAGTTTACATACACAGTGAATGTTGGTCTTGGAAGTGGATGCTTTTTGGATTAATTTTGAACATAGTTATGATTGTTGATTTATTTAATTTATTTTATGTACAATATCCATCAAATTCCCTGTCATTTTCTCACTTTTTCACTCAATACAAATCCCCTCACGATCCCAGATTAATTTTGCATGCCTTGTTCTTTAAAATTAAATTAAATATTTGTATTACAATGATTAAGAAATAACACAAGGATGGATCATAGCTAATATGTTTTGGTTATTGTTGCATAATCGATTGTTTAATGAATTGTTGAGCAGTAATCATGTTCTTATTCCCTTTCATTTTCTCACTTTTTCGCTCAATACAATCCCCTCAGAAATCTCAGAACCCTAATTCATTGACAATTATTAAATGAATTTCATGGATTGGATTGCATGAGTCTGGTGTGATTGTTGAGCCAAAATTTGTTTCATATTAAGAGATTGTAATTTATGGTTTGTTTAAGAATATAGTTGCTAATAATCATTGCATAGAGGATGATCTTGTTCAGAAGAGGAATTCATGGATGAAATAACAAGGGAAGAGGGAATTGGAACATATGGCCTAGAAGGCCAGATTCTCAATGCATTTTGATGCAGATCCTCAAGAGTTAAACCATCTCTTCCAAGATGGATTTTTCAATTGTATTGGACAAGGGTTAGTCCAACCAAGACCGGAGAGGCCTCCTTTCCAGGCCCAACATGTCTTTGGTACCCATGTACCGCCTCATGTTTCTCTGCAACCTGAGGTTCCTGAGAATGATGGATGGCAGAAGATTGTTCACCCAACAGTCTCCCACCGTCGTGGTTGGCCAAATTTGTCTCTACCTGCTCCTCCTCCACATGTTAACCCAAATGTTCAGATTTCCCCTGCACACTCACCTGTACATCCCTCCCACATAAGAAAAAGACTCAAAATTGAATCCTACCACATGCATGACAAAGGAAAAGTTGTTGTTTCTCCGTCCTCTCCCTCAAGTGACTCAGCCAAATCTATATCACCCCGTATGCACTTGAGCGATGACTATTCTCATTTCATCAATGAGATCAAGCATCAAGTCTCTACACATCCTAAGGATAATTCAGATAAGTCAAAAGGGGATAGCAACAACAAAGGGAAAAATTCCTCTCAAAATGGCAAATACGGTTTTTTATTTTACTTTATTATTGTTTTATTGAGGATAGTGGACTGCTGAAGGTTTTGGAAAATGTAATGATCCCAAGCCATTATGCAAGGATCATCACTGTTTTGGTGTCTTTTTAAAACTTTTTCTGAGTGAGGTATTTCTTTAAACACTTTGTTGATCTACTTTTTAGATGTGTTTATATGTGTGTATGCAACAAATAACAGAAAGAGATAACCATGGAACATACCTCAACCATATGCAATAAGATAGACAAGCCAAAACATCTAAATTCTTCTTTATTCATAAAATAGAGAAACCTACTACAATGAAGATGCCGATCTGGAATGCTCAACAGATGGCCAAGAAGATAGACAATAGATAAGAGCTGCTACAAAATTCTCCCGCTAATACAAAAGATACCTCCAAAGGATAAATTAGAAATGAAGATCAATACAAGCAGATCTGAATGCCAAACTCTCCAGCTGAAGAATGCCACGCTCCAATAGAAGGCTGAAACCCTCAATAAATCGGCCATGTTGTCAAAAGTGTCCAATCACCCTAAGAAATATGCCAACTGATAGATCGGGTGATGGTAAGAACAACCCAGGTGCTCAAATCTCCAAGATCCCTCTCAATCTTTGTAGATCTGAAATCCCCCACTGAATGGTGTGCCCCACTGGATGACTGAAGCCCTAGATAATTCGGCCCTGCTGAAGGAGGCCTCCAAATGCTCTAAAACTCTCCAAAAATATAGATCGGGACACTGCAAGTCAGTAGGTGAAGTCTTAGGGTCAGATCTGAAGTGTAACCCCTCCAAACGAACTAGATCTGGATCTCAAAAACGCCCTCCTTCTCTTCAATTCGCCCCACTGCTCAAGAAATAATCTGAGCCATAAAACTATCTCAGAAAGCACTAGATTTGATGTCCAAGGCCCTGTAATGAAAACCCAAGTGATAAAATCCTCAACGGCCCTGCCAATATCCTACAACGAATCTCTCTCCAAAGATGGTGCACCCCTCTTGCTGGAATCCCTCAACTGGTGTTCCCTCTCTCTATCTGCACATGAAACTGATGTAGAATCCTCCTGCAACTGAGTAGATCTAGAACTAGAATGGTGTGGGAGAGTATTGTATCTCCGAGACCAATCTTGGGACAAGATAGGTGGAATCTTTCACCACCGAATCGTCCTCTAGGGTTTGTTATGTCAAAATCCTCAAAACCCCCAAGAGATGGGCTCTCTAGCTAAAGCCAGATATCAAGCTGATAAACATACATAAATGAATGAGAAGAGGCCCTTGCCTTTCCTTTATACTTTTTGGCTCACCTTGTCCTTCCAAAGTGACTTTCATTTTATTAATATTTAATTAATTAATTAAATCACTTTAATTAATTAATTAACCTTTTTTCCTTTGAAAAGCTCCTTATCTCTCCTTGTGGCTTCCCTGGCCACTGAAAGTCATTTCTAGCCATCCCATCCTGTAGTTTTTCTCCTCCCGATTCCAATGAGCTATTACACTGAGAGGTTCCTCCAAGTAATGTTCCCAAAATGACCTCTTCGGTGAATTCCATTGACTTATAGCTCAAAATAGTCAAAATCATGGAAATCGTCGGAATGCAATGAAACCAAAGACAACCTGTGTGGAATGGCTCATAATGATGGAATATGATCATCAATGCAAGATGGACCCCACAATGCCTCTCAAATAACCATGTACTCACTATAGCATCCATCTGGCTACTCTGGTCATCATAAATCTCTGCCCTGTGATGATGTCCCAAAGTGGGGACATTACAGTCCTCCCTGCTAGAAAATTGCTTGTCCTCAAGCAATACCCAAATCCCCCGAAGTAAAATACTAGGATCCCATGTCCACCTGTGGGATACATAGTAGAACCCATCCAACGATGAATAATAGCACACTCCACCCCCTAGATCCCATATTAGGAAGTGAACTTCAATACTCTGTGAAGAACAGTCCTAGAAGATATCAACCCTGTGAACCTCTTGCACCTGAACCATGGCCTCATCTCTAAATGAGTCCATCCTCCAAACCTCTACCAAGATCCACACGGTCTCCATCAACTGCACATGATGATGCCAAAATGAGGTACTGCAAGATCTCCATGAGGCGCCCTCAAGCGTTGTGCTAAATGGAAAGTTAGAATAACTTTCCCCTGCAATGGTCCACTCTCCCCTGTCGGTCAATGAACTACTCAATCCTGCAATCCATGGGTCCCATGCTAACCTCTGTTGACTATCCTCCTGCTGACACTGCACTACTTTGTCCACAACTATCTGTCCCCTGCATACATACAGGATCCTCCTCGCCAGGATCCTCAAGATGAAATACCTGTGACCACCGAACCTGCTGCCCAGAAACTATATCAGGATAAACACCCATGTAGAAGAAGTAATTGTAAAAACGTCTCCATGCCCTATCATGATGATAAAGAGGAAGAAAAGGTCTCGCCCCATAGGACAAGTACCTGCTGGACACTCCAAACCAACCCAAGGTGGAGTGTGTGGCTCTCTGGTGCCACCTGGGTCGTCATGTAGTGAAACATCCTGCTAACCAAGTGAACTCCTGGATCCCATGGAAAACTTGGAAGCTTATCACTTCCAGTCTTCACTAGCTGCTCCTATGTTGGGCTGATCACTGTCGAAAGCCCACTGTGCTCATCTTTCATCACCAGGTCTATGATGCTCATCATCACACACCAAGTCTCAACTGTCTGTCTAACACGGTCCACCTTTGACCTGTTGTATGCCGTAAAAGTACTCCTGTCATATAGTCTCAGCCTACTCACTCTCCATGCCCCCATCCATGGCCTATCCCTCCTCATGTTGTTGTCTATGATAAAAGTGTCAGGATAGGCTAATAGAAACATCTGCAGCTGACTGTAGGACTGGGAGGTGTCATATGCTTTGGTCAATCCCAATGATTCGACCAGAAGCTCGTCCATCGGTATCCATGAAAGATTCTCTCCTGTGGTCATCATCAAGTCCCAACCATCCAGTACAACCAGAAGTAACCCCTCCGACTGTTGGTCAACCAACCCCCATCTCTCATCTACCATGCAACTACTGAAATGGTGAAGGTGATCTCCCACAACTATGTGTTGTTGCAGAGGAGTGACATCTACATACTCCCCTGAGTGTGTCTCCTCCCTACAAGGCACTATACCCCTCTGAATGCCACCATACACCTCGACATCTCTCTGTGAGCTATCACTCATCACGGTATGCTCTGGCATACTCATGTCATCTCTTGCAAACTCATGTTGCATCACAGATCTTGGGCGTACGGATGGATCAATATCTATATGGAGATAAACCACTCCCAAGACACAAATGGAAGTGTCCCCCATCGACTGATGCTCCTCTACTAGATCATCAACATCCTCTGTCAATGTGACTGACTGATACATCTGACTGTCCACTAAGACAGATGAAGTGGATCTCTGACGAATCTCCTCAAGAGACCCATCTGATATAGACTCTGATTCTTGAAGGGCGGTTTGTGTGCCTCTCAAGAATCCTTGAGTGCTCTCCAACTCCCAAGTGAGTTGGTCTACCTCCAACTCCTACCCCCTCAGGGCCCTATGATACAACTCGCCAATCCCCAGTAGGTAGTCTCTGTCTATCAACAACTGCTGGTAGTCAGTCCTCATCATAGACACTCTCTCCCGGAGAGTGTGAAAATCATCCATGGAAAATCCTCCATCTGAGCTACCCTTTGCCATTGATGCTCTCCAATCGTAATCTGCCATCACTGCATGCATGTCATCAATATGTCTAGTGGCTGCCCTGATCATAGCCTCACTAACTCCCAACTGTGCTGCTAAGTGGTGTGAATCCTGATCATAATCATGTTGGGGTACCCCCTCATGCCTCTCATTGCTAGTGCCATCACTAACAACACTCTCTGCAGAAGATAAAGTGATGAACTTCCCGTTGTCTACTATTCCACTAGGTACTCCTGTATGCCGCTGCATCCCATCACTAGATGACATCTCCCCCTGACTCAGACTGTATTCAGTGTGAGAAGTTGTATCCTCCTGTGCACTCAACCTGCTACTATCATCTGCACCTGAATCCCATATAGATGTATCCAGACTCATGCTATGGTCATCCTGAATGCTAAAGAATGCATCCTCATCCATGCAATGTGATCCTGGAAGTAAGTGATCTATCCATCTGTCAGCCTCTGCAATCTGCTCAACTAATGGAGTCTCCAATAGCTGTAACTCAATCTCCTCAGGATGATCTATGTGTGTAAGGTCCCCTATCTGTACTCCCTGTACCTCCACCTGGATCTATGGGTCTACTTCTCCATGGTGTGCATCCCTCACACTAAGCTCATCCATCATACCTAATGTTCCACTGATCTCCTCATGTGACGTGGCTATCATGGGTGTATGAACAGGTGACAGATGTGCCACGGTCCCCATAGGAAGCTCATCGTCTCTAGGTGCTGACACATGTGGATCCTCACTAGTGTCACCACCCTGCTGAGACGTAACGACATCAATGGTATGCGATATGTCTGTTGAGACACTGTGGCTATCATCCTATCCATCTAGCTGCCTATCCACTACACAAGGGTCATCATCCTCCTCAAGCGTGCAAGCATCACTAGCCTCTGTGCAAGAATCATCATCATTATCCTCTGAGGTAGAGTCACTATCACTAGAATCTGTGCACAAGGCAATGTCATCATCCAACTGCTTTGAATCAATCTCTATCACTCCATCCACACACACCTCATTCTCCCTGTCATAGTGTACCTCAATAGTGTTCTTTTGATCCCTACACCTATGATCAGGTTCCCACGGCCCCTTGCAATAGTGGCAAGGTTGTGTGCTCCTATTAGGCATGGGGTTTCTCTGTTCTTCCAACCATCTAGCTGACATAGCTCTGTTTTCCTTTGCCATGCCGACCCAATGTGTCACCTCATATTTGCTCTAGCTAGGATTTTTATAGGATACAAAATGATGGAATGTCACTAGATCTCTGAGAATCTCATTGAGGGTTTGATATTCCCTATCACACTCAACAATCTCTCTAGTAAAGTCCAAAATATCCATAGATTTGTTTTCCTCTGCTATGTTGACCCAATATGTAATCTCCTCTTTGCTCCACCTAGGTTTTTTTATAGATAAAAACTGTTGGAATGTCAATTGAGCCCTAGTTTCCTCCCCAAGGGCGTAATATTCCCCTTTACAGATCATACTCTCTCTAGCAAGGTAAAACAAATCCATCTCCTTCCAACTATCCATAAATACCACTCAAGTTTGCAGGATTCTAAGCTTTGATACCACTGTAATGATCCCAAGCCATTATGCAAGGATCATCATTGTTTTGGTGTCTTTTTAAAACTTTTTCTGAGTGAGGTATTTCGTTAAACACTTTGTTGATCTACTTTTTAGATGTGTTTATATGTGTGTATGCAACAAATAACAGAAAGAGATAACCATGGAACATACCTCAACCATATGCAATAAGATAGACAAGCCAAAACATCTCAATTCTTCTTTATTCATAAAATAGAGAAACCTGCTACAATGAAGATGTTGATCTGGAATGCTCAACAGATGGCCAAGAAGATAGACAATAGATAAGAGCTTCTACAAAATGCTCCCGCTAATACAAAAGATACCTCCAAAGGCTGAATAAGAAATGAAGATCAATACAAGCAGATTTGAATGCCAAACTCTCCAGCTGAAGAATGTCACGCTCCAATAGAAGGTTGAAACCCTAAATAAATTGTCCCTGCTACCAAAAGTGTCCAATCGCCCTAAGAAATATGCCAACTGATAGATTGGGTGATGGTAAGAACAACCCAGGTGCCCGAATCTCCAAGATCCCTCTCAATCTCTGTAGATCTGAAATCCCCCGCTGAATGGTGCGCCCCACTGGATGACTGAAGCCCTAGATAATTCGGTCCTGCTGAAGGAGGCCTCCAAATGATCTGAAACTCTCCAAAAATATAGATCAGGACACTGCAAGTTAGTAGGTGAAGTCTGAGGGTCAGATCTGAAGTGTAACCCCTCCAAACGAACTAGATCTGGATCTCAAAAATGCCCTCCTTCTCTTCAATTCGCCCCACTGCTCAAGAAATAATCTGAGCCATAAAACTATCTCAGAAGGCACTAGATTTGATGTCCAAGGCTCTGTAATGAAAACCCAAGTGATAGAATCCTCAACGGCCCTGCCAATCTCTTACAACAAATCTCTCTCCAAAGATGGTGCACCCCTCTTGCTGGAATCCCTCAACTGGTGCGCCCTCTCTCTATCTGCACATGAAACTGATGTAGAATCCTCCTGCAACTGAGTAGATATGGAACTAGAATGGTGTGGGAGATTATTTCATCTCCGAGACCAAGCTTGGGACAATATAGGTGGAATATTTCACCACCAAATCGTCCTCTAGGGTTTGTTATGTCAAAACCCTCAAAACCCCTAAGAGATGGGCCCTCTAGCTAAAGCCAGATATCAAACTGATAAACATACATGAATGAATAAGAAGAGGACCTTGCCTTTCCTTTATACTTTTTGGCTCACCTTGTCCTTCCAAAGTGACTTTCATTTTATTAATATTTAATTAATTAATTAAATCACTTTAATTAATTAATTAACCTTTTTACCTTTGAAAAGATCCTTATCTCTCCTTGTGGCTTCCCTGGCCACTAAAAGTCATTTCTAGCCATCCCATCCTGTAGGGTTGCTCCTCCCTATTCCAATGAGCTATTACACTGAGAGGTTCCTCTAAGTAATGTGCCCAAAATGACCTCTTCAGTGAATTCCATTGACTTATAGCTCAAAATAGTCAAAATCATGGAAATCGTCGGAATGCAACGAAACCAAAGCCAACCTGTGCGAAATGGCTCATAATGATGGAATATGATCATCAATGCAATATGGAGCCCACAATGCCTCTCAAATACCCCTGTACTCGCTCTAGCATCCATCTGGCTACTCTGGTCATCATAAATCTCTGCCCTATGATGATGTCCCAAAGTGGGGACATTACAGAAAACATATTATTTTTGGATATTTTGGATATTATATGTTTGGATATGATTTGAAATATCATTAATATTTAATTTTCAAATTATGGAAATGATTATGGGAGCCACAAGGAGGGATGTGTCTGATTTATTGTCTAATTATGTTTATTTTTGTTAAAGAAATTAAAGAGAGTTACAAGGGGTCCCACCTACTAGTTATTATTTATTAAAAGATCCTTATTATTATTATTACTATTAATTTTTCCCCTAAACTAAAAGTTAGTTGAGTTTTTGTTAACTTAACTAAATGAAGTGGTTGAACTACTTCAACGAATTTGGAATGTATAAATAACAAATGAGAAGGAAGAAAAAGAGAAGAATAGAAGGAGAAAGCATACTAAGGTTTTCTCTTGAGATTTATTGAGATAGTTCAGTTTTCATTCATTATTCAATTCATTAAAATCCTATTTCTATTTTATGATAAAAAGGTCCTATTGTAGACAGTGAGATTGAAAGTTGAATTACATCATTCAGACACTTGTTTTCAGAGGTGTTGATCTATTTTTGATAGTCTATGTAGACTTGTCTGTTTATGAATTAAATTTCATGACTAATAAAGGATATTGTGCATATTCGAGTGGGAAGCAATCTATGACAAGTTGATCCAGATTTTAAAGTTCAATTTTTACTTCCTTTCAGAGTCCTTTTGTATGGTTTTCATCGGGGATATCTAAGTTTGACTTTGGTCCAAACTCCCTCAGGGATTTTTGTAAAGAGAATGATTCTTTTGATTTCTTGGAATGAAATAAGAGATTGTTATTCTGTCTCATTTGTGTTGATAGGAGACTTGGTATTTTTTTCTTTTGTCTCCACATTTACTTTTTTCATCTGTATTATTTAGAAAATGGTATAAAAATGTTATATTTTTGCAACAATCTTTTATTCAAAAAATCAGCCTAACCCCTTGTAATTAATACTTGTGGATTGGGAAACACTTTTTTAGGCTATCAACATAGGGTAACATTCCCAACTATCTTGCATTAGCCAAGAAAGATCTAAAAATGCTTGAGTAATATAATTTCATATATTTTCCTCAACATTTATTTGGCGACCATACTGGAGAGATCTTCCATATCTCTCTCGTGGATTATATGTTTGAATTTGATTGAATATATTTATATTTCGGATATCATTTCTTTCACTGTTTCATTTCTTCATGACTTTACCTATTGCAAGGCAGCCCAATATTGAGCACGATCTTAAAGATCAGACCAACATTGCTTTAAACTTGTTTAATACCATCTTAGAGACTGCTAATACCCTGGTTGAGATTGAACGCTCATGGGTAGTAGTTGAACAAGGCATAAGTTGCCAAGAACATTGGGAAGCTAGGAAGAGACAACCTAGGAATCAACTTTACATTTCTTTTTACTATAGTTTGGTTCTTCTTTTCAAGTCCTTAAACCCTCGTATCTCTAGGAGAAGAAGATATTTGTCACCTGAGATTAATCCTATTGCTGAAATAGGAAGAATAAATGTTGTTTTATCATCCCATCAAAATACTCTAAGGAAAACTTTGTCTAATTCATCCAGTTCGTCTTTCTCTCCCTTACCTATCGTTCACAAAATGGTGTCTAGTGGTGGTTCTGGTGGCACTGGAGGTGCTTCTTCATCTCAGCCTTCAACCTCATCAGTGATTGGAAGCTTGTGTAGCCATCAAATCCGAGTCCAATCAACTACAAACCCCACCAAGGTCATTAAAAATTATGGTCTCTTCCAATTTGAGGAAGACACTACTACTACTCTGTGGCATGTTTCCTCTCCGCTAAATTTAGCACTTGCCACTCATCCTCTTCCCAAATTCAAAGAGAATCTCCCCAATTTTTATGGGAATAACATGGTCACTACTAATGAAAACTTGGTGGCATTTTCTAATGCCTGTCATAACATAGGAGTTGATGATAATGACACTTGTATGTGCTTATTTGTTAATTCCCTTGAAGGGAAGGCAGTGGATGATTTATTTGACCTTCCTCCTAAGATTCTTTCTACTTGGGAGGAGTTAGTCTATTGGTTCAAATATACCTATGGGAAATCCAAAATCCCAGCTGAGCAGTTATGGGAGTACAATAATATCGCTTATAAAGATAGTGAAACTATCAAGTCTTTCAACTTACGTTTCACTAAATTATACAACCAAATCCCTGAACGCATTCACCCTTATAACCAAGCCGCTTTCATGCATTATTATAATGCATTACCTTCCCCCTATCATCATAGGATTGAATAAAAGGACATTAATAACCTTGGTTCTACTTTGCATACTTTTTTAGAGTATGAATAACAACTTGAAAGAACATGTCTTCTTAAGGGAGACTCAGTTGAATAGATGGATATGTCTGCCATTGTTATAGCAAGATTTTCCTCACCATTGTTATCTTGCACAGAGGGCCTTTTTCCATTTCCCTATGAAGACTTGTGATCCCTTTTTGATGAATCCAGAGCCAAAAATATACATTTTTCCACATATATGCTCCCTATCATCTATACTTAATGATGGAACATCATCAAACATTGGATCGAGGTAGGCCTCTTTATTATCTTGCACATTAGTTCATATATCATACGTTGGAATTGATTTGATTTCTGCAGTCATACCTGTATGTTGTGGTTTACTCTTGGCCATAGAGAGTTTTTCCCTCATAACAGAAATGGCAAATCCACTGGGGAGAGATCTTCCTTCTAAGGGTTGAAGTACTTTTCTTATTACATTGCTCTTTTTCCTTTGTGTTTCTTGTCATATCACTGTTTGATGGATTTTGTTCACTCCGGGTCTGATTTTTCAACCTTCTTTCCTTTACCTAGCCTTGTTTTAAAGCCTATACGCTCCTTTTGCCTTGACAACCACATATACCTGTTTGTTGTCTCACTGCAGGATGTGTATATACGCCCTATTCTCCTAAACAATCACGTATATCACTTCCCTTTGCTTGTTTGCTTGGTTTATTGATTGTTGGATGGGATTTGATGATTGTTGAGCCTTCTTAGCTCTCTATAGTGCTTGTTGAGTTTCTCTGGGTTGAGAAGAAACCTGTTGGGAGTTGAATTTTTGGGCATAGTCTTTCTCTTTGTTTTTTATCCTTGTCTTTCCTTGAGCCCTGGGTTGTTTGCTTGGTTTCTTGGTGTTCTACTTGAGTTATTTCATTTATACACAGTAGAATTTATATATCAGGTTTCTTTACAGTCCATGCACTTTCTCTTTAATATATTGAAAATACAAAAAAATAGAAATTTTTCATTGGTTAACATTTTTTTCTTTGAACCTTTATCATTAGCTTAGTTCATTTAGCAAAATATTGCATTTTACTTCTGAATTGCAGAGTTGAAATTGAAAATTGCACTACTTTTATTAGCATATCATTCATTGAAAAGTTAAAGATAGAATTTGCATTATATTCATATTCATTTTATTCCAGAGTCATAACATCATGAGTTTCTCTTCCATACCCTTTTGAGTAATCACGGCCAATAAAATTTACGCTTTAAACTAAAATTGATTAGTCACGATTTTATTTTTAGGGTGCACAAACTAGTCTAGGATTTAGTGCCTTGGAATAGGATTTTTGTGAGTAAACTTCTCCAAGGAAATTAAATCAACATATGTGTCTGAGACAGGGAGTTGAGAATTCCATTGTATAATTGGTAAGATCAGGAGGCTCCACTCACACCGAATTTAATCACGAGGTCGTGTGAAGTTAGTTGAAGGGATAACCCCTGGATACTCACCTAGCATCAGAGATATTTCTGTGGATTTATTCATATTTGGGGATCTTGCTAGTACCCATACCTCTATGAGAGGCAGTGATTTCAAGGTTTTGGGATTTTCTACCCTTCCCATATGGTGATCCAGGCTTACGAATTCTCTCTTTTGCATCGGTTATACAGTGGTTTATTAGTTTCTTGACTTAGGTATCTCGTAGGTTACTTGCAAGGGTTATTCTACTTGTACCATGGGTCAGATAGGGGTTGGAAAACACACATACTTTATGGAGGATTACCTCTCTGGGGGGATCTGACCGACTGGTTGTTAAGCCTACGAGGGTCCTTATAACTGATTTTTTTACCTCCCAAATTTAACAGGGAGTCTCAGGTCCCTCTTAGACAAGACATACCTTCTTTAGTGAGGGAGGCCACGCAACCACTTTAGCCCATTTTCATGCATATTGGTCGTTTGACTTTTTGGTATTCTCTTTGATTATTAGTTGACCATACGATTTTGTGTTGAGTCTTTTTTATCATGGATAGTGGAGTTCCTTTTACTCCCTCATTTACTGCTACCCCCCCCATGACGTTCATGGGGGAAAATCCGTCCGCTTTTTATAATGGTATGCAGAATTATGGTACTCAGTCAATGCCTTGGGTATCTAATCATTTTTCTCATGGTATTTCTGATATGTCTTCACACTTGTCATCCTCTATATTGCCTCCTTATGCGAATACAAGTTTTGGGTCTGGGGGCATGATGCCTCCTTCTTATCCCTCTTTGTTTAGTGGGAGTCATATCCTTCAAGCACCTCTTACAGTAGGAGGTTGGAATATTCCTTCCTACGAATTCACTATGTGAGAAGTAAGTGCCCAAATATGCAATCATTCTTTTTGTTACACTCTGTCCACTTATCCTTCTTCCTCTATGTCGGTTCCTACAAACACTTTTCACATGGCATACCTCCATCTTCCCTCTTGTGTTTCAACTGGGGAGAATTATTTTTATAGTATGGGAACCCCCCCCCTCACGAATTTCCTTCATCTAGGGGAAACATATATCCTCACATGAGTAACCCTTGTCATGTTTCTTTCACTTCGCAAGAAGCTTCCTCAATGTCGATGCCCCTACACCCATCTATGAATCAGTATGGAGGAGGATATTATTCTGTCGAGCAGGGCCATGGTGTATACCATAACCCTTCTCGGCCTGCAATTTATCAAAACCAATCTTGTTGGACAACTAAGAGGGGGGGGGGGTGAATCAGTTGTTAACATGCTTAAACAATTATGATTCTTTTAAAATATTTACAAGGCACTCAACGATGATCACAATAATGTAGGGAAATAAACAATGGAACATTCAGCACCAGCCACATATATGAGAAACATAGAGACATATATTTCCCAAGGAAACCCATACAGGGTAAAAACATCTTCTTCTTTATATGATAAGTATTATTTACATTCTTTACATTATCATACATATGAGCACCAACTCATTATGAGGCTACAACCTCTTTTTTGCAAGCTGCAACTTGTTGAGAGCACAAACTCTCTGTTTTTCTCTAGCACCCACTAGAAGGAAGCACCAACTCCCTGGTTTCTCTAGAACCAACTAGAAGGAAGCACCAACTTCCTGGTTTCTCTAGAACCAACTATAAGGAAGCACCAACTCCCCGTGTTCAAGCCCCCACTTGAACCTCTGAGGACACCAGTCCTCCCTAGCACCTCCCAACCACCCTGGATTATCAATATGAAATACTAAAACCTATTACAGTGATATAGTGTTCAATAACAACTTACCAATCTCATCACTATTCTACAAGATTTTGCTACTAAGACTTCCTCACTATCTTCCAGCATGCATCCACTGCCCATTCTGTTCTTCTTCTTTTTATGCTCTGTGCGCCATTTCCATTCACTGCACAGTTCCTCTTCTGTGCAATTCTATTGTTGCACTCTCCTCCTTCTTCACACATGAATCACCTTCAACAAAAACAACCACAACAACACCAACAGAAACAACAACCATCTCTTCTCTGTCCCATGTACTTATAGCTTCTGTGTACCTTGTGCATGCAATGCGCGCAATTCCTCTACATACTCACACCGCACCGATCTCCTCCACCTCTCTAGTGCGTTGCCTGATCATCGCAACTCTTCAGCTTCTCTGGTGGTTCCCACCACGCGTCCAGCATCACTAGGTGTTGAGATGAGATTCCTTGGCCTCTCTGGCAGTTGAGACTCATCGTCTTCTCTGGCACAATTGAGCTTATCCTTTTTGTTTCAGTTACAGACTTCATCGCTCATCCATCTGTCAATACCCTCTAAGAATAGTCTTCATTCATTTGAAGAATCTTGGAGACTCTTCATCTCCTCTGGCGGTCACACAGAAGTGTCTTCGAATCTTCTGGAAGAAACCATCAATGGTTTCTAGTAGTTACACTGTGAAGAGAAACATTATCCCTCCGATCATACTCAAATTCACCTACACTGTTGGATTGGCTCCATGGGCTCTTGCATTCATTTCGGCATTATGGCATTCGGCAATTTGACATTTGGGTGACCAAGTGTCTCGACACTCCTAGTTGCGATCCCTGAAAAGGAGCTTGGTTGCTCTAGCTCTTTCCTCCATCTCTCAACAATGTGACCAAGCGCTGTGAACACAGCCTTTATTCAACAACTGCATTTGGTAATTTCGCGTTTCGACACTTCGGCACTCCTATGGTTATGTTTCTTGCCTCTCCAAATCGTGATTTGCAAAACTCCGAAATGGAGTCGGATCAATGGTCCAGAATCTTGGTGTATTGATGGTCCAGATCTTATCATGAGTTCACATCTCGCAATTCCTGTGATGGAGGTTCTCGTCACTCCAAGTCATGATAGGCGAAGCTTCGATATGGAGCTCAGATCAACGGTCCATGTTCTTGGTGATCTGACGGTCCTGATATTTTTGCGATCTCGCATCTCATTATTCCTTAGATGGAGGTTCTCGTCACTCCAAGTCATGATAGGTGAGACTCCGAGATGGAGCTAGATCAACGATCCAGAACAAACCTCGATCTGACAACTAAGATAGTTTCGCGATTTTGCATATCATGAATTCGAGAGGTTAGGGAACCCCGTTCCTTTGACTTTCAATCAGTGACATGATGATATTTCACCACATGTCCTATGATTCAATGATCCAGATCTGATCTTGATTCAACAGATCAGATCATATCGCGATTTTTCATATCATGATTTCGACATTCTTGTTGCAAAGTGTTTCGACACTCCAACTTCTGGTATCTGAAACCCCGATAGCCAAAACTCTGAAATGGAGTTGGACCACCGCTTCGATCTTTCACTATAAAAAACGTGCAGTTTCTTCCTGATCCAACGATGGTCGGACCCTACGCTCGGATCTAATTCCAGAGATCTGTCCCCCATCTTTGCGCTCCTCCTGTCTGGATTTAGATCTGACGGTCATCGAGAATTCTGAATGGGATCCAACGATCAATGTCACTTCTCTACCCAAGCTTATGCATCCTCCTTAATTATAAGAATTTCTAAGTTTCAAAGGCCTCGACCTTTGATCTGCCTGAGATCCTGAGTACACTATCTCTCTTGAGCTTTGGCAATGCGTTAACCTTGTCCTTGGTGCACACCTACGCACTCTGTGCGACTCTACGCTAATTTACATTGTTCATGTTTTTCCATCGATGCACACTCTGATCTTTCCATCAATGACAAGCACACACTATCTGTAAAACATGCAAACAATATCCCCCTTTGGCATTGATGGCAACAAAGGCACCCATGTTCTTTTCTCCCCCTTTGACATCAATGTCAAAGAAAACACACTCCCCCTGAGTTGTTGCATTAGTTTTAGGAAGTATCAGATATGCAACCAATACAGGATTCCCCCTAATAGGATGGAATCTCTTAGATGTGATATGGGATGACACCCAACTTCTGTCTGAGATATTCAAATGGTGTCTTGGCTAGGGGTTTAGTAAACATGTCTGCAATTTGTTCTGTAGTGGGAATGTAATGGACCTGAACAATCTGATTGGTGACCTGCTCTCTCAGAAAATGATATTTTATGGAAATATTCTTGGTATTGGAGTGGAAGACAAGATTTTTAGACACACTGATGGCACTAGTGTTATCACAATGAATTAGGATCGGTTCAGTGTATTTTACCTCCAATTCTGCAAGTTTCTGAATCATCCATAATACCTTAGTGCAATAGGTAGCAACAACAATGTACTCTGCCTCTATGGTTGATAAAGAAATGTAACCTTTATTTTTACTAAGCCAGGCTACTAAGGAGTCACCCAAGAAGAATGCTCCTCCACTGGTTCTTTTTCTCTCATCAACATAGTTTGCCCAATCTGCATCTGAATAAGCAGTCAACTGAATATTTTGATTTCTGGGATACCACAGACTATAAGTCATTGTTTCTTTCAAATACCTGAATATCCTTTTGATAGCTTGCAAATGACTCTGTTTAGGTGCAACCTGATATCTTCCTACCATTCCTACAACATGAATTATGTCTGGGTGAGATGCTGTGATGTACAACAGGTTGCCTATCATTGATCGATATGACCTTTGATCAACATCAGGTGAATCATCATCCTTGCTTAATTTACAACCAGTTACCATAGGTGTACCCACAGGTTTAGAATCTTCCATTTGAAACCTTTTCAACATTTCTCTTAGATAATTTTCTTGAGAAATGAACATCCCTTCGGACCTCTGAGTAATTTGCAGACCAAGAAAAAATGGCAGTTCTCCTATCATAGACATTTCAAATTCAGACTCCATGGCAGAAGCAAACCATTGTACCAATGAATCCTTATTAAAGCCAAAGATGATGTCATCTAGATAGACCAATATGATGAGAAAATCATTATCCTATGTTTTAATATAAAGATTGTTGTCAGTTGTTCCTCCCTTGAACCCTTTGTCTTTGAGATACGTATCCAGTCTGTGATACTAGGCTCGAGGGGCTTGCTTTAAACCATATAAATATTTCTTCATCTTGCATACTAAGTCAGGGTTATCAAACAGTTTGAAACCCTCCAGTTGTTCCATATAGACTTCTTCACTTAAATCTCCATTTAGAAAGGCTAACTTGACATCCATTTGGTAGACTTTGAACCTTTTATGACAAGCATAGGAAAGAAACATTCTGATATCTTCTAATCTTGCTACGGGCCCAAATGTTTCATCAAAATCCAGTCCTTCTATCTGAGCATAGCCTTCTTTGTTCCTAATAACTTGTCCTTGCTCATTCAACTTATTCTTAAAGATCCATTTGGAGCCAATGACGTTTTTACCTTCAGGTCTTTGAACCATCTCCCACTTATTGTTTTTCTCAATCTGATCAAGTTCTTCATTCATTGCTTTAACCCAGTGGTCATATTTGATGGCTTCATTAAAATTCTTGGGTTCCATCATGGATATGAAGGCTATATGATATTGTTCAGTGTTTTTGATTAAATTTCTCCTGGTTGGTACACCTTTGTCTTTTTCTCCAATTATCTGACTTGCAGGATGATTCTTTTGAATGATTCTGGAGGAGGAATTTGTAGTTGACTTCTTATTTGAGTCTGTCTGAGTGTCTGAGTCTTCATCTGATTTAGAGTCTTCATTTTCTGATTCGTGGACCTGTTCATCTTCAGCTTTAGCTGTGTCTTCTGTAGAAGACTCATTACTGTACACATCTCTTGTTGGGATTCCTTCATCAATTTTTACATCAATACAGTCAACCATTTTATGCAGCCTCTTATTATAGCATCTATATCCTTTACTATTTTTAGCATACCCTAAGAAGATACCTTCATCAGCCCTGTCATCATATTTTTCGAGGTTCTCATCATTATTCTTTATGTAGCATTTACTCCCAAAGACTCTGAAGTGTTTCATTGAGGCAGGTCTTCCAAACCATAATTCATAATCTCTCTTGTCACTTTGTGGTCTGAGGTGGGATTTGTTAAGAACATGGAATGTTGTGTGTATTTATTCTACCCATTAGGTTTGACCAATGTTCTTCTCATTCATCATTGACCTGGCCATTTCCTGCACTGTTCTGTTTTGCCTCTCAACAACTCCATTTTGTTGTGGAGTTATTAGGATTGTGTATTCTCTCTTGATCCCACGTTCATCGCAGAATTCCTTGAAGTCTCTTGACATAAACTCTCCTCCCCGATCTGATCTTACTACCTTTAACCTCTTTCCTGTTTGAGCCTATGTTAAAGCCTTAAATATTTTAAACTTCTCAAATGCTTCAGCTTTTTCTTTGAGAAAGACAACCCAAGTAAGTCTGGAGTAATCATCGATAATCAGCATGAAGTATTTTTCTTTCCATGTGCCTTCTTGTCTTGATGGTCCACATAAATCCATATGAACTAGTTGTAGTGGTTTCTTTGTTGAAGTAAAGCTCTTGGACTTAAACTGTATCATGTTTTGCTTCCCTACTTGACAGTGTTTACACATTGAATCTTGGGGATTTGATATTCTCGGAAGATATTTTACTGCCTCGAGGTTTTTGAGTTTGATTAAGTGGTCAAATTTTAGATGTTCAAGTCTCCTATGCCATAACTAGATTTCATAATGTTTGCTTAGATGACATTCTTCTCTATTTTCTTTCAGCACATATACATTATTTTTTGTCCTTGTGCCTTTGGCCACCACTTGTCCTGAGTTTACAGACTTTATCTTGCAGTCCTTGGACGTGAACAACACTTCTCATCCTCTGTCACACATTTCACTTACACTGAGCATATTATGTTTCATCCCATCCACAAGTACAACATCTTGGGCTCTTCCTTTTCCATTACTTAAGCTCACCATCCCTTTGCCCTTTATTTTCCCTGGAGCATCATTTCCAAAGGTTACGTTTCTTGATTTGCTTTCACTTAGAGATAGAAACTTTCCTTTGTCTCCCATCATGTGTTTGGAGCATCCACTATCTATATACCAAGGGTTCATTTTTCTTTGAGCGGACAACACTAATCCACACTTTTCACTTTCCTTCTTCTTCCAAAACTTGACATTTTCAGCAGGAGATTTCAAATCCGGTTCATATTCCCTTAAACGACAGTCAATAGATTTGTGTCCATAGTTATGATAGATGTAGCATTCAACTTCATTGTTCAATAGGTCAAACATATTGGTGTAGCATTGTCTACTCATTGACTGTTGATTATTTCTTGACCCCTTTAGTTGCATGTCCCTGGACTTAATTTGGCAATTGGAAATCAGTGAAGGTTTGTTACTTGGTTGCATCATTCTTTGTTGTGGCAAGTATTTATTCCTTTGAAATCTTAATTTCTCATGTCTAAGTCTTAAGGAACAATTTATAGTTTTGTGACCAAATTTAGCACAGTAGAAACAATAGCCATAGAAAAATTCTTTGTACCTGGAAAATGGTTGTCTTCTTTGAGCATATTGATTTCTTCCAGGATGATGACGTCGTTCAACAGTGAGCACATTACTTCTTTGTTCTACAGATTTAGATCTGGCATCTTTTACCTTACTCGACCTGGGTGGCTGATTGTCTTCCTTTGTTTCTGCAGAATTGTTATTGTCATTGGTTGTACTTTTGACAAACTTGATGGGTTCTTCATTTCCTAGCTTACCACTGCTTGATCCCTCTTCATACCCCAAGCCATTTTTCAGATTTGGATTCCTTTGTTGATTCAGAATGGTGGCCAATCCTTCTGAGGCTTTGATACTTGATAGATTTTGATTATACAAGGCTTGAAACTTCTCCATTTATTTCCTCGTTTTCACTACTTCTTGTTCTAATGCTTCACATCTTGCCTTCTTTTCTGATAGCTGTTGTTTCAGAATCTCTTCGATTTTCTTTTCCTCTTCCAATTCTACTTTTAGTAGGACAAGGTCTTCATGAGGTTCTTTACTGTCTTTCTTGAACTGTATCAACAATTTTCTTTGCTTTCTGTTCTTGATTCTTAGTCTATCAATCTCTTCCAGTGCACTGATTAGTTCTCCTTCCATGTCAACCACAAATTCTTCTTCATCACTCCCTGTGCTTTTATTATCATAATCCTCTTTTTCCATAAGTATGAATTCATTTAGTTTATCTTCAATAGAGGAGTCATTTTATTCATCATCTAAAGGATCATCATCATTGTTTACACACAGACTTTTCTTCTTAAAGTTTTTCTCTTTAAATAATTTTTTGTGTTTGTACTTCTCATCATCATCACATGTCTGATCCTTTACTTTGTAGGGACATTTATTTTCAAAATGACCTATCCTACCACAGTTGAAACATTTGAAAGGTAGTTTACCTTTGTATTTTCCTAATCCCTTCTTCAGTCTCTTCACAAATTTTGCTTCAATTTCATCGGGCTCAGAATCCTCATTCTTGTATGCTTTAAATGATGCTTCTCTAGAGGTAGGTTTATCTTTAACTATTCTAATTTCATATGCAGTCAATGTTCCTAGAAGTTGATCAAACTCCAATATTTTTAGATCATTAAGTTCTTCTATAGCATAGACCTTCAGGTTGAATCTATCTGGGAGAGATCTCAATATTTTCTGAACTAAAGAAGGTTCATCAATTGTTTCACCAAGTGCCTTCATTGAATTTACCATTTCTTCTACTCTCAGAAAGTATTTTCCAACAGTTTCATCTTCCTTCATCTTTAGTTGTTCAAACTGTATTCTGTAGGTTTGAAGCTTTGCATCCTTTACCTTCTCATTACCCTCATAGGTGCTAAGGAGTTTGTCCCACATTTCTTTAGCAGTTCCTAGGTGCATAACTTTTATGAATTCTTCTTCTACAAGCCCACTCAAGATAGCATTCATAGCCTTAGTGTTGAAGCTGAATTCTAGTTTGTCATCCTTATTAACTAGCACAACTGGCTTTACATAACCACTATCTAACACATCCCAGACATCTGCACCTAACAACATTATGTAGGTTCTCATTCTAAATTTCTAATAGAGGGGCCTTATTGGATGAATTTCCTTCATGGCTTGACATGTTTAAGCTCTAGGATCTACCCTTAGATAAAAGGGACTGGCTCTAATACCAATTGTTGGACAACTGAGAGGGGGGGGTGAATCAGTTGTTACCATGCTTAAACAATTATGCTTCTCTTAAAATATTTACAAGGCACTCAACGATGATCACAATAATGCAGGGAAATAAACAATGGCACATACAACATCAGTCACATATATGAGAAACACAGAGACAGATATTCCCCAAGGAAACCTATATAGGGTAAAAACCTCTTCTTCTTTATATGATAAGTATTATTTACATTCTTTAAATTATCATACATATGAGCACCAACTCATTGTGAGGCTACAACCTCTATTTTGCAAGATGAAACTTGTTGAGAGAACCAACTCTCTGTTTTTCTCTAGCACCCACTAGAAGGAAGCACCAACTCCCTGGTTTCTCTAGCACCAACTAGAAGGAAGCACCAACTCCCTGGTTTCTCTAGCACCAACTAGAAGGAAGCACCAACTCCCTGTGTTCAAGCCCCCACTTGAACCTATGAGGACACCAGTCCTCCCTAGCACCTCCCAATCACCCTGGATTATCAATATGAAATACTGAAACCTATTACAATGATATAGTGTTCAATAACAGCTTACCAGTCTCATCACTATTCTGCAAGATTTTTCTACTCAGACTTCCTCACTGTCTTCTAGCATGCATCTACTGCCCATTCTGTTCTTCTACTTTTTATGCTCTGTGCGCCATTTCCATTCACTGCACAGTTCCTCTTCTATGAAATTTAGTTGTTGCACTCTCCTCCTTCTTCACACATGAATCACCTTCAACAACAACAACCACAACAACACCAACAGCAACAACAACCATCTCTTCTCTTTCCCGTGTACTTATAGCTTTTGTGCAATTTGTGCATGCAATGCACGCAATTCCTCTACATACTCACACCATGCCGATCTCCTCCACCTCTCCAGTGCTCTGCCTAATCATCGCAACTTTTTAGCTTCTCTGGTGGTTCCCACCATGCGTCCAACATCACTGGGTGTTTGGCTGAGATTCCTCAGCCTCTCTGGTAGTTGAGATTCATCGTCTTCTCTGGCACAGTCAAGCTTATCCTTTCTGTTTCAGTTATAGACTTCATCGCTCATCCATCTATCAATCCCCTCTAAGAATAGTCTTCATTCATTGGAAGAAGCTTGGAGACTCTTCAGCTCCTCTGGCGGTCACACAGAAGTCTCTTCGAATCTTATGGAAAAAACCATCAATGGTTTCTAGCAGTTACACTGTGAAGAGAAACATTAGCCCTCTGATCATACACAAATTCACCTGCACCGTTGGATTGGCTCCATGGGCTCTTGCATTCATTTTGGCATTTCAGCATTCGACAATTCGGCATTTGGGTGACCAAGTGTCTCGACACTCCCAATCGTGATCCCCGAAAAGGATCTTGGTTTCTCTAGCTCTTTCTTCCATCTCTTGACGATGTGACCAAGGGCTGTGACCACAGCCTTTATTCAACAACTACATTTGGTAATCTCGCGTTTCGGCACTTCGACACTCCTATGGTTATGTTTCTTGCCTCTCCGAATCGCGATTCATCAAACTCTGAAATGGAGTCAGATCAATGGTCCATAATCTTGGTGCATTGATGGTCCAGATCTTATCGTGAGTTTGCATCTCGCGATTCCTGTGATGGAGGTTCTTGTCACTCCAAGTCACGATAGGCGAAGCTCCAAGATGGAGCTCAGATCAACGGTCCACATTCTTGGTGATCCGATGGTCCTGATCTTTTCATGATCTCGCATATCATTGTTCCTTAGATGGAGGTTCTTGTCACTCCAAGTCGTGATAGGCGAGACTCTGAGATGGAGCTGGATCAGCGGTCCAGAACAAACCTCGATCTGACGGCTAAGATATTTTCACGATTTCTCATATCGCGAATTCGAGAGGTTAGGGAACCCTGTTCCTTTGACTTTCCAATCAGAAACATGATGATATTTCGCCACATGTCCTATGACTTGACAGTCCATATCTGATCTTGATTCAACGACTCAAATCATATTGTGATTTCGGCATTCTTGTTGCAATGTGTTTCGACACTCCAACTTCCGGTATCCAAAACCCTGATAGCCAAAACTCCGAAATGGAGTTGGAACACCGCTTCAATATTGCACTCTAAAGAACATGCAGGTTCTTCCTGATCCAATGATGGTTGGACCCTGCGCTCGGATCTAACACCAGAGATCTATCCTCCATCTTTCTGCTCCTCTTATCTAGATTCAGATCTGACGGTCATCGAGAATTCTGAATGGGATTCAACGATCAATGTCACTTCTCTTCCTGAGCTTACGCATCCTCCTTACTTAGAAGAATTTCTAAGTGTCAAAGGCCTCAACCTTTGATCCACCTGAGATCCTGAGTACACTATCTCTCTTGAGCTTTGGCAATGAGTTAACCTCATCCCTGGTGCACACCTATGCACTGCATGCGAATTTGCGCTAATTTACGTTGTTCCTCTTTTTCCATTGATGCACACTCTGATATTTCCATCAATGACAATCACACACTGTCTGTAAAGCATGCTAAAAAATATTTCCTTAGACCTTGGTCTCAAATGCCGCAATTCACTACCGCCACAAGTCCAGTCACTGCAGGTCATACTGGCATTATATGACCAACCTCTGCTAGTCATGTTGGATATTAGTCGACAACCTCTGTGAGTCATGTTGAAGACCTGCAACCAGCCGCTGCAAGTCATGTTGGGGGAATATGTCTGGTCATTGCTAGTCACACTGCACATCCATCACCAACCTCTACTAGTCATGTTGGGGATCCATCACCAACCTCTGCTAGTCATGTTGGAGATTCACTACTAGCCTCTGGAAGTCATGCTGGGATCATGTCACCAGCCATTGCAATTCATGTTGGGAGAATGTCACCAGCCACTACAAGTCATGTTGGGGACATCATATGATTGAGAAGACTAGACGGCTCAGAAGTAAGACTATATTCCTTTGCAGGACTTGTGAAGGAAGTCGCCTTACTCGTTTGTGTCCCGTTACTACTAGGATACCAGAAGCTTGGTTCTCACTTGAGGGCCCTTTAGGTTCGGAGTCGTCTATGGTTTCCCCACACTCTGTTCCTTATTTGGATGATACAATAGCCATGCATATACAATCTTCAGATAACACCTATTTTTCTCTAGGGGTTGATGCGTCCTTTGACCTTGTTGTCTCACATCCCAATCAACCTGTGGTTGTGTCGATGCAATCTTCGACCAACACCTCTCCTATGTTTGGGGGTAATGTGTCTCTTTACCTTGTTGTATCACATCTTGTTTAACCAACGGTCATGTCGATGCAATCTTCGACCGACAACACTCCTGTTTTTTGGGGTGATGCACCTCTTGACCTTATTGTCTCGTATCTTATAAAACTAATGGTTGAGGAATTGGTTGTATCAATGCAATATTCGATCGACCCGACTCTTCTATTGGAGAATGACCAGTCTAAGGATGCGGTCGTGCCAATGCAGTTTTTGGTCGATCTCTCTCTTATGTTTTTGGTTCTATAGCTTCTATGCCATGTCCTTATCATTTCTAGTACTTCAACTTATGAACAAGAGAGAGTTTTACTCTTCCCGAGTTCTCTCCCTCCAAGTATTGACAAGGTTCCCCTTGATTGGGATAGTCTTGTGGGGTATCCAATGTCTCCACCTATGTGTTATGGGATAAATCAGTAGGTGTGGACACTAACTGATCTCCCTAGATCCACCTAGATCTAGAACAAAACACACCAGAACATGATGCTTTCCTTAAGTTTTAGATATTGAATTTACTAACTAAAGAGGGATAGGTGACATACCATTTAAACACCACTTTCTCTCATCGTCGTCATCCTAGCTCCATTCTAGTGATCATATGATGATGAACTTACAAAATAATGCAACCAACCAAAGTGATAGTAATAGAATAAACTCAATATAAACCTATGTATGTGATCAAGGAATCATGCAATAAAACACAACAAGATTTATAGGAAAGAATCATATTACTGTATCATATTAAATGTGAAAGAGAGATTACAACCATGGCCTTGATGTCATAAGGTCCCTTCCAATTTTCCTTTGTTCCCCACACACTTCTTGCTCCAAGGATTTTGAGACCATGGATCTGATAGTTACTCACAATCTATCTTGACAAAGTAAATCTCAAAGCCACTCTAACCAAGCTAACAATCCCAAGCCAAAAACAACTTAGCTCTTCTCCATGAGAGCTCCTCTCCTTTTATAAGTTGAAGAGGATAAGGTGAGGAGGTTAGGATGATCCCACTAAATCATGAAAGAAAGTAATATCCAAACCATTCGGATGCCACCTCACCATGGAAGTTTCTCCTTCTAGAAGATTCGAGAAAGCGCTCGTTTTTCCCACGTGTAAGCATTCTCGTACCCTGCCTATAGAGCAGACTACGAACTCCTCACGACCTAGCTATGAGGCAGCCTATGAGAATTAGGAATTCTCACACCCTAGCTATAATGCACCCTGCGAACTTCCTTTTTTATAGGGTTTTTACAAAGGAAAATGCAACTTCTTTTCTCAGGAAAATTTCTTCTCCCTTCTCTCTTCAGGAACTCAGGCCAATGACCCCTCTGAAGGCAACAGATAGGTTTACATCATTAACGGTCATAGGGATGATGAAAATAATCTATAACAGAGAGCCCCCCAAAGTATGAAGTTAGAACATAGTGATAGCTGAAATACTTTGTCGAGTGTGTGTAGGGAACAAGGAACAGTCAGTCAAAAACCTGCCAACAAACGAGGAAATACATTACAATAATACATCATCACTGAGGCATGCATTCCCATACTCAGAATACAAATGACTCAGATCATAAATTTCGACATGCGAAGATCCATGTCATGTAAGACAGGTCATGGCCACCAAACATACACTGTGGATCCATGTCGATATGACTCAAATCTAAACATAGCCACCAAAAATACACTGTGGATCTATGTGTTAAGGACTCAAATTTGAACATATCCACCAGACATACAATGTGGATCTATGTAATAGTACAAACTAAATATACTCCAATGCAACCTGAATCTGTCAGAAAAGATCTAGGGTCTTCATCTCCACTACTCTATAGTACAAATCTAACCATGTGAATACATGTGTCAAAGTTGAACATGGTAGAAACCACTTGATTACCAGTCATTAATGTATACCTTTAACAAGTGTGAAGGAAATCACCACCAATGTCAATGACTCCCAAGTTACACTAGTACAATCCAACGAATGTGAATTAATAAGCTGAAGTTGAAAACCTGGTAGAATCTCCCGATCAGGGGTCAATAATGAAAACCCACTGTCGAAAGCGAGGAAACCTGCTATTGAGGCATGCAAGTTCCAAGGTACCAATTGGTTTATAAGTGTAATTCCTGGATAATGAGTTGAATTCGACAGGAAAAGACTCATCACAGGAGGGCCTTAATGTATCCCCCATCAATGACACGAAACAGGTAACAAGATTTGATGTAGATCAAAGTAACCAGTGATTCAGGACTGACTCAGGGATGGCCAATGCAATAGAAGTCTTTAAGGACTACAGAAATGGATGACGCAATAGAAGGATTTTCGGGTTGGACATATTTTTTAACATATTGACGACACAACAACTGTCTTGGAAACACTGACTCAACAATATGGATCACATACCAATTTGTAATCTTATAAAGGAGTATGATCAAGAGACGAGAAAATTTTCCAACCTAGACACAAGGTGAGTGAAAGGGTGCCATGTTCAAAAGTGACTCTTCCATGAAGTACAAGTTTAGATACATTTCTTTCCCAAATTCCCCCCCACCATTTCTGGCGAGTACCTCTTTATTTTTACGCAAGCTTGAGGAGGATAACATATGCTTGTCAATTTAAGATCATCCTTTGGACGACTCCCTCAGAGTATGTTTAACGAACCCTAAGAAGGATTGGTTTGGTCCCATATGGGCCTTTCGATGTTTTTTTAACAAGTCCAAAGAAAGAAAACTCAGGGTTTTTTCATGTTTAAAGAGTCTGAAAAACACTTAAATAAAACTCTCTCAGTTCCTTTTTTGTAAAGTAGGGTGATGAGACCAAAAAAGAGATAAACTATCTCTCAACAAATGTTTTCTTCGAATACTTTAACGAGCATGAAAAGAACAAGATCGCTCGACAATCTTTTCTTGTTTTAGAGAGTCTAAAAAGAGCTTAGAGGGAACTCCAGGGGGTTCCTTTTTCGTATAACCTTCACGATTCCAAAAGAGTGATAAAAGTATACTCGGTTGCATTCTCATGTATTTACGATCATGAGAAAGAAAAAATACAAATATCGGTAGCTTATTCTCATGTATTTACGAGCATGAGAAAGAACAAAGACTAAGCTCGTGATTATTTTTATTTTTATGCAAGCTTTAAAACAAAACAAAACTATGCTTGGACCTGGTTTCATTTTTACACAAGATTGAACCAGAGGAAAATATGCTTGGACCTGGTTTCATTTTTACACAAACTTGAACCACAGGAGACTATGCTCGAGGTAAGTGGTTTCATTTTTACACAAGCTTGAACCATAGAAAAATATGCTTGGACTTCCCAATGCATAACACATGGATGGTTGGTACTTAGCCCCCAGCTTAAGAAACTAGCATCTCTACTTCAGCATGAAGTTCAGAGGTTGAGGAAAATTCCCCCCAAGCTTCGTTTCATCCAACTGCAAAGGAGAATGAAAGGAATATTCAAAAACTAGACGAAGGACTTGACTCAAATAGAGAGGGGGAAAACTGTTTCATTTTTTTAACGAGCTTGACACAGAAACAAGAACTATGCTCGTAACCTCTGTTTCATTTTTTAACGAGGTTGCCACAGAGATGAAAAAACTATCCTTGTAACCTCTTCTTGATCATGGATTCCAAGAGGACAATGCTTCGAAAGGACACCATGTCAAGGAACAGAACTTGGTCATGGCTTCCAAGAGATCTTCACTAGACGGAAGGAATACACTCTGGAAGGAACACATGTCGAGGGTTGTGATAGGGGTACGGAGATCAGGCTCTAAATACCATATCGAAGAGATAACCATGTCAATTGTTGGATCTAATTCACCTGAAGTTGAAGCCATGGGAGACAACGCCACATAATTCACTTGTGGTGGGGGCAATACCATATGCATATAAGAACCATTCAGGGAGGGAATCCAGGTGGGGTCAATGAATGAAAATTGATCAACAGTCACAACCCATCCATCATGAGGGAAATATATCACATGAAAAAGAGTGGACACAATATCTTTCATGGCATAGACATAATCCCACCCAAGGAGTAAAGGGAAATCCAAGGGGTCTTGGACTACCATGACATCAATAAAGACAGTTTTCCTTCCCAAAGTTACAGGAAACTAAGGAAGGGTCCCTAAAGGTTGACTGGTTCTTCTGCTAAAAGCTAACAGATTCTACGTAACCGACACAAGTGGAGGATAATCCAAAGCTTTCCAAGCAATAGAGGACAAAATACTAACAGGCAAACCTTCATCTATCAGTGTCTGAGGAATGTCTCGACCACAAACCTGCATTGTAATATGGAAAGGAATGTGAGAGGGAAGACGAGGTCCAGTTAGCACACCCCAATTAAAAAGGATGGTCTCATTACTTGGAGGAGGTTCCACGGGAGAAGGAGGAATACCCACTGGCATGGTAGAGTCTGTATCAATGAGAAAAAAGTGGGCAGTATCGGGTTTACTCTCTAGCGGGAGAGTAGGATCGACCGATGACGAAATCAGATCGACCATGTGGGTTGCATTCTCTAAGGGGAGAATGGGGTCGACAGGTGGAAATGGATCAACCACTTGGGTGACACTCTCTAACAGGAGAGTGGGATTGACCAAGGATGGGATCGGATCGACCACTTTAGTAAAAATCTCTAAAGGGAGAGTGGGATCGACCAAATATGGGATTGGATCAACCACTTTGTCAACTAGTTCAATTAAGGACGTGGCCAGATTAACGACATGATCAATCAGACTGAACGACGGGGGAACCAGATTGATCACTTATTCAACTACAGGGGGGTTGAGAGAAAGCTTGCGATAAGCAGCTAGAAGTTGGGGTTGTGAAACAGTCATGTCTTCCAGGAATTTCAAGGCTTCTTCAATATGAGGGAAAATGTGACTTAGATTAATCCCTTTGCATAACATACATGGGAACTTGACTCTACTTTTCTTCTTCCCAATGGTATCGTGACTAGTTAGCGGGAGGTCATCAACATGTTGTTCAGAGGATGATGATATGGGTTGGTCAAGGTGTGTAAACCATGCTTCTATAACCTTGGATAGACTAGGGAAATCCTTAAGAATATGTCTACCCTTACAAAGCCTACAAGGGTACTTGGGTTTATGATTTGTTTGGGTGATCTTGACATCATCAACACTCCCAACATGATTAACAGTAACTGGTTGTTTTCCAACATGTTTGACAGTGGTTGGAAGTTTGGATCCTTGCTTAATTTTCTTCTTCTTATTCTTTCTTTTCTTCTTCTTCTTATTCACCGGGTTACTAGCTTCAAAACTTTCACTCGATGAAGAAGATGAAATGGAAGGTGACCTCGCAAGCGAAGAAGGTGAAGAAGACCTTACTGGTGAAGAAGGTGAAGGATCAACATGAGTTTGATGTTCTTGGGGGGAAGTGCTTACGATCGAAGCACTTAATGCATTCGGGATTACCTGAGTGGAAAACAACCACACCGACAATCCAATCGTGAGACCTGGAAGGCTCAAAGTAGCGATGTGAGGAGGACCATTGTTTCCATAAGAAGGCAAAACAAAAGGTTCCCCTAGAGCATGGGTTCCTTCATTGGTCATTTCAGGATCTGTCGCCATATAAAACAAATCCAACCTAGAGTCTGCTATGGAAAACAAACAACACATGCTAAAAATCTAGGAAGAAAGCAAACAAACAAAACCTTCTCACAATGAGCACACTAGTTGATGATGAAATCCAACATCACTGGAACAAAGTAAGAAGGGGATAAGATAGAGCGGGTGGAAAAGTTACATTGACAACCTGCTTAACGGACTTACACCCTAGTGTAATCTCCCACACATAATCATGGGTATACCCTCCAAGGAGCCCGAGTGAGTTCGTCCAATGTCGATTCCAGGTACTATGAAGACTTGCCCCTCCATAGTCACCTTGTGTAAATAACCTAAAGAGATAGGCCACTAAGGTTACCAATCGCTACAGTGATGCCTGAGGAAATAGTTGACAGTCCGATCCACGTGCAAGGGCAGGGTATCTAGCCCGAAATCAACTTGAAAGGCTTCCACTCATCATTGTGGGTATACCTTCAAGTGACCCCCATAATACACACAATCTCTACACCAAGACCAACAAAGAAGGGTGAGTAACTCTGCCAGTCTCAATGCGACCTCATGATTGACCCTTGTGTTAGAAGGGCTTCCAAGGGCAAAATTTAGTAAGTGGATTTAACTCTCCCTATCAAAAGATATTATGTTTGTTTGCAGCTTTGGAAACTTATCTTTCACACCTATTCCAAAGCCCTACGACTAATTTAATGTAGGTTTTCTACCATAAAAGATAAAAATGTCTAATCAATTTTTATAAGAGCTTTATTTTATTGTTTTTGTTACTCAAAAGGAAAATGGCGTGGACAATATGGTATTTTGACCGACTCGAAAGTTATGCAAAGAGATGAAGATGAAATCTTTTCATTTCGATGAAATCTATGCTACGAGAAGGAGAAAACATTTATCATTCCTAGATGCACAATGTCCCAAAATCTTAAACTCATCAATATCAAGATTCTCAAGAAATGAGAAAAAGGTATTGTACACCAATGCACGATTCATGGCCTCCCCTGGTCATGAGGGGGAATTTTTTTTGGAATTTAAGACCAAAAAATGCCAAGAATCATGCAATTTCGCTAATGAGTCTTAGTTAAGATCTTTTTCGACTTGTTCAAAAAACCAAAAATATTTCCAAGTGATTTTTCCCTTTCACACTCATTAAATTGGATTTGAAAGGTCATGAGTCTTAATTAAGCTCTTTTTCTGAATCGTTACTAAAAATAGAAAAGATTGCCGAGTGAACTTGTCTTTTTCACACTCGTAATTTGGATTTGAAAAGACGTCTATTTGGCACAATTTTACCCATTTTTCACACCAATTAGACTAAAATACATAAAAAAGGATATTTTTTGGCATTAAGTTGTGATTGCATCTCATGCCCTCACTTGCAGTATTGAGCCTTTAGCCAGTTCTCGCTTTGCGTTATAAACTATTGCCTAAGCAATTTTTGCATCCTCAACAAAGCAGAGCCTTGTTTATATCCTTTGCAATTTGACACCTTATACCTTGGAGGTAACATCGCCCTGAGTGTCCATCTCCCGCATGCATTTACTTGCATTAAGCATAGGTACGTTCCACTGCTAGAACTAAGTTTTCTTACTTGTGACACGTGTTTCCTCCTTTGTATCATAGCATTCATTTGTTATGGAAAAACAAAAAAAGATGGGTAGGAAGGGAGTATTATATTATAATCGACAGTAGTCATGTCGCCTTTGAACGGAGCACACAGTTATTGAGTTCTTGCGTCATCATAATTTTTGGTTTAGTATGGCCTTAGGAAGTTGATCTAGTTACAAAGTTTTCTCTACCGATTGGTTACTCTTCCAGTCCCTATAGAGAACATTATTGATTCCTCCTTCATCTAATAGTCACATCATTGAGCCTATGTTGTTAGAGTCACCATATGTCTCATGCTCTTGTTCAAAGGAAGTCTATCAACCTGTGTCAGCCACTCTTCATAAATCTTGACTTTGTATGTCAGTCATACCCTCAGTTTGTCTCAGAATTACATGATACTATGGTCTTATCATGCACCTTGGCCCTACTTTCATCATTTGTAGGTCACCTTGAAACCAACAATCGACATTTTATCATTGGTCGTTGACTGGGTGGTTTCCCTTGCGTTTGACGACAAGACATCTATTCACACTTTGGGATTCGTGCAGTGTCTTGGATGCCATTAGCCTTATTGGTGGTATCCTCACCTTTTTCAATAGTTTTCATCATTGGTTGTTATTCAAAGGGTCTTTTTCATATACCTCTTGCATTTGGTACACACGAAATACGCACAGGGTCGTTGGTTTGTGAACATGTTCTTCATTCAATCTCCACCAAATCATGAAGCTCCTACTTTGTTCCTTGTGTTGACTGATGAGAGATGCCTTAATGCACTCCTTTCAGTGGGTCTCTTTCCATCGACTTCAGCTCATTTATTCTGGATACGGGACCTATAGTTTTATGAGTAACTTGAGGCTTGCAGTCATTAGGGGCAGGCTCTCTCACCATTGAAAGATGGGAATAAATCAATGTCTCTTGATCAATGGATTTCTCAAGTGTTCAATACAACTCCTTTATTCACACTTGTAGGAATGTACTCGGTGCCTTGATACCTACTTTCATTATTGGTAGGTTGTCTCACGTTTGTTAAAGGTATACCTCAATGATTGTTAATCAAACGATGTCTCATTGTGTTTGACCTCAACTCCTTTATTCACATGATGTAGACTTGCACCCTTGGTGGATAGTGTAGAAGACTTGAAGACATCACTATGTGGTCGTGGATTTCCTGAGTTGTTGCTTCCCTTTCATTGGACCAGCACTTGTTCGACTTTAGTGATCATGGGAGATCAAATTATACTCCATGGTATACAGATATCTTTAGATTGATTTTGAGACTGGTTTCACTGGGCCTTGTTTGTGACTATGACAACTTTTGGCATGCAACTGCATTTGTATTTGCCTATTCATGGACATGAACACATATTTGGTATATTTTCCACATGAATCTGCATTGTATTCTTGGCATCCATGTATGAAAAGTCAGTACAAAATGTAATGAACAATTGAGTTCTTCCAGTTGGTCCTATACCACTCCACTTCTGGGTTATTTATAATGTATTTCGGCCATCGCAGATACTCCTCTGGTCTCACACATTAGGGGGCATCTGTTATAGCAAGATTTGCCTCACCATTTCTATCTTGCATAGAGGGCCTTTTTCCATTTCCCTATGCAGACTTGTCATCCCTTTTTGATGAATCTAGAGCCAAAAATATACATTTTTCAAAATATACACTCCCTATTCGCTATGCATGTTGCGTATATGTTGGTTTCTCCACTATAGCCCGCGTACATCAGGATTTGTGCCAGAAAATAAAAAAATTAAGTCGGGTTCCCATGTCATGACAAGAGATCTCTGATCCTTGGCCTTCCATATACTGGAAATGTTCTGACTCAGCCCTTCGGTTTCATTTTGAAGGCTATAAAAGCACAATTCCAAGCTATGTAAAAAAAGGAGAGAATATTCAACTTTGAGAGAAAAGTTACTCTGGAGAAATTACTTCATATTGAGTCTGCATCCCTTTGTCCCTCAAGTCTGAACAAAGTGTTCAGCCCCCAAGCTCTTTCTCTATTGTTGAGAGATCCTCATTGACTCTCTCCTATGAGCTTGCCTTTGGTGGAGGATTGAAGTGGTGGAGGCCCAGTTGGAAGCAACTTGGTTTCTTGGTTTTGAACCATGCCTACATGAAAGTCTATAATGTTGTCACTTCTGTTGATCAATTATTAATAGAAATACTCATTTCCCATCCTATTGGTATATTGCAAATGTATGATTATTATTTATGGGCGTGTTTGTGATTTTCATTAATGGATTATGCTATCTGATGTGCTAACTCCTTTATATCATCATTATATGATTTCTTTGATCATTTGTTAAGAACTTATTGCAGGTATAAAGCTTTGGGTCAAAGTGCTCAATAGTGGAACATCATCAAACGCTGGATCAAGGTAGGCCTCTTTCTTATCTTGCACATTAGTTCATATAGAATATGTTGGAATTGAGTTGATTTATGCAGTCATACCTCTTTGGTGTGGTTTACCCTTGGCCATAGAGAGTTTTCCCTCATAACAACCCTCTTACAACTTGTACAAGACATGAATAATCGAATGATATCATATGAGTGGAAAGGAAATTTCCCCTCTCTTACCCCTGGGGCCTCATATTCTTCTTCACCCCCTTTAAAGAATATTAATGAAAATAAATTTCAACCTAAAGCTATCATGCTTCATATTTGGTGTAATTGTTTCAAGGAACACCATGAGGAAAGTACATGTGAAGTAAAGAAGACTTCCAGAGATAAAATATTTGGTAAGAGACCTGAAACTACCATTATTTTCCTAGAATTTGCAAATCCATAGGATGTCATGATCATAAATACTAGGAATAAATCCTATGCTCCAAAAGGAAAATATGATCCTCCTTGCACTTATTCAAGTCCAAGCTCATCTTCACCAGTTGATACTGTTCAGGTTTCTAAGGCTCCTGACATTCAAGGAACTACCTCTCCTCTTCCCTCTTCCAAATACAACATTCTAAATCAGTTGGCCAACATTAAAGAAGATGTTACCCTCTTGGACATGGTCGTCATCCCTGAGCAACATAATCATCTGAAAAATTTCATGGAAGGAAAAGCTTCCATTCTAGACAACCTCTCTAAATAGGTAGATGAAGAGGATTTATATGTAAATAAAGTAGGTGTACATAACTTTAGGCATCCTATAAAAAAAAACCCGTTTTATATTTATGTAAAGATTATGGACAAGATTTCCCATTGTTGTCTCATTGACGGTGGTTCGGGCCCAAGTGTAATGTTGAAAATTATGATGGAAGAGCTAGGCTTGTATTGTACAAATGAAAACACCAGAATCATGATCTCTTATAATAATTTACAACAAACAACCATAGGTGAAATCAAGGATGTGACCTTGGTTTTGTGCGTGCATCCTAAAATCAGGAAAACCCTTAATATTCAGGTAATTGACATGCCAGTGAGTAATTACTCGATCATCTTAGGAAGATATTGGAAAGCTTTGATGGGTGGATACCTGTCACTCGACGGGACACGTGTATTCATTCCTCATAATGGTAAAAACATCATAGTACTAAGGGAGGGGATAATTTCACCTTACATAGAAAGCGTCCCACAACCTAATGTGAATTATATCAAGGAGGACCTAGGAATGTGTTGAATAGCTGAGAGGGGGGGGGGTGAATCAGTTGTACCTGTGCTTAAACAATTATGATTATTTTAAACTCTTTACATAGCATTTAATGACAGTCACAATAATGCAGGGAAGTAAGCAATAGAACATTCAACATCAGTCACACATATGAGATACACCGAGATAGATATTTCCTGAGGAAACCCATATAGGGTAAAAACCTCTTCTTCTTTATAGGATAAGTAATATTTACATTCTTTACATTATCATACATATGAGAACCAACTCATAATGAGGCTACAACCTCTGTTTTTCAAGATGCTACTTGCTGAGAGCACCGACTAGAAGGAAGAACCAACTCCCTGGTTTCTCTAGAACCCACTAGAAGGAAGCACCAACTCCCTAAGTGTTCCAGCACCAACTGGATGGAAGCACCAACTTCCAGTCACACAGGCACCAACCTGTATAACAGAGAACAACAATTCTCCCATGCACCACCCTGCCACCCTTGTTTCTCTGGCTGCAACTAGATGGAAGCTACAACTCCCTGTGTTCAAGCACCCACTTGAACCTCTGAGGATAACAATCCTCCCTAGCACCTTCCTACCACCCTGAAATATAAATATTTGCTATTGAAACTTATTACAGTGATATAATGTTCATCAATGGCTTACCAGTCTCATCATTGTTCTTCTACACTATCCTTCCTTGTCTGCCTCACTGTCTTCATGCACACATCCTTTCTCTTTCTATTCTCCTTTTATTCTCTGTGGTCCATGTCCATTAAATGCACCATTCCTCTTATTTGCATTTCAGTTGCTGTACTCTACCTCATTCTACAGTCCTGAATCATTCTCAACAACAACTACACTGATCTCTTCTTTGTTCTGCATTCTTATCGTCTTTGTTCTCTTTGTGAATGCAATATGCACCCTCATCCTTCATGCTCTCCCTCCTCCAGATATTTACTCACACTTACCTATGCCACCTCATGTCGAGTACTCTACCTGATCAACATCGCAACTCTTCAGCTTCTCTAGCGGTTCCACCCACACATCCAGCATCACTGGATGTTATACTGATATTCCTTGGCCTCTCAAGCAGTTGAGACTCTTCATCTTCTTCATCATAGTCGAGCTCATCCTATGGAAGAGACCATCAGTCGTTTCTAGCAGTTACACTGTGAAGGGCAGCAGTAGCCCTCCGATCATATTCAAAATCACCTGCACCATTGGCTATAGTTGTAGAGTCTTCCTGTGGTTAAGGTTTATTTACACTTCATGTATTGATCCCCAAAAATCTGAAATTGATATTGGTTGCACTAGCTCCTTCCTCCATCTTCCCCCGATGTGACCAATGGCTGTGACCACAGGATGAGCCAAAACGTGTTTCACATTTATGCATTTCGGCAATCCTATTGTGAGGCATCTTGACTCTCCAAGTCACAATCTACGAAAATCCAAAATGGAGCCTGCCACTTCAAGCTTTTCTCTACAACTCTTTAATGATGTGACCACCATCGGTGATCGAGCACTTATCCATAAAGCGCTTTCTCAATTTCGCAATTCGGCATTTCGACATCCTTGATGTGAAGATTTATTTATGCTCCATGTCATGATCCCCAAAACTCCAAAATGGAGCTTGCCTCTTTGATCTCTCTTCTATAGATCTTTGACGATGTGACCACCAGAATATGAGCACTCTCCAATCACACAAGCGCTTTGATCTCCAGATCAACGGTCCTCAATCCATGGTGATCGGACGACTATCCTCTACCCTGGGACTTCAGCCTTCGGAACTTTGGGGGAGTGATGGAGTTAAAACTCCCGAAGAAAAAACTCCCAGAGTGAGGTTAGTCTTGCGTCACTCGATGACATGTCGTGACCCGAGTGGTTGTCACGTGTCACTCAGAATTGTGATTTCCAGTGGCCTGAAATGCCAAATCAACTTGACACTTTTCGTTGTCTGATCGTGCCACGTGTCATAGTCTTCCACCTGTCCTTTCTGACGTGGTCTACAACATTCACCTCCTGGATTTATTGGCCCAGATCACTTCACGATTTTGCATATCACGATCTTGGCATTCTTGATGTGAATGTTCTTCACTTCCAAATCCCCGTCTGCAAAACTACGAAATAGAGTTAGATCAGCTTTTCGTCTTTTCGCACTTCGCAACTTCGAGACTCCTGTGATGAGGTGTCTCGACACTTGACTTCTCCATCTCCCGGTATCCGAAACTCTGAAATGGAGTCAAATCAATGGTCCAGATCAAACTTTGATCTGATGGCTAAGGTTATTTCGCGATTTCGCGTATCGTGAGTTCGAGAGGATAGGGAACCCCGCTCCTTTGACTTTCCAGTCAGCGAAAGGATGATCTTTCACCACATATCCTTCTTGGATCGACGGTCCATTTTTTTCCTCGATCCAATGGTTGAGATTATATTGTGGTTTAGCATGTTGAGATTTCGCATTTCGCGACTTCGGGACTCCTGTAGTAAGATTTATTGACATCCCCAACTCCTGGTATCTAAAATCCCGATATCTGAAACTGTCTCCTACCTTCGGGATTTCAGCGTTTTTCATTTCGTGATTCTGGAACCCCTATGGTGAAGTTTTTTGACACTTCAAATCCCAGTTTCCAAAACTGTCTCTTGCTTTCGAGATTTCATCATTTCGCATTTCGCGATTCTGGGACTCCTGTGGTGAAGTGTTTCGACGCTTCAACTCCCAGTTTCCGAAACTGTCTCCTGCTTTTGGGATTTCGGCATTTCTCATTTCATGATTTTGGGACTCCTGTGGTGAAGTGTTTTGACACTTCCACCTTGTGGTATCTGAAACTCTGGAATGGAGTCAGATCAAATTGTCCCTGATCTTCCTTGCCTACCTGTAAACCATCAAATGATCAAGCACACTCTTGCAATCTATGTGCACCTCTGCACTTATCCTCCTGAGCTTACATTGTCCCTATTTTGCCATTGCTTCATACTCTGAACTTGCCATCAATGACAAGCACACCTACCTAAAAACATTCCAACAATATCCCCCTTTGGCATTGATGGCAACCCTGAACGAGTGCGCTAAACTGTTTGGAAATCCAACTATAACATCTAGTCCAGACCATCCAGACCACTCCTTTTCTCCCGCTTTGACATCAATGTCAATGAAAACATACTCCCCCTAAGCTGTTGTAGTATTTTTAGGAGGTATCAGATATTCAATCAATACAAAACTCCCCCTAACAGGATGGATTCTCTTAGGTGTGAGACGGGATGACACCCAGCTTTTGTCGGAGATATTCAAATGGTGTCTTGGCTATGGGTTTAGTAAATATGTCTACAATATGTTCCGTGGTTGTAATGTAATGGACCTAAACAACCTGATTGGTGACCTGCTCCCTCAAAAAATGGTATTTTATGGGAATATTCTTGGTCTTGGAGTGGAATACAGGATTCTTAGACACACTGATGGCACTAATGTTATCACAATGAATTAGGATCGGTGGAGCGTATTTTACCTCCAAGTCTGCAAGTGTATGAATCATCCATAATACCTAAGTGCAATAGGTAGTAGCTGTAATGTACTCTACCTCTGTAGTTGATAAATAAATGGAACCTTTCTTTTTACTAAGCCATGCTACTAATGAGTCACCCAGGAAGAATGCTCCTCCACTGGTGCTTTTTCTCTCATCAACATAGTTTGCCCAATCTACATCTAAATAGGCAGTTAACTGAAAATTCTGATTTCTGGGATGCCACATACCATAAGTCATTGTTTCTTTCAAATACCTAAATATCCTTTTGACAGCTTGCAAATGACTCTGTTTAGGTGCAGACTGGTATCTTCCTACCATTCCAACAACATGCATTATGTCTAGGTGAGATGTTGTGATGTACAACAGGTTGCCTATCATTGACCTATATGAACTTTTATCAACATCAGGTGAGTCATCATCCTTGCTTAATTTGCATCCAGTAACCATAGGTGTACCCACAGGTTTAGAATCTTCCATTTGAAACCTTTTCAACATTTCTCTTAGATATTTTTCTTGAGAAATGAACATCCCTTCAAACCTCTATGTAATTTGCAGACCAAGAAAAAATGACAGTTCACCTATCATAGACATTTCAAACTCAGAGTCCATGGTAGAAGAAAACCATTGTACCAATTGATCCTTATTACATCCAAAGATGATGTCATCCACATAGAACAACACAATGAGCAAATCATTACCCTCTGTTTTGATATATATATTGTTGTCTATTGTTCTTCTCTTGAACCCTTTGTCTTTGAGATATGTATCTAGTCTGTGATACCAGGCACAAGGGGCTTTTTTTAACCCATATAAAGATTTCTTCAGCTTGCATACTAAGTCAGGGTTATCATACAGTTCAAAACCTTCTAGTTGTTCCATATAGACTTCTTCATTTAAATCTCCATTTAGAAAAACTGACTTGACATCCATTTGATAGACTTTAAACCTTTTATGACAAGCACATGCCATAAATATTATGATAGCTTCTAATCTTGCTACGGGAACAAAAGTTTCATCAAAATCTAGTCCTTCTATTTGAGAATAGCCTTTACAGACCAATCTTTCTTTGTTCCTAACAACTTGTCCCTTCTCATTCAACTTATTCTTAAAGATCCATTTGGAACCAATGATATTTTTACCTTCGGGTCTATGAACCATCTCCCACGTATTGTTTTTCTCAATCTGATCAAGTTCATCATTCATTGATTTAACTCAATGGTCATCTTTGCTAGCTTCATTAAAATTCTTGGGTTTCAGCATGGATATGAAATCTATATGTGATTGATCGGTATTTTTTATTATCTTTCTCCTGGTTTGTACACCTTTGTATTTTTCACCAATTATCTGACTTGCAGGATGATTCTTTTGAGTGATTCTGGAGGAGGAATTTGAAGTTGCCTGCTGATTTGGTTCTGTCTAAGTATCTGTGTCTTCATCTGATTCAGAATCTTCATTTTCTGATTCTTGGACTTGTTCATCTTCAGCTTTAGTTGTGTCCTCTGTAGAAAACTCATTATTGTACCCCTCTCTTGCTGGGATTCCTTCATCAACTTTTATGTCAATACAGTCAACCATTTTATGCAGCCTCTTATTATAACATCTGTATCCTTTACTCTTTGTAGAATATCCAAAGAAGATACCTTCATCAGCCCTGTCATCATATTTTCCAAGGTTCTCATCATTATTCTTTATGTAACATTTACTCCCAAAGACTTTGAAGTGTTTGATTGAGGCAGGTCTCCCATACCACAGTTCATAAGGTGTCTTGTCACTTTATGGTCTGAGGTGGGCTTTGTTAAGAACGTGGAGTATTGTGTGTATTGCTTCTACCCAGTAGGTTCATTTTTCTTTGAGCTGACAACACTAATCCACACTTGTCACTTTCTTTCTTCTTCCAAACCTTGGCACTTTCAGCAGGGGAATTCAAATCTGGTTCATAGTTCCTTAATCGACAGTCAACAGATTTATGTCCATAGTTATGACAGATCTAGAATTCAATCTCATTGTTCAATAGGTCAAAATTATTGTTGCAGCATTGTCTACTCATTGATTGTTGATTATTTCTTGACCTCCTTAGTTGCATGTCTCTAGACTTAATTTGGCAATTTGCATTTTGTGAAGGTTTGTTACTTGGTTGTATCATTCTTTGTCATTGCAAGTATATATTCCTTTGAAATATTAATTGCTCATGTCTAAGTCTTAAGGAACACTTTATAGCTTTGTGACCAAAGTTAGAACAGTAGAAACAATAGCCATAGAAAAATTCTTTGTACCTAGAAAATGGTTGTCTTCTTTGAGCAAATTGATTTCTTCCATGCTGATGACGTCTTTCAGTAGGGAGAAAATTATTTCTTTGTTCTATAGATTCAATCTTGGCACATTTTTCTTTACTCGTTCTAGGCGGTTGATTGTCTTCCTTTGTTTCTGCAGGTTCGTTGTTGTCATTGGTTGTACATTTGACAAACTTGATGGGTTCTTCGTTTCTTGGCTTATCACTACTTGATCCCTCTTCATAACCCAGACTAGTTTTCAGCTTTGGATTCCTTTGCTGATTCAGAATGGTGGATAATCTTTCTGAGGCTTTGATAATTGATAGATTATGATTATACAAGGCTTGAAACTTCTCCATCTCTTTCCTATTTTTCACTACTTCTTGTTCTAAGGCTTCACATCTTGCCTTCTTTTCTGATAACTGTCGTTTCAGAATGTATTCGATTTTCTTTGTCTCTTCTAATTCCACTTTTAGTAGGACAAGGTCTTCATCAGGTTCTTTACTATCTTTCTCAAACTGTATCATCAATTGTCTTTGCTTTATGTTCTTAATTCTTAGTCTGTCAATCTCTTCCAGTGCACTGATCAGTTCTCCTTCCATGTCAACCACAACTTCTTCTTCATTAGCATCACTTCCTAATCTTATATTATCATAATCCTCTTTGTCCATAAGTATGAAGTCATTTAGTTTATCTTCAATAGTGTTGTCATTGTCTTTGTCATCTGAAGGATCATCACCATTGTCTACACAAAGACTTTTCTTCTTAAAGTTATTATCTTTAAAGAAATTTATGTGTTTGTGCTTCTCCTCATCATCACATGTCTGATCCTTTCTTTTTTGGGGACATTTATTTGGAAAATGACCTATCCTACCACATTTGAAACATTTGAAAGGCAGTTTACCTTTGTATTTGCATGATCCCTTCTTTAGTCTCTTCACAAATTTTGCTTCAATTTCATCATGCTCCAAATCCTCATTCTCGTCTGCCCTAAATGATGATTCTCTGGAGGTGGGTTTATCTTTAACTATTCTCATTTCATATGCAGTCAATGTTCCTAGAAGTTTATCAAACTCCAAGGTTTTCATATCATTAAGTTATTCAATAGCAGAGACCTTCGGGTTGAACCTATCTGGTAGAGATCTCAAAATTTTCTGAACTAAAGAAGGTTCCTCAATTTTCTCACCAAGTGTTTTCATTGCATTTACCATTTCTTATACTCTCAGAAAGTATTTTCCAACAGTTTCATCTTCCTTCATCTTCAACTATTCAAACTATATTCTGTAGGTTTGAAGCTTGGCATACTTTACCTTCTCATTACCTTCATAACTTCTAATGAGTTTTTCCCACATTTATTTGGTAGTTCCTAGGTGCATAACTTTTACGAATTCTGCTTCTGCAAGCCCACTCAAGATAGCATTCATATCCTTAGTGTTGAAGCTAAATTCTAGCTTGTCATACTTACTAGCTAGTACAACTGGCTTTACATACCTAGTATCTACCACATCCCAGACATCTGCACCTAAAGCCATTATGTAGGTTCTCATTCTAACTTTTCAGAAGGTGAAGTTTGTTCCATTGAACAGAGGGGCCTTATTGGTTGAATTTCCTTCATGGCTTGACATGTTTAAGCTCTAGGATCTACCCTTAGATAAAAGTGGATGACTCTGATACCAATTGTTGAACAACTGAGAGGGGGGGTGAATCAGTTGTACCTATGCTTAAAAAATTATGCTTATTTTAAACTCTTTACACAACATTTAATGGAAGTCACAATAATGCAAGGAAGTAAGCAATAGAACATTCAGAATCAGTCACACATATGAGATACACCGAGATAGATATTTCCTGAGGAAACCCATACAGGGTAAAAACCTCTTCTTCTTTATATGATAAGTAATCTTTACATTCTTTACATTATCATACATATGAGAACCAACTCATAATGAGGCTACAACCTCTGTTTTGCAAGTTGCTACTTGCTGAGAGCACCAACTCTCTAGATTCTCTAGCACCAACTAGAAGGAAGCACCAACTCCCTGGTTTCTCTAGCACCCACTAGAAGGAAGCACCAACTCCCTGGTTTTTCTAGCGCCCACTAGAAGGAAGCACCAACTCCCTAAGTGTTTCAACACCAACTGGATGGAAGCACCAACTTCCAGTCACACAGGCACCAACCTGCATAATAGAGAACAACAGTTCTCCCTTGCACCACCCTGCCACCCTTGTTTCTCTGGATACAACCAGATGGAAGCTACAACTTCCTATTTTCAAGCACCCACTTGAACCTCTGAGAACAACAGTCCTCCCTAGCACCTCCCTAACACCCTGAAATATAAATCTTTGCTACTGAAACTTATTACAGTGATATAATGTTCATCAATGGCTTACCAGTCTCATCACTGTTCTGCTACACTGCCCTGCTCTGTCTGCCTCACTATCTTCATGCACACATCCTTGTGCTTTATGCTCTGTGGGCCATGTCCATTCAATGCACCATTCCTTTTATTTCCATTTCAGCTGCTGCACTCTACCTCATTCTACACTCCTGAATCATTCTCAACAGCAACCACACTGATCTCTTATTTGTTCTACATTATTCTCATCTCTGTGCTCCTTGTGCATGCAATATGCACCCTCATCCTTCATGCTCTCCCTCCTTCATATATTTACTCGCACTTCCCTCTGACACCTCATGTTGAGTACTCTACCTGATCATCATTGCAACTCTTCAGCTTCTCTGGCGGTTTGAGCCACGTGTCCAACATCACTGGATGTTATATTGAGATTCCTTGGCCTCTCGAGCAGTTGAGACTCTTCATATTATTCATCATAGTCGATCTCATCCTCTGGTAGAGACCATCAGTCATTTCTAGCAGTTACACTATGAAGTGCAACAACAGCCCTCCAATCATATTCAAAATCACCTGCATCGTTGGCTAGAGTTGTAGGGTCTTGTGTTTAATTCGTCATTTCGCATTTTGGCATTTCGAGATTCCTTTGGTGAAGGTTTCTTTATGCTTCAGGTATTGATCCCCAAAACTCTAAAATTGAGCTTGGTTTCACTAGCTCCCTCCTCCATATTCCCTCGATGTGACCAATGGTTGTGACCACAGGCTGAGCCAAAACGTGTTTCGCATTTCGGCATTTCGGCAATTTGGCAATCCTGTTGTGAGGCATCTCGACTCTCCAAGTCGTGATCTCCAAAAATTCAAAATGGAGCTTGCCGCTTCAATATTTTCTCTATAGCTCTTCGATGATGTGACCACCATCAGTGACCGAGCGCTTATCCATAAAGCGCTTTCATGATTTTGCAATTTGGCATTTTGGCATCCTTGATGTGAATATTTCTTTACGCTCCATGTCCCGATCCCCGAAACTCTTAAATGGATCTTGCTGCTTCGAGTTCTCTTCTATAGATCTTCGATGATGTGACCACCAGAATATGACCACTCTCCAATCACACAAGCACTTTGATCTCTAGATCAACGGTCCTCGATCCGTGGTGATTGGATGGCTATCCTATGCCCTGGGACTTCAGCCTTCAGGACTTTGGGGGAGTGATGGAGTTAAAACTCCTGGAGTGAGGTTAGTCTTGTGTCACTCGATGATGTGTCATGACTCGAGTGGCTGTCACATGTCACTCAGAATTTTGATTTCTAGTGGCCTGAAATGCCAAATAAACTTGACACTTGTTGTTGTCTGATTGTGCCACATGTCATAGTATTCCACCTATCCTTTTTGATGTGGTCTTCCACATTCACCTCTTGGATCTGTCGGCCCAAATCACTTCAAGATTTCGCATATCGCGATTTTGGCATTCTTGATGTGAATGTTCTTCACTTCCAAGTCCCGGTCTGCAAAACTCTGAAATAGAGTCAGATCAGTTTTTCGGCTTTTCGCACTTCGCAACTTCGGGACTCCTGTGATGAGGAGTCTTGACACTTGACTTCTCCATATCTTGGTATCTGAAACTCTAAAATGGAGTCAGATCAATAGTCTAGATCAAACTTCGATCTGACGGCTAAGGTTATTTCGCGATTTCGCGTATCGCGAGTTCGAGAGGTTAGGGAACCCCATTCCTTTGACTTTCCAATCATCGAAAGGATGATCTTTCACCACGTATCCTTCTTGGATCGACAGTCCAATTTTTTCCTTGATCCAACGGTTGAGATTATATTGTGGTTTAGCATATCACGACTTCAAAACTCCTGTAGTAAGAGTTCTTGACATCCCCAACTCCCGGTATCCGAAATCCCATTATCTGAAACTGTCTCCTTCTTTCAGGATTTCGGCATTTCGCAATTCTGGGACTCCTGTGGTGAAGTCTTTCGACACTTTAACTACCGGTTTCTGAAACTGTCTCCTACTTTCGGGATTTCAGCATTTCGCATTTCGCGATTCTGGGACTCCTGTTTTGAATTGTTTTGACACTTCAACTCCCGATTTCTGAAACTGTCTCCTACTTTTAGGATTTCAGCATTTTTCATTTCACGATTCCGGGACTCTTGTGGTGAAGTGTTTCGACACTTCCACCTCCTAGTATTCGAAACTCCGAAATGGATTCAGATCAAATTGTCCCTGATCTTCCTTGCCTACCTGTAAACCATCAAATGATAAAGCACACTCTTGCACTCTGCGTGCACCTCTGCACTTATCCTCCTGAGCTTACGCTGTCCCTATTTTTCCATCGCTTCATACTGTGAACTTGCCATCAATGACAAGCACACCTGCCTGAAAACATGCCAACAAAATGTACTCCATCTTTTCTGATGAGGACAACACTCCCTTGGAACAAATCAACATAGAAGATGGGATGTGAAATATGAATTTTGATGGTTCATGCTCCAATGAATTAAACGAATATAGTATTCTCTTTTACTCTCCTATGGGTAAGATTCATAACTTTTCCTATAGGTTAGAGTTTTCTTGCACAAAAATGTCACTAAATTTGAAGAATTACTGCTAGGCATTGAAAATTCGTATAATCTGGGTTGTGGTCACCTTACAGTTTTTTGGGATTCCAAACTTGTTGTAAACCTTTATGTAAGATATACTCTCCTAGCAACAAGTTAATGAAACTTTACACCCAAAATATTTGGGCACTTATCTCGAACTTACTATATTTCAACATAACTCATGTCAAAAGGGAACTGAACTTAATGGATGACATGTTAATTGTTTTTGTAGCCTCTCCTACTCAGAAACTTCTGCCACAAAGACTTGATTTCACCTTTCAATCTCTGTATCGTTTTCATATCTCAGACAATGTAGAGTCATGGAAGGTCTTGCCTAGTGATGACAACATCTGTGCTTTCATCCAAAATGAACCTTATAAGCCTAAGTAAATTATATCAATAGAAGATAACAAATTTCCTAAAGTCTTGAATCCTCTAAAAATTTCATTTTCATCGAGTCATGTAGGTGAAAAGTACGAGTAGAAAAGGAAAGTGGGTGAAACCATTTCCTTGAACATTGGAACACCCGAGTCTCCAAAGAATGTTAAAATAGGTGCCCAATGTTCTAAAGAAGAAAAATTGAAGTTCACTAAGTTGCTTGGTGAATTTCAAGATGTGTTTTCTTGGTCTTATGAGGATCTTCGTGATTTTGATCCTACTATTATACAACATCCCATTCCTATCAAGGAAAGCATAAAACCAGTCAGGAAAAAACAGATACCCATTAACCCTGCACTGGAAGAAACTATTTGGAAAGAGTTGGAAAAACTCTTGAACGCTAGGATAATTTTCCCTATTAAGTATTCTGAGTGAGTTTCTAATTTGGTTCTTGTTCAGAAATCAACAAGTTAGATCATATTATGCGTTGATTTCTGCGCATTGAATAGGGCCAGTGTTAAATACCATTTTTCTCTCCCTAATATGGAAATGATTTTGCAACAAGTTGTAGGGTCACAGATGATGGCCTTACTTGACAGTTTTTCTAGTTATAATCAAATCAAGGTAAAAAGGGAAGATACATTTAAAAACAATTTTATTACTCGTTGGGGCACTTTTTCTTAAGAACGTATACCTTTTGGCTTATCTAATGTAGGTGATACTTTTCAAAGAGCTATACAAATAGATTTTGACGATTTGATTGGTAAAATTATTCAGATTTATCTTGATCACTTAACTGTGTATTCTAAAAACCGATCAGATCATTTTGGTCATGTTAGAAATATTTTTATGCGATGCAGGAAATTTGAAATTTTTCTAAATCCTTATAAGTCTATTTTCGGTGTTACCAAGGGCAAGCTCCTTGGACACATTGTCTCGGATTCAGGAATAAGCATTGATCCTGAAAGGATTACTGCTATACTAAATCTTCCTGCTCCTAATTCTAAGAAGGAGGTTCAAGCTTTTATGGGTGTTATTAACTTCATATGTAGGTTTGTTACTAATTTTTTGTGATGGTCAAGCCAGTTCACAATATCCTTAAGAAAGATCGTTCCTTTTCTTAGACAGATGGTGTCAAAAATTATTTCATAGGGATCAATAAATCAATCAGTTCCACACCAGTTTTGGTGAATCCAAATTTTGAGAAAGAATTTATAATATATACTAATGCCACAGAGGAATCATTTTCTGCTATCCTCCTTCAGTGTGATGACCAAGATAATGAAAAATCAGTGGCTTACATGAGTCAAATCTTGTCTGGTGATGAGTTTAAATATTATTTTATTGAGAATCATGCTTTCTCTCTTGTTAAAGCTATTGAAAAAATTATCCACTTCATCTTAGGTAAGCATACGTTGGTAAAAGTCCCTTTACCTGTTGTCAAGTTTTTACTCTCACATACTTATCTTTCAAGAAATCTTGCACATTGGCTTGCCAAGATTCAACAACATGATCTAACCATCATGACTTCTAAAACTATCAAGGGATGTGACTTAGCCCTTCACTTAGCTCAACATGCTGAAATGAGTGAATAAATTGATGAACAGAATAGCTCTCTATCATCATTGTTTTACATTGACAATCAAATCCTTCCTGTGTGTCAACATCCTTGGTATAAATATTTGGTTTATTACTTGAAAAATCAAAGATGTCCAGATAAATTAGATACCCATCAAAGAAGAAGGCTTTGTCTTGAATCTGCTAGATACATCATTATTGGAGACTTCTTGTTTAGAATATTTGTCGATGGTATGTTGCTTCATTGTGTGAACAATGAGGAAGCACATAAATTGTTGCCAGAGACTCATGGTTCTTCAAATTTTGTTATCGATGTAGGAGGTCATTTTTCTACTAAAACAATTGCTTTCAAGATTATCTGGAAAGGGTACTACTGGCCTTCAATCTTTTGTTATTCTTATGTTTTTTCAAGATCTTGCAACAAGTGCCAGAAGTTTGATGGGAAAGAACACCTTTCATCCATGCCTTTACAACCTATCCTCCCAGAATTTCCTTTTTCAAAATGGGGTTTGGACTTTATTGGTCCTATTAATCCTCCATATTCAATAGGACAAGTCTTTATCTTGACAACCATAGACTATTTTACAAAATGGAATGAAGTTGTCCCGCTTAAGAATTCACAGGATGAGCAGGTGATTTCTTTCCTTGAAAATAATATTTCTTCTAGATTTGGTCTTCCTTTGGAAATCATTACAGACAATGGTCCCGCTTTTATTTCTGCTAAGCTAACCCAATTTTCAGCTAACTTGGGGGTTAAACATTTTACCTCATCAGCTTATTATCCCCAAGGTAAAGGGCATGTTGAGTCTACCAATAAGAATATGGTAAGAAATATCAAGAGGCTCATTGAAGATAATCCTTGTAAATGGTACACTCTCCTCACTTATGCCCTTTGGGAAGATCGCACTACCACCAAAGTGAGCACTGGTTTCACTCCTTTCCATCTTGTTTATGGTCAAGAATCCATCATGCCTACTGAGCTGGAACTTTCCTCCTTAAGTTGGTTAATGCTATAGGTCGAAGTATTGAATTCTTCTGATGTTTCTCAAAGAATGAATGCACTTTTGGCTCTAGAGGAGAAAAGGATGTTTTCCTTGGATAATATAAAGAGAAGACAACAGACTGTTAAAAAATATTTCAACAAAAGTATCAAAGTTGTCAAATTTAAAGTTAATGAGAAGGTATTGTTGTGGGATTCAGCTCATGCTGATAGAGGAAGGCATTCAAAGTTTCAAAAATTATGGCTAGGTCCTTTTAAGATCACTTTTGTCCTGGGCACAAATTCTTCCATTCTAAAGGACTTACAAGAGCGATTGTTTTCCTACAACACTAAAAGTTCCCACTTAAATAATTATATGGAACCAACTTGAAAATTTTAACGTTGTATGGAAATTTTTTTGTATTATAGTAGCTTTGTTGGAAATATGGCTATAGCAGAGATGATGTAGACGATCATGGTTCAGACGGTCACGGTTGTCATTGATGGCAATCAGTTGGTTATGGAGCATGCACAAGAGATGCTGGAATTGATGGCAATCGGTTGGTTATGGAGCACGCACAGCAGAAGCTGAAACACAGATGCTGAAACACAAATGCTGGAACACAAGTGATGGAACACAAGTGCTGGAACACAAATGCTGGAACATAGAAGCTGGAACACAGATGCTGGAACGCAGATGCTAAAACACAAATGCTGGAACATAGAAGCTGGAACACAGATGTTGGAATGCAGATGTTGAAACACAAATGTTGGAACACAAGTGCTGGAACACAAATGATGGAACATAGAAGCTGGAACACAGATGCTGGAACGCAGATGCTGAAACACAAATGCTGGAACACAAATGCTGGAACATAGAAGCTGGAACACAGATGCTGGAATGCAGATGCTGAAACACAGATGCAGAAACACAATGCTGAAACAGAGCTGGAACTTATGCTGAAACACAGTGTTGTAACAACTGAAACACAGTAATGTTACATATGCTGAAACACAGCGCTGGGCTAAAACACAGTGTTGCATGATTTGGCATGCGTAGAGGAGGCATGCAAAGAGCCAGTTCAGAAAATCAGGGAGAATGTTGGCATGCGAAAAGCAGAAGAAAGAATGAAAGAAAGGGAAACTGTAGTTGGAGTTAAGAAAAGCGGAAGGACTTTCAGTCTAAAAATAGACTGGCAGTTAAGACAGGAGGAACACAACGTTGCATGATGTGGCATGCGTAGAGGAGGCATGCAAAGAGCCAGTTCAGAAAATCAGGGAGAATGCTGGC
>ML788880.1:698438-715277 GCA_009831015.1 Picea engelmannii | reverse complement strand
AAGAACTCCAAGCTTATCCACTCAAGTGAGAGGTGGAAAGCCCTTTGAAATGGTGTTGATTATGTTTATTGCCAAAGAATGAGTCCTTAGCAATCTTAGCAGCATAACAATACATAGAATTCCTTGAGAAAATGGTGGTTATTTATGGATTTTTATAGCCAAGCATTGGGTTATTATGTGACCTCTTTTGAATGTGAAAAGGGGCTCTTTAGGGCACAATTAGGTCTTTGACCAGCCCACCACGAGGATTGAGCTCGGATTTGGTGTCAAATCGACTTGGGAGCCGATCCATTAGTGGTTGGGAGGCCGACCAATTTCAATAAATGCACTGTTTAGCAGGCGCGCGGGTTTTTCGCCCAACAGTCGCGCATCGTGCGCTGAAGTGCGCATTATACGTTTCTGTTACGCGCATACGCGTGCGAACCCAGGTTCTGTAAAGCGCCCTTCAATTTTTTTGGTCATTTTGTATAGTTTTTGACCCTTTTTGCAATGCTGTGGAATTAATCCTGTGCCATGAATGACTCCAGTCCTGTTTTGATGATGCGGAGTTCTTGTCGCCCTGTGCGGACGAAATTTCAGTGATAACACCATCTTCTAGGCAACTTTGTCCACATAGCCACTTTTTCCACATAGTCACATATGTCCAACATTGCCCAATTTTCCACTTGTCCATGTATCCAATATCCACTTGACCACTTAACCCATTTTCCTCATTTTAGGGTTAACCTTCTTATAACCACTTTCCATAATTAGAAAGTTCTTTATTTACTTTATTATTTAAATAATCCTCGTTAACTTTGTCACTTCACTTTATTATTTAAATAATCCTCTTTGATTTTTTCACTTCACTTTATTATTTAAATAATACCCTTTGAATTTGTCACTTCACATTATTATTTAAATAATCCTCTTTGACTTTGTCACTTCACTTTATTATTTAAATAATTTATTCTTTGCAAGAACTTTGACTTCTTTGACCTTTTGGGGTTTCAAGCCAATCATATGAGGGTGCTTCAACTTCGTAAGGCCATAACTCTCAAACCGTGAGGAGTTATGTGACATTCCACATACCACCAGAAATGACATGACATGTAATATCCATATATAATAGTCTTACCTGCAAATATATCAAAACTCATACCATTATACATCAATCAAACATGGGTCCATTACCCTAACCTTTATGCTATCAAAATTCTCTACCAGACTTTCTTCAAGGGTTGACATCAATGACAACCAACCCAATTAATCAACAATACCCCCCTTTTGCATTGATGGAAACACTCTGATACAATACTGAAATCATGTCACTCATGCTCCCCCTAGAACCATGTCTGCATCTTTGTGACCAATGCTCCCTCTGGAACCATGCCTCTGTCCTCTGCATCTGATAAATCTCTCCCCCTTTGTCATCAATGGCAAAGGTATCTTTCCATTCGGGGTTTCTCCCCCTAACTGACTCGTCTGATCTCCCAACCTGAATTGTCCTCTTTATGGTTATTCCTCATGTACATCTAATACATATAATATAAGAATTCCAAAGAATTCATTTTGGAGTAGAAATAACTCTGAGTCTATGGAAAAGATATTCAAAGGCTTCCCATGGAAGCGGTTTTGTAAAGATGTTTGCCACTTGTTTTTTTGTGCCCACATATTCAACTCTGATGTTCTTTTTTGCAACATGTTCCCTTAGAAAGTGATACTTGATTGGAATGTGCTTCATCTTGGAGTGCATCACCGGGTTCTTTGAGATATTGATGGAGCTTGTATTATCACAATAGATTGGAATGGGCTCATCATACTCAACCTGTATATGTTTCAGAGTTTGTTTCATTCATAGAACCTATGTAGAACATGTTTCTACTGCAATATACTATGCCTCGGTTGTAGATAAATATACTGATGTTTTTTTCTTGTTGAGCCATGATACTAAGCACTCACCCAAGTAGAACGTTGCTCCATTGGTGCTTCATTGGTCATCAATGCAACCTGCCAAATCTGCATATGTGTAGGTAATAAGTGATAGAGCCTTTCCTTTTGGATACCGTAATCCAAACTCTTATGTTCCTTTGAGATATCTGAAAATCCTTTTCACTGCTAATACATGTGATTCCTTTGGTGTCGCTTGAAATCATGCCACATTTCCAACTTCCTACATTACATCTAGTCTGGATGCTATCACATATAGTAGGATACCAATAATTGATCTGTAGAATTTGAATCATCATCTTTTCCCAACTTGCAACTGGTTTGCATGGGATTGATAACTGGTTTGCAATATTCCATTCCCAACCTCTTTAACATTTCTTTGATATACTTGGTTTGAGAAATAAAAATTTCTTGGTTGCTTTGACGTATCTGAAGACCCAGAAAGAAGGATAGTTATCCAAGTAATGACATTTCAAATTCATTCTGCATGTCCTTTGAAAATTTATGGCTTAACCTATCATCAGTACTTCCAAAAATAATATCATCAACATAAACTTCAATTAATAAAATACTATCTTGAGTTACCTTGATGTAGAGGTTGATGTCTGCACTTCCTTTTCTGAACCCTTCAACCCTTCCTGTTGTAGATATTTATCCAGTCTAGAGTACCATGCTCTAGGAGCTTGTTTTAGACCATACAAGGCCTTATTTAATGAACCCACACCCCACACTAAGAGGGGGGGGTGAATTAGTGTGTGGACTATTCTAACTTTTTCTTCTCACAGTTTAGCAGTTAAAACATATTTGAACCGATTAAGAACAATCAAATCATAATTACAAACGACACAGAGACACCATACTTTTGTATTATCTTTTGTATAATTGATATGAATATATTAATATGAATAGATGTTGTTGGCACCAGGCCGAAGAGGATGTTATCACCCTAACAATGTTTATCGAGATCTAAAAACTTTTGAAGTTTAGCGAGACGCTATACCACGGTAGAGGCGTGATAGTTCAGGGCGCTTGGCTATATTCCACACCGTATGAACAAATTTAGTGGAAGTGGGAAGGGAGTAGCTCGGTGGGACATTGATATTGAAGAATCTTAGATCTATGGTCGAAGCCTACATCGGAAAAACAAATAGGATGGGACTTAACATCGCGAAGGCAGACAGGGGAAAACTACTTTGGTTTCGACGGGGGACGTGTGGCGCTCTTACACACGCATCGAGGGAGACGAAGGATTGCCAAAAACCAAGTTTCCTATGGCCCCGATGTCATGTGGTTCAAAACATCATGTCAATATCTCACAGGGAGGATGGTGGTTGGTCAGATCACCTCACATCACCGGTCCAGGTACTTTCTTGGGTGACGTACCAAAAGGACATTACTGCATAACTTACTCGACGCTAATCATTCGAAGTGAATTGATGAAGCATGGAAAACCAAGGTACTGTGACAGTAACTCATGAGAAAACTACACAGAACATCAAAATATCAGATATGAATCATTTTATCCTATTCTTGGAAATTGTCATTTTATGCGTAAGAAAAACAAGATCGGCCCGTGCTCATGAATTCTGTAAACTCAAAGGGTGGCCAAATCAAGTTCTCTGTGAAGTCTGGAAAGCATGGATAATATATGTCAAACAACGTCTGGTGCAATTGGGTTCTTAGCTAAGGTATCAGGAAGGTAAATAAGTAAGAATGAAAGATGTTTCTTACAGATGCAGGCGACTAAATTTCATACCAAACCTGAAACTGAGACAAAGTCGGGAGTAAGATTAAACCCCATTATAAGGGATATTGTCATAAATGAAAATGAATACAACACCTGCGACCCAACCACAAACAAGAAGAGGAGAAAAAGGAGGAAATCAGAGGCCAAAACTGAGATGATAGAGAGCGTCGGGGAAAATTCTGATTGGTGGAGTACCCTGGAGGAGGAAATCGCCAAGCTGAGGTGAATCCTCAGGTAAAATTTTGGTGTATTTCAGATAGTTTTGGACAGATGTCGGCTTAAGAGAAAGGAGTCCTGATATGATAGAACAATTACTAACAGTCCCTTTATATAATACAACTGTTCTTCCTTTTTGTAACTTGTATCTGTTTTTAGAATTATGAGGAAGTCATAACGTTTTAAATTGCATATGAAATTCCTCTATATATGCTTGGCCTCATGAGTATAGAAGCATGGAGAAAAGAGGAGCCTACCCTCTGTGCAGGAAAACTTTATAAATCTCTGGGGATGGAATGAATACATGTGTGTAGAGGCAGATTTTGGGACTTTTTATGAAAATATTCTAATTGGTGGTGTTATGAGTCTCGTTTTCTCTCATAGTATGTGATTCCTGTTATTCTGTATTTTCATTTTTCTTTCTTTTGTCTAAATTGAGAAACTAAAAGTCCAGAATTCATTATTCAATGCTCTCGGCTTGACGATTTAGACTATGTTCATCTCTTCTAAACCATTTCAGAATTCATTACTATAATTCTCTGATAATAGTTGCGTGTTTCTTTTCTTCTGATACCATCTAAAATTTTCAAGCATAAACTCAGAAGTCACTTCCTCATTTAGCCTTTTCCTCTTGATTATTTTCATGATTTGGAAATGCATCCTACATTCTTGACCCCATAGCCGAAAGGTCATCTTCATCTCTTCAACAACTTTATTAAAACCCCAAAACAAACCAATTCTAGACATTGATTTCCATAGATGTATCAAGTGACACAAGAGAGCCCTCTCTGAGTTGAGAAGGCTAGTTTTCAGCTCTAAAGTAGGTTGAAACAGTTACCCCTGTCATCTATTTGACAGCCGAGCAGATTTATAGGGTGCTAACAGAGGAAATAAGAACAATCATGGGAAAGAAAGCGTGAAGAAAACTGAAGTAACAACTGGCAGAAGAGAAGCACACGCGTATGCAAGAAAGCGTGCACAAAGGAAAGCGACAACTGGAGGAGGAGCAACATGCATATGGGAAAAAGGCCTAACGCAATAAGGGTTAGGGTTTTTGTAATATTCAGAAAAAAGGTTGAAGAGCCCGAAATGTATAAATATAGATACAGAAGTATCATAGGAGGGAGTTCATTAGTAGTTGTTAGCAAGTTTCTTCTGTAATGTTCTAAGCAGTACGAAATGATTTTGTAAGTTGTTAAGAAAGGGAGACCCTAGGAGAGGTATATATGAGGATTAGACCGCCGACCATGGATCCTTGTGTGATCTAGTTCACCTCGCATAGATCTTACCCAACGTTTGTGGAGAATTGTAAGTGCAAGGCGCCATAATTGCATAACTATTATAATACAAGAGCCAGGAGCCAAATCTTTGTGGATGTAGCCCAGGAGGGGGTGAACCATAGTAATTCTCATGTAATATGTTAAATGTATGCATGGGTCTTCTTTATTCCAAAAATTTATGGTTAAACTTGATGAATGAATTATTACTTGATTATGGATTTGTTTATAGTGAACTTCAATTGATTTATGGGATATTCGAATGTGAATCCAAGGAATAACTACTCCCCTTTACAGCTCATGGTATCTGACCCTATCCAATAACCCCCCCCCCCTTACCCTAATCTGTCCTAGGTTGTAAACACCTGAGTCTTACGGCCACCCATTTAGAGCTATCTCGGGTGAGACTGCGTAGTGCTTTCCAACGCTGTGTTGCCTTCTGGTTTACCAGGAGGGTCGATAGTTTTAGAGGATTTTTTGGAACCCTGAATGACATGAAACCTGGGTCAATAACTTAGATAACCCCCAAAGAGAAGTGAATAAGACCAAAAAATGGTTCCGTTTCCATGTTAAGAGGAACAAGAAAGGACTGAGTAAATGAGAAGGAATGATTAAAGAACCGGAGGAAGAGAAATGAACCCTTAAAAGGGGATGTTGAGACCTTGGAACCCCATGAGAGAATAAATTGATGGATGGTTGAGAACCACAAAGATAGAATTTTCACAAAAAGATAATAGAAACCCCAGGATCACACCGCGTAAATACCTAGATAAATACGTATTTACAGATCTACACGAATTTTTTTTCTATGATTTTCCGCATCTACTACAGGAGTGGATATTAAGGTTAAAGGATACCCACATGAAAAATCAGACTTGACAGCTAGATTGGACCCCAATACAGATCCAATAGCTGCAATAGGCAAACAAAACATTCACCCGCACAGTCGACTTTTGGCTTGATAGTATTGTGGAAGGATTTATCACAGAATTTGCGGTAGACACAGTAAAGTCATACAACGTAGCTGAGCAAGAGTTCCTACGAGGACCTAGAGGAAGGTACATCTGATCACTATATACTTCTATCAAGACACTGGTATATAAAGAGGGTGTGATGACAATGGAATCAGACAAATAGACTTCCCTGCATGCATGGGGGAAGGGGGGAAGCACTGACAGAGAAAGGAGGAATGGAAGGAGGTCAGGTTACAGAGAAAAAGGAGGAGGAACCCTTGGACCCGATATTGATGGATGAAAACCAACTCAGGTGGATCTTGGCATCATCAGGAATGACGCATAGCAGAGTACCCTACCAACATAAGGTAAATACCAAGAAGAGAGTTGTAGCCAAGAGGGAGGGATTTGCCAATGACGAGGAAGAGGTAGAGGATCTCTAGGCTATGGAGAAGATTGAGGAAATCCTACACGCCGCATATGAGAGGAAAACAAGAGGCCCAAGAACAGGAGGAGAATACAACCATCCTTTCAATATTAATGTCAGTGTGGAATCCATAAACCCATGTGTGACCAATACACCAAGAAGAACACCACCGTTTAGACAACCAAAGTTCGAAGGAAGTCTGACAGTAGGAAGTACATCGACACAAAGGGAAACAATTGGAGGAGCCAGTTCATGAAACCTTAGTCAACTATCTACACCACACGAAGGAGCAAATAGTTCACTATTTGGAATGGCAAGACACAACCCCACCATCAAATTACCATAGTTTCAAGGAGAAGCAACAGAATACCATGAGAAGCATCTGTTCATTTGCACAAAGATCTGGGAAGCAAAGAAGATCATTGATGAAGACACTAAGCTCATGCATCTAGCGATCACACTAAGGGACCGCGCGCTAGACTGGTACATGATTCTAGACACGAACAGTGTTCCTGGAACGACAAGGACACTAGACAACATTTAAAAAAAATATTGATCAACGAGTTTTAGAAGCCGAGCTCAAAGGATCAATACATGAATGAGATGATTGAAATAAGATAGAAACCAGGAGAATCAATATGGGATATTGATCAAAGATTCACGCGATTAAAAGGAAAGTTAAAATACCTCGTGACCGACATGCAACACTGACACCTGTTTGTCAACTCACTGCTCCCACACTTAAAATATTCGTTATGACAACATAAGTTTAAGTTGCAGGCAGAGGATCTACAAGAAGCCTTGTAATTGGAAGAGAATCAGTACCAGCAGACAAACCCAGCTATCGAAGAACTGAAGGAGGACCTAAAGAACTTAACATTTCAGCTGAACTAGAATAAGAACAAGGATAAAGGAGAAGCAGTTTGGTGCACTACCTGCACAACATAAGGACACCATAAGAATGAATGTCTAGCATTCACATAGTATATGGATATAGGAATCCCAAACCCACTACCACATGGAGGATTATGGTTCAAAATATGTAAGAAACTGGGTCACGACCCTTACCATTGCACGATGATGCAAAAATACCAAACAGTCCCCAAGACCTCATACTGCACCTTTTTCAAGTCAGTAGGCCATGACAACAAAGATTGCAGAACTATGGAACTGATGTGGGAAAGAAAATCCGACACATTGAAAACCATCAACCACCTACACACAAGAAGAAGAACAAGAAGGGAATTTAGATTAAATGCTAACATGGGGGATTTCAATATGGTAGATATTATACTAGATCTAGGATCTGAAGTAAATGTACTACCAAAAGATACATGGAAATGCATGGGAGAGCCTACACTAGGATATTCAATGGTTCAGTTAAAACTATCAAATCAACATAGAGTCCTACCAATAGGTAGACTGAAAGGAGTGGCAGTAGACGTGGGTGGGGTGCGCACTAAGGCAGACTTTGAAGTCATTGAAATAGTAGATGGAACAACACCTTACCCAATGCTACTCAGGATGGATTGGGCGGTTGACAACCAGGCCATAATTAACTTAAAAACCAGAAAAATGACATTTGAGTCAAGGGACTACAGGGTCATAGCCACACTCGACCCATCAGAAGGAGAGAGGTTTGTAGAACCCACTTGCATGGATTTAGAATAAATCGTCCAGTTATACATAACAACTATGCGCGATATGGATTATATAAGCCCAACTACAGACGGGGTACTTAGTTGGTGGAGCATTACTTCATGCACAACAGACTTAGACACCAAGTTAGAAAACTACTAGCAAAGACTCCACGAAGTATCCATGAGAAGGTGTGCCAGAATAGACCGCGTAGTAAGGTGGATTGGCACAGAAATTAGAAAACCACCCAGCTTTCACAGGCTAAATGATTTGGAAACTTTCCTTACACAATATGAAGATGAGGTACTAGAAAACCAGAGATTGCTAGTACTGGATTTAGCATTAAAAGCTACACCTGCCAGATGGTGGGGTGCACACAAAGAAACTATCACACATTGGTACCAATGTAAGATATTACTGCACATAAGGTTCATCACAGAACGAATAGGTAACAAACCACATAAATATGACAGACTAGGCACACCAGCAGAACACTTGGAGGCATGTCAAATGTTGTTGAAAATGACACCACCGAAGGAATGTTCTCACCACTTCATTCATACCTTAGAGGGCATACCAGCGAATTGGTATATAGACCAGGAAATGTGTAAAGGAACCAAGACATGGGTAACACTCCAACAAAATTTTACAATCACTTTCTCATTCGACCATGAGAACCCCAACATAGACGTGGCCCTGAAATGGATCAGAAACGTCATATTCATCGAAGAACTGGAAGTAGAAACTATCACATAGATACAACAACGAAATAAGCAGACAGTCAAGGATCTACTGTCATGCTACCATGTATAGGAGGAAGATTTGGATGAAGATGATCCGCGTGATGTTCAGATCAAATAAGTCGAAGGCGAGAGAGATGTGGAAGGCCCACCCATAGATTCAAATGTCATCTCTATGGAAATCAAGGTAAAGAAGGTTAACATAGGGACTGCCGAGCGACCCGAGATGGTTAGCATTGGAGACTATTGGGACAAACAGACACTAGAAAGCATCATAGAATTGTTATGCGAATACAACGACCTTTTTCCCACAACCTTTACAGAGATGAAAGGCATAGCAGGAGAATTAGGAGAAATGAAGATACCACTCAGACCTGATGCAAGACCCATTAAGAAACGACCATATAGAATATATAAATAGAAATTTAAATATGAGATCGACGGGATGCTCGAGGTTGGCATCATCGAACCAGTTGAAGAATCAGAATGGATAAGTCTAATGGTAGTACAGGACAAGAAATAGGGAAGAGGGATCAGAATATCCGTTGACTTGAGGAAGTTGAATGATGCATGCCTACATGACCCATTCCCCATGTCGTTCACAGATGAAGTACTCGAGAATGTAGGAGGCCACGAAGCCTACTCATTTACCGATGGATTCTCAGGATATCATCAAATTAAGATAACACAGGAGGATAAACACAAGACCATGTTTGCGACAAAATGGGGACCTTACCAGTATACAGTCATGTCGTTTGGACTGAAGAATGCAACCACGATCTTTGTTAGAGTAGTCATCGCAGCATTTAAGGAGTTCATCCATCAATTCCTAAAAGTATACCTGGCTGATTGGACGGTCTATAGCCTATTAAAAAACCATGTGGAAGTACTACGACTGATGCTAGAACGATGCAGACAGTGCCAAATATCACTAAATATCAAGAAATGCATATTTGGGACACCGTTCGGGATACTATTAGGACACATAGTATGCAAATAGGGTTTGCTAGTGGATCCAACCAAAATTATGATCATTGTTAATCTGCCAGTGCTGAAAATAGTCTGCCAACTTAGAGCAACATTAGGACACACGGGATATTACAGGAAATTCATCAAAGGTTGCGCACAGATTACAACACCAATGAAAAAACTGTTAAGGATACAAGGTATCAATGGAACGACAAATGCCAACATGGTCTAGATACCCTAAAGGAGAAGATGGTCACTGAACCAATATTGGTATTTTCAGACTGGGAGAAGACATTCCATGTACATGTATATGCATCAGCGATCGCACTCAGAGCTATCTTGGCACAACCGAGAGAAGGAGACTTGGACCACCCGATAGCATTTGCAAGTAGAACATTATCAGAATCAGAACAGGATTATAACACGACAGAAAGATAAGGCCTATTTATGGTTTATGCACTACAAAAGTATAGACAATACTTGCTGGGAAAACACTTTAAGATGTTTACAGATCACTTAGCTGTGAAATACCTAGTCAACAATTTAGTGTTGGGGGGGAGAATCTGTCGATGGCTATTATTATTTCAATAATTTGACTTCGAGGTAATAGTTAAACCAAGAAAGATGAATCCAGGGCCTAACCACCTATCGAGGGTCACAAACGGAGAGGAACCAATGAACTTAGAAGACAACTTTCCATATGCACAACTATTCTCAGTACAGATTGCTGACGATCACTTTCCAGAGATCATCCAATACTTAAACATAGGTACTGTGCCACAAGAATATACCACTGCACATAAGAAGAATCTGGTAGTCCACATAGCCAACTATCAATTGATCATAGGACATCTATACAAGATGGGAATAGATAACATCTTACGAAGATACGTACTAGCCCACGAACGACCAAGAATTTTAGCAGAATCCCACAAGGGAATAGCAGGAGGGCATTATGCAGGAAAAGCTACCATGTAGAAGGTACTATGTGAAAGATTATGGTGGCCAATGATCCACAGAGACTCGAAGGAATATTGCCAGCAATGTGACGTCTGTCAAAGGGTAGGAAAACCCAATAGAAGGGACGTGATGCTTCTACAACCACAAGTGACACTTCAGGCATTCGAAAAATGGGTGATAGACTTTGTGGGACCTATCAACCCACCAACCAAAAGAACGGGGGAAAGATATATTATCACCATGATGGAATACCTAACAATATGGGTAAAAGCTGTGCCAGTAAAAGATTGGAGCGCAGAGACAACTGCACCTTTTTGTTCGAACATGTAATTACTAGATTTGGGTGCCCAAGAATTTTGATGAGCGACCAAGGAACACACTTCATAAACAACACCATCTGAGAGATGCTGGAAGAGTTTGAAGTTCATCACCAGAGAAGCACACCATACCACCCATAGGAAAATGGCATGGTAGAAGCCTTCAACAAAATCCTAGAAAATGCCTTGACAAAGATATGCAACGTCAACAGGGAAGATTGGGATCTCAAGGTACCAACAATATTGTGGATGTATAGAACCACTTGTAAATAGCTGACTGGCCACACGCCCTTCAAACTAGTCTATGGTCAAGAAGCAATAATTCCCTTAGAATTGTTAATACCCAGCCTACATATAGCATCCATTAAACAAATGACAGAATGAGGTGCAGTTCAGGAAAGACTGAAACAATTACTATCAATGGAGGAACACTGAATCTTGGTAGGATTTCATCAACAAGTATAGAAAGCAAGAGACAAATCTTGGCATGAATGCCACATAAAAAGAAAGACATTCAAGGAAGGAGATCTAGTATTACTCTATGATAGTAAAGCATTACAGCACCCAGGAAAGTTGAGAATGCATTGGCTAGGACCATATGAGGTAAAAACTATCACGGATAGAGGAGATTTACATTTAAGAGATCTAGCGAGCACAGACCTCAGAGGAATGGTAAATGGGAGTCAGTTGAAGCTGTACAAAGACAGTCGACCACCCACTGTGCAGTAAAAAAAATAAAAAATATGATAATACGATGGACAAGCCACCTATGAAACACAAAGCCAACAAGGGAAAATATAATGACCATATAAAAAAAGGAAACATGCGGAAAAGACCGGCAAAAGCAGGTTAACAGGAGAACAAAAATCAGAATTAAAGAAATCCAAGGATAGAGGGGATGCCACAGTAAACGTGCCAACTAGAGATGGCAGAGCAGGCATAATGGCAACTACGAAACCACCGCAGATGCATTGAAGCTACAGTTATGATGCATTAATCACACAAGGGAGGAAAACATCCTCGACAAGCTTCATGGTGATCCCATACAACACACGAGCACAACAACAATTAGTCTATTCACATACAGAGAATAGGAAAAGAACACTAGCAGTAAGAACGAACAGAGTGAAACCACAGAGCTTACCAAAGCCATTCAAACCCCACCATCGTTCGATAGACCCCATTATGGCACCATCAAAACTCACGAAACCAAGCCATACAACCAAATAAACTAGGGCTCAAACAAGGTCGCAAGGACCACCAGAAGAAAGTGAACAACAGCCTCCATAAATCATCGACATTGACGAAATCCCTTTGCTAGAGGAAATTCTAGTAGAACCTACACCCATACTCGAAGAGGCTCGAAAACAAAAAACAGAGGCCATGGAACAGGATACACCAGTAGCAGTGCACGAGACCCAACACAAAGAATAAGAAACCCACCAAGAAATACCACAAAAGAACGTCGAAGTAGTCGTAGGAGCCACAAAGAGCACACAAAACCCGGATGCAGCAGTACAACCAGATGCCCCACAAGGACCCATCCCATATTCCTTTTCAGCCGAGACGATGAAGGAAATGGCCATGGATTGGGTAGAAGGGATGGCAAAGGAGAAACCCGAAGTTGTTGGAACCTCAAACTGACCATCGCGATAGGCAGACCAAATTCAGATACTAAGTTCACCTAGTAAGAAACTGGCTGCAGAGATTGTGCTACCCTGCATACCAGAGGGAGTACAGGTGGACCCACATCTATTAGGTCAGGTTGAGAAGATCAAGTATTCTAAACATGATGTAGTAGATGACACTAAATACCCAGAGCTTTCACCACAAGTTTTTATGCAGAAAATAGTCATGAACCAACTCGGAGAATCTATCACTCAGCCACACCAGTGGGCCACTGGACTGGACAGAACAGGAATTCTAGGGTTGCTGAAGATACCGCACTTTGGTAGAAGCCAATATGCAACAAAATGTGTCAAACAACTATTAGAAGTTGTGCATGGAGGGGATATATGGATGGACAAACTTGTTCACATAACGGTCGAACCCATCACGCAGATAAGAGGTCTACCCACCAGGGGTATGGATCCCGCATTGATCCTGGACGATAAGGCCAAGGAAAAATCATTGGCAGAAGAGATGAAAAATAAATACGACACCGACAGAGGAATAAGAGGCATTATAATTAAACGGATCAACGATGTCGTGACACAATTGGGCACAATGATCTTAGCTTGCAAACTGTTACAAAAATGCCGCAAAGATGAAGTACCGGTAGAAGTCATTTTTGTGGCAGCTCAGTGCACAGAAGGCACCTTCATGAGTTGGTCGCCATATCTATCAAAGTTGTTCTAGATAGACTGCAAATACACATAGGACACAGGTACATAATTTCATTACCCATGGATGATCACTCTTATAGATTTCATGGGATGGCGAGAACCAGAATACGTCGTCTTTGCTGCCACACCACAGCCAGAGGGAGCAAGATATCGCTTCCTGAGAGCTGGGCCACTAGCCAAGAAGAAGAAGGAGAATGGAATTGTATTCAAAGCATACCTATGGGAGATACAGGAAGCCATTGGTTGAGCATGTAGAATAACACCAGAGGTTGTCGCAAGATATGGGGACATCGCTAATTTCTGGGCTAGGCGACAAGCCATGTGGATACAACCAAGGCAAGACCCGGATAAATAGTGGCTACAGATGTGCTACTATGTCACCGAGGGTGATATCAAAATGATCATCAGCGAATGGCCTGATGAATAGAGGATCCCAACTATACCCAGAGGAGTATTGACACAAACAATAGAAGGAGGGGTTGTGCAGATGGAGACATAGCCTCCATAAATCTCATCACCCAAGAGATGAAGAATGGGCCAACCCAAGTCAAATCAAGTAGACGACGGCTCAGAGCAGCCCAAGACATAGAAGGGAGGAACATAAACCACCCAGTCGACCAAGGAACAGAAGAAATTGGCTGAGGGAACACAGGAAATTGCACCAAACCCCATCACATAGGAACCAGGGGGGCTAGGAGACCAGTGGTATAGGACACAGGTGCGCTCAATAAAATGAAGGCACAACGACCACAATTGAACTACACAATCATGGAGGATGATGGAGAGATGATTTCCAGGATGGTCCAAGACTACCTCGCAGAAGATTTTGATCATGCAGCACACCACCGAGATAAACTGCAGAAGGAACTAACAGAAATGGGACAACTCCTTAAGAAATTTGAGGAAGCCCAAATCACAAGAACCAGTAGAGGCATAGAGCCATTGACCACACAGGCCACAAAAAGGGTGGAGGTAGAAGAACGCGACCCAGTTCTTCCCATACCACAGACAGATTCAACAGTCTACATAAAGCCTAGCATGCTGCGAATGGATGAAATTGTGGGATAGACACCATTGAAGGATTTGGATCAAATCCAATTGGTCTTAACATGGATGCCAAAATAATCACTACACAAACTACAGGTTAGCATCGACCATGAGATGAAGGCTCGAGCACATAAAAACTTAGTCGAGCTACAAGAAGAAACAAAGAGGTGGGAAGCACTGGAAACAGTTTTCACACAAGCTCAATCAAAAATCAAGGAGGATAAATAATGCAGAAATGAGCTGGAACGAAGAGTGGAAGAAGCTTTCGAGAAACTTCCAACCACTGCGCAAAGAAACGAACTCCCAGCCGCAGAGAAGATCGACCAAATTGCGCAGGCAATTGATCAGTATCAAAAGGATATCGAGACTCTTCACAGACATTTTAGACCGACAACTCCACCACCAGTGAAGGAGAAAAATAAGTAGGAAGCCACAATGCAGCTACAGGAGTTGGAACAATAGGTCAGCATGATAACCAACTTGCTGGAGAAAGCAGTGCAACTTTGGCCAAAGATGGAAGAGGATCCACAATTCCAACACTGGGAAAAATAAGAGGAGAGGACAAATGAAATGATTGAAGAACTCAAGCAGTGACATAAGACCATACAAATCCCAGAACGAGTCAAGGGAACCCAAGAGCTGAAGAAAATATAGGCAGAACGTATCACTGCGCAAACATAGAAACAGGAGCGTCGGGCTCAAATAGAACCATTGTAGGAATGGGTAGCAAAAGTACTTGTGCAGGTGGAAGAGGCCAGAACCCAGATAGCACAGAATCATCTAGAATGTGTAGGACTAATGAGCGAGGAAGTGAAAGCCCAGATAGTCAACACCATCAAGGAGAAAACATCGCAGGCATTGAAAAAATCAGCAAAGCTGCATGAACAGTTCCATATGATAACATAGGATATCGAGGAAGCACAAAGGAACTAGGTGACTCGAGACGAGTCACATGTTAGTGTTGGGGGCCTGTTGGCACCAGGCCAAAGAGGAAAGAAGAACAATCATGGGAAAGAAAGCATGCAGAAAACTGAAGTAACAACTGGCAGAAGAGCACAACGCGCACATGCAAGAAAGTGTGCACAAAGGAAAGCGACAGCTGGAGGAGGAGCAACACACGTATGGGAAAAATACCTAACACAAGAAGGGTTAGGGTTTTTGTAGTATTCAGAAAAAAGGATGAAGATCCCGAAATGTATAAATATAGATACAGAAGTATCATAGGAGGGAGTTCATTAGTAGTTGCTAGCAAGTTTCTTCTATAATGTTCTGAGCGATATGAACTGATTTTGTAAGTTGTTGAGCAAGGGAGACCTAAGGAGAGGTATATTTGAGGATTATACCATAGACCATGGAGCCTGATGCAATCTAGTTTGCCTCGCATAGATCTTACCCAACTTTTGTGGAGAATTGTAAGCACTAAGTGTGAGGCGCCAGAATTGTAGAACTATTATAATACAAGAGACAAGAGTCAAATCTTTGTGGATCTAGCCCAGGAGGGGGTGAACCATGGTAATTCTCATGTTATATGTTAAATGTATGCATGGGTCTTCTTTATTCCAACAATTGATAGTTAAACTTGATGAATGAATTATTACTTGATTATGGATTTGTTTATAGTGAACTTCAATTGATTTATGGGATATTCGTATGTAAATCCAAGGAATAGGTACTCCCCTTTATGACTCACGGTATATGACCCTATCCAAGAAACCCCCCCTTCCCCTACTCTGTCCTAGGCTATAAACACTTGATTCTTACAACCATCGATTTAGAGCTATCTTGGGTGAGACAACGTAGTGCTTTCCAACGTTGTGTTACCTTCTGGTTTACCAGAATTGCCAATAGTTTTAGAGGCTTTGTTGGAACCCTGAATGACATGAAACCTGGGTCAATAAATCAGATAAACCCCAAAGGGAAGTGAATAAGACCAACATATGTGAAAGATTATTTTCCCAGCATCAATTGATTTGTTTCAGCACCAACTCCTCGGAGAGCACAAACTCTCAGGCAAGACCCAGCTTGTTGATAGATACCAATCTATCCAACTAGAGTTTATTCAACTCCACTAGTAGTGACCCATTATAGAATCAACTCTATCTCATGATCAGAGGTACATCATAAAACACTCATCATCACATTTCATCTTCTCTCTTAAATGTGTGCCTTCTTCGCTTTATCTTTCCTCTCATATCTTCACACAATATTTGCTTCTACATCTCTCTCTTATATTCTCAAGGACCTTAGGTCCAGATCCACCTCTTCACTTCACAA
>ML788880.1:681234-691375 GCA_009831015.1 Picea engelmannii | reverse complement strand
CGCTTCTAGAAGGATCTTCCTCTAGATGCTTCTCTTAATAGACAGATTTAGTATAAATAAGGGGTGAGGGTATGTGAACCCTAGCTTGGAGATTATTGTAACAGAGCACTACTTGACTGGAGGTTGCCCCCTCGAAGAGGCCTGTGAACATTGCTTTCTGAATCAAAGTGTTTTTTCTATTGCTATTTCGTATATCATCTCTGTGTATTGTGAAGATTATGTTGGATATTTTACTATTATTCTGCCATTTCTAGCATTTTATTTATGTTCTGCATATTTTATATATCTGGTATCTTGCAGTTGACGTGTTAAGATATGATTAACTACCACATATCACTTTGATTCATGATTTTCATGTACCAAAAATGTTGATTCATCTTGACACTTGTCGTTCTTTGACTGTTCCATGTATCCTTGCTGACGTAGACTGCTGATGTGATCTGTCATAGATTCTTGCTGACGTCGACGTAGATCTCCCTATGTGACTTATGTTCATCTCCTTGATCTAATGGTTATGATAGTATCCAAAGGGTATCTCATATCGACCACTGAGAGTGACTTCGAACATTCGTCCTTCGGGACTTCAGGACTTTTGACATTCTTTCATGGTAAAACTCCCGAAGCAATTCTCCCAGAGTGAGGTAACTTGCTTACATCACTTGTTGACATGGCATGAGTTAATTTCCTCTTGAAAGTTTTCATCATCTGATTATTCCATGTGTCTTTGTCGACGTGGTCTTCCATGCGTTCTTGCTTGTTGCGCCTCTTCCGGCACCTTATTGAGAAAAATAGAGGTGCTTGCAAGCTCAGTTGGGTCTGCTGAGCAGGACAACTGCAAGGAAAAGAGTTAGGGAAAGAAAATAAACAAACAAAAATTAAGAATTAAACTAAGAAATGAAATAACAACTAAATTCATGAGCATAGGGACATAGAAACAAAAAGAAACATAAGACCCATGTCACCAATGTTGAGGCTAATCTATTAGTGAAACAATACAGCAAGAAGAAAGGGGACTATGAGTCCCTTCTTCCTCCAAGGGAGGGCTCTTGGACCCCCACTAGCTAGCTCTTCTTACAACAAAGAAAAATGGAAAATGATGAAAGAACTCTTTACAAATCCACTCAATGGGTGAGATGGATTGTCCAATGCAATGGTGCAAATATGCTCTTGACAAGGATGGAGTCCTCAAGAGAATAGAGGCAGCATAACATTACTTTGAATTCCTTCAAAAATGAAGTGCATCCATGGCCGTTTTATAGCATTCCTTCGAGCTATTGTTCAACCAGTTTGTAGTGTGAAAAGAGGCTAATTAGGGCATTTCTAGGTCTTTGACCAGCCATCCAGTCGAATCCAATCCAGATTTGAGGGTCAAATCGGCTTGGGAGCTGAACCATAAGTGGGTGGGAGGCCGACCACTCTCATAAATGCACCATTTAGCAGGTGCACGGATTTTTTCCATAACAGTCGCGCATCGTGCGCATGTGCGCGATTTCTGCGTTCCTGTTCCGCGCATGTGCGCGCGCACTTAGTGTCTTCATAGCGCCCTTCAATTTTTCACTACTTTGTATAGTTTTTGACCCTTTTATGAATTCTTTGGTGTTAATTCAGGTCCATTTATGATTTCATCACTGTTTGACGATGCTGAGTTCTTGTAACCATGTGTGGAAAAAATTTCAGTGATAACAGATGCCCCCTGATGGATGAGGTTAGGAGCATACATATAACCGAAATCCATCAATGTTTCTTCTATTGAGAATGTTTTTGTAAGAGAGAGAAATAGTGGGATCGTCCATAGTGATCCGTTGGAAGGAAAAAGGAGTCGGTAGAACCTGACCTTCCATGAGGTGTGTAAAAAATAAAACTGTGTACAAACGAGGCGGGCATGCCCCATGCTCGTGTCATGTAACTCAAAAAATATGAATGAAGTGCTGGTGTAGACAACTGCAGCACCCTTGGGGGCGGTCGGGATAAAGGTAGAAGACAATTCTGTGGATGGACATACTCTGAATAGTAGGAAGTGATCACGATAATAAGTATCACCGATTATGTGGGCATTGATAGCCCAGCTAAGTTTAGAAGTCTTCGGCAAATGAAAGAACTAACTGCAATAGTCACAAAGTAAGACCCACCGTAACATGAGAAAGTTTTGACGTCAAATGTTATGGGGGTCACCGATAGTAGGGAGAAATTGTGTTTCCCCCTATGTCGTCTGAGATCTCTCATTGGGTGGGTAATGAGAATCAAGATACTGTCGCCCTTATGGAAAATTGTGCTGATGTCGACAAAAAGGGGGACGTAACCCCCAGAAGCAAAGGGCTTCGTGAAATCTACTGGGTGAGGTGAGGAAGTGGAGGAGGTACATGGATGAATTCAAGATGTAGGAAGACTCAAGACTACCCTTGGTTGGAGTATATGTGAGATAAAAAGTGGTCGCAACCGTTCAACGAGGTCAAGTGTTAGGGGGACGACAAGATCGGGAATAAGTTGTGCCAGAGGCGAGACAAGGTGAAAAAATTCAGAGGGCAGAGGTAAGTGGCCTGTGGGATACTCTGAAGATATGGACGATGCCGGCAAGGGTGGATGATAAGTAGTGCCCCAACCAAGGGTGACATGGGTTGTGGTTGGCCAAAAAAGGGAAGCAGGTCGCCAAAGGTGATGACAAAAAGGTAATGTAACGACTGGAAATAAAGGTGTTTGTACAATAAATAACGAATAATTGGGGAGAAGTGTACAAATATAGAAATGGGTGCCCCAGTGTGATGTGGTTGGCCCAGATAGGGCATAATTTTCTCAGAGAACTGATGGAGTTTGGCGGCCCCATGGGTGGGTTTCTATATGAGGTAGGTGAAATGAAGGGAAATTTCTAGATGGGTAAATGGATTGTAGATGAAATGGAGGGTTCATGATACTGTGGAGGTGCAGTCCAAAAAATATAACCGTGAAGAGATAATCGGGGAGTTTGTTGGGAAAGATAGCAAAATGAGGAGAAGGAGTATGTGGCTAATTCGCGACATGATGTAAGACTATCGGGACTCCCATCCCTAAAGGGTTCTGAAAAACAACATGAGTGTCAAAAGCGCAGAAGGGTGCTATGACTGGGACAACTCATGTGGGTAAGAGTGCTATCGAGTGACAGTACCGAAGAGGCAAATGGAGGTGTTGGTACTACAGAGCTGGAAATGGGGATCCTAGAGGCAAATGTCAGAGGGTGTGACTAGAAATGTAAGTGAGATTCAGAGGGAATGACTACATGCAAGTGTTGAGTATATACCTGAAGGGGTTGTGTTGATGTATGATGACCAAGTACCTTCACACATGAAAACCAAATACCCGACGTGAACAATATCTGAAGAGAATCGAATATACGAACATTTATTTGATAATTTTGAATATGCGCAGGCGTACTTGAGTGTGTCATGGGCAGATGCTCCACCAGGAAAAAGAAAAAATGATCACTAGATGGAAATGTCTGTATAAGAGGCCGAAGGTGGTTCTGAAAACAGAGCCTATGGGCTCTTGTACCAAAAAAGAAAACTGGGAAAAAGGGCTTAGATATGGACAGTGGGTCCATAATGCCATCCTAGTTTTACTGATACTATGGATGATCGGGTGGTAGTTTGGGTGGAGGACATGTACCTCCACTTTGATCGAGGATTGATGAAGAAGTATAATGAATCACATTCACAGGAGCATTGGTATGGAGTATCGGAGGAAACTCAAGAAGATATGTGTGGCGTGTCGTGGCTAATGTGTGGCGAACATATGGGATAGATGGGAAATGGTGTGTATAATGGCCATAATCTGAACATATGGTGCAAGCRAAGTTGGTTCTCARCCCTTTTCTTTTTGAGTTAGGGGAGGTAGCGGCAGTACTTKCTATAGTGGCGAGCGATGATGGTGTTGGATTGAGTGGAATTAGGTTMTGTAACTCAGGTAGAGATGGGCATTTGTGGGTTGGGTGTCCATATTTCTCACATAGCGCGCAAGGAGGTTGGATGCGYGGGGGGAGTGGAGTTGTGGGCTCCTTCTTCTTTCGCCTACCCCCAGSTGTGGTAGGGGGGTTAGTGAGTGGGGGTGTAGAGGGTATGGTGGGAGTAAGTATGGGAATTGTCATTGGGATTCCTTCCATTTGGGGGGGAAGGGATGGTTGAGGGACCATCTCTGGTGGATGTAAATACCAAACTAGAATTKCCAACACCATATTAGGGAGAGTAAGCGTTGCGGCTACTTGGAAAGMTTGTATGCCTAGTGGAGGGTAAAAGAAGAGGATTGGAGTAATGGATTGGGGAACTATCTCCCAAAATGGGATATGGCCCTGGGGAGAGGTGAAATCGTGAACTAGTGGGGTTGACGATTTCATAGGAGGCTCATGAGGGGGGAGCACTATGAATAGTGGGATGTTAGATATGATAGAAGCCTCCCTAGGTGGGAGGGCATCCTCCGTGTCAGTTCCTTTAGAGGAAACTATACACACTTGTGCTAAAAAAGATGGGTTTAGGAATGGTGGTGCGCCCTGACAAGTGCCCAACATGGATGGGTCTCGGAATAATCCAGGGCCTTTGTTGGCAACTGGAAAATCAGTTGGGCTAACATGAATAAGGGGGAGGATGTTATCGATGTTGGCACAATGGTTAGGCTCGTAATATGTAAGTTGTTCGATGGTGATGATCTTCCCATTATGGGGTAACATCATCGTACGAAACACAGAAGAGGCGACTGCCTTCATAGCGTACATGTAGTTGCATCCGAACAAGATATTGTAATCAAGATGGGCATCGATAACTTCAATGTCAATGAGGATGGTTTTTCCCCCAAGTTATATGGGGACATTTTGACAAAGCCCTGTGGAAGATGTTGGTCGACCGTCGTAAGCTCGAAGGGTGATGGTAGAGGGTACTAGCTCAGGGGAGCCAATTTTTTGCCATACGTCTTTAGACATGATGCAGGTGGATGCACCTTCATCGATGAAACACCAATAAACTATGGTGTTCCAGATATTAACTAGTATCTGGAAGGCTACTTGGGTGAGAAGACATGGTTCTCCATTATCTGAATCAAATGTGATCAGCTGGGTGTCAGCTGTGTCGATTGCCCCCAAGGAAGAAAGCAAGGATTTTCTCTGTGATGGGCAGGTTTGGAGGACCTCCAACACAGATATGGCTACAGGAGACTAGGCTAAGTCATCAACCAGACTATAATTATGAGCAGCCTTAGCATGAGGGTTATGTACATTCCGTCGTAAAGGCATATGTGGTATACGAAGAATGGGTTCCACGTTAGGACGTGGAATCATCAATGGTTGTCCTGTGGTAACCGGTTGTGTGTTTGAGGTGGTTGGGGTAGAGTCGAGAGGCATACCATATTGACGATTGTGAGTTTGGAGAAGAATTTTTTCACTGGTGAGGAGGATACTACGATCAACCGAATTCCTAGTTTGAGTGGCACCCAGAGTTGCATATTGCCCCATTTGTGGTCGGGCAGGGTTGATCACTTGTTGGGTGTTCATCATACCTTGGTATGGAATGGGTTTCTGCAGTACATCTCGGGGGGGTTGTTGCACATATTGTTGTGGGGCCTGCTAAGGGGCAGTTGGTGTCAGAGGGCCCTATGAGTGCATGGATTCCCTCATCCGTTGGAGGTTAGGAATTTGGGGGAAATGATGAGTCTAATGTCCATACTCATTACATATGGCACAAGGAAAGTGAGTTCTAAGATTGTTGTTATTCCCTTGGTGTGGTATATTGGTATTCATGCCCCCTTGGGGGTCTTGGTATTGGTTTCCCCTAGTAGGTTGGTTCTGCTGGGGTTGATTCCCGCCTTGACCTGGGTTGTTGTTGTTCCTGTTTCTTCCTTTCTTTTTGGTATTGTTCGACGGATGGGTTGGATTGGCTGTATTTAGCTGTTCGAAATTTTGGTATTGCTGAACGGTAGAGGGTTGAACACAATTCACCCCCGCATGAGAATGTGGGGGAGCCATGGGTCGTGGGGGACCAGGAAAGGGGAAGTATGGATGTTGTGGTGGTACCGATCCATAAGGTACATTGTAACACCCTGTTTCCCCCAAATTTGTAATTAATCCTAATATAGGAATTACCATGCTAAAGCATGATGAAAATGTGAATGTATGATGTGAATGGACCTTATGAAGAAGGTCAATGAATGTAGATAAAATTATGAATTTATATTGTAGGACTACTGAGAGGGGATGTGCAGAAAAAGGGACCACGGTGGCGATGGAAGGCACCTGGAAACGTGGTGTTATTTTCTACCGAGAATTAATACCGTATTTGGACTCCACTGGCCCGGAGAACCAAAAGCGGATCGCTAGCCCCGAATTAAATGTCTCGTAGGCTGGTAGGTGGGTGGTTTAATGAAGGATGGGAGGTGAACCTCCCATCCGTAGATCCATTAGACCTGATCAGTGCAAGGGTAATTGCGCCACATGCAACCTCGCAAGAGGATAAGGCATGGGGAAGAAGCGATTGGGGGGCAGATGCGAGGGGAACTCTGGCATTATGCAGAGTGAGTAATAGCAGAGAGGAAGGATTGCAACATTTTCTCTTGGTCACTAGCAGACAGAGAGACGCAGTCTCACAGCATCGTGGGCTCATCTCGGGGGTGGCTAGTGGTAAATCCGTTGGGAGTCGCTACGCCTACGGTTGGGTGGAAACGAGCGCCCCTCTCAGCAGTTACTTAACCTTGGTGTTATTTCTGATAAGTGTTCTGCCTCTGGCACCCTGAAATATGTGTATTTTGATAACTATGCTCATAAGCTGCAGAACTGTGAATATTTTCGTTATAAGAATGACTGTATGATGTTTGATCAGTACTAGTAGTTGTATATGCTTATAATAGAAAAACCATGCATGGCTTATGTTTATAAATGAATTTAATTATGCTTAAGTTGAACCAAGTTAGACTTCCAGCCCGTTCTCGGGAAGTTGTTTCCCCTTATCTATCTCCAGGGATGCCCCAGAATACATCTCTTCATAGAGATTCCCTCCTTGGGAAGGCTTACTAAGAACCTAGAAAAAGGACTTGAATGGGCAAGTCTTAATAACCCTGTATGAGGAGGAATGACCCTCTTAAAATTTTGAGGTAGCAGCATAGGGATAAGCAATGAATCGACGGATGAGATCCCGTCGGAAGACCCAGGGTCATTCACAACCGTTAGATTGACGAAAGAAACAAGGGCGTTACATACCTTTCCCCTTTTCCCTCTATCTTCGTGAATAGAGAGGAAATCAGGATCGTAGACCCCCAAGGTCCATGATAACATTTGGACCGTTCATCTTTCCACATCCACGAAGTAGTGGAAGAATGCGCAAGGTGGGACAGATCTGAGCCATTAGATCTTAGCTAGAAAAACCCGACAGCCGTTGGATCTGTTAAGAGATGCATGAGGGTTAAACCTTCGTGAACAGTAGGGGTAAAATCCCGATGAGAGGGTTGACACATCGAGATATTGGTACTCAGGATATCATAATTCTCGAGGTCGAGAAAGTTAGGGCAGCATTTCAAGTCCCGAAACAGCAAAATGGTTTGGACCGACCGTTTGTGCAGAAATGTGGCGGAAATCGAGAGCTCGTTGGTATATCGGCTACCGGGGTTTTGAGTTGACAGAGAAATTCTATCATCGGGTAAATAAAAACTCTGAAATCATGAGATTGGATCAGGGCCATCTATCGGCTGGAACACGTGGCGGAGATCCAGACCATCGGGGAAGTCTCGATAGAAAATTCAATAGGTGCATCGAGGTTCGGCATTTCGCGAGTCCTGAGGAAAATACTTCCGGAGCATCAGAAGTCGCGAAATCATGAGAGACGATCAGGACCGTCCATCTTGAGGAGGACGTGGGGAGGAGATCAGATCATTCATGAGGTTTCCCGAAAAGAAAGTCGCCCATCGGCATTTCGGGAGTCGGGAAATCAGGAATCTCGTGGACAAGAAGTCCTTGCAATTCGGAATTGCGAAGTCCGAAATTCCGACAAGGAAGGGAAAACTCCATCCTGGGGGCCAGCTGTCAGCATAGCAGAGAATTGGGATTCGAGAGATCGACAGTCCCGAGAACAAATGCATTTCGGCATTTGAAACCTCGAAGTCCCGATAGAAATCAGGGACCGTTGGTTTCATGGGTGATCACAGCCGTTGATCATGATAAAGGCGAAAAGGGGTTGTTAACTGATGTCATATGAGGAATCGGAGGATCGCGAGTCTCAAGAACAAATGCATTTCGGCATTGAAAAGTCTGAAACCTCAAAAGGAGATAAGGCTGCGGTCTTGTGAAATAATGGTCATATGGGCCAGGAGTTTAGCCAGGAGGGCTAGCGCGTAAAGGGGCGCATCAGCAAATCGAAGATCGGGAGTTCGAGAGGACAGGAACTCTTTTCAGCAGGAATCACGAAACCCCGAAACCTAAAATTATCATTGGGGAAATGTCACAGGCATGTGAAGAAGAGGCTGTGATAGGGAAATAAGGACCTATGGATCGGGTTTGGCAGTTCGCTGCTGCGAGCTTCAGGGATTCTCATTGTTGAGAAATCAACGAAAACGTTTGATTTTAGGTAGTGGGTATGTGACAAAGTGGTATCAGAGCATGGTTACAACACTTGGCCTGCTTGGGCTCAGGCACGATCCGTGTTAGAAGATATTGTTATCTGCGTTTCTCTTTAAGGAGAAGGACTACAGAATGAAACTATAATTTGGAAATTTATATAACCCTTCTGTTAAAATAGTAACCACTCTCATAGGAGTAGGGGTGCATTGATCATTATTACTGATAATATCTGAGTGAAAATAACAGAGGTGGAATAAATTGTGCTATGAAGTTGCATGAGCCGGACAAGGGACATGAACTGAGTTGTTTTGTTTTAAGTGTAACGATGACTACCTACTAAAACAGGTAGAGTCTCTTGCGATTAAGATAGCTGGTTAGGTAAGGATTAATACCCAAAGGAAGAACCCCTTCATGATTTGGGAAATATGGTAAGGACGGGTAGGATCCTTAGAAAGTCATGACCACTGTATTATTAAGAGACTAAACCCTGAGCATATAATTCCTCATGATTGAGAGGACTAGTGAAAGTATGTAGGGTCAGATTTACCTAACCTATAATGGTTAGAATCGACAGTGAGGATAACCTGTTTGACAAGTCCTCTGGGACTGTTGCTAATTCCCAAGAGTGACCCTTGTTGGTCGTTTCCATAAAGAGAGGGTAACACTCGTATGAGTTAGGACTATGAGATTATCCCTGTAAGTAACTTAAAAAAAAAAAATCTCAGAAGATATAGTAGGAGAAATCCTTCAGAAAATAATTTTGAAGATTGGATGGGATCTAGAGTCAAGATCCATTCAGAAAGAACCGAAACGTTTCGGGTTGTTCGATCTTGGGAAGTAGCACACTGGTTAGTTGCGAGGAGATACTATAATTTCGCAATTCCAGAGATCGAAGGATTCGAGGTTCTCCATAATAGAAGTCCTAAAGTCGTGAAATGCGAAATCATGAAATAATCACAACCGTCGTTTGGAGATCCATTGGTGACCATTAGACCTAATTAATCAGCGAGGAAGATAAGGATGATAACCTCTCATCACTCATAAGCTTAGGAGGAATAATATCCGTTAGATTGGAATCAACGAGAGCCATTGATCTAAAGCTTCGAGGTTTCGTCTATGGGAAAATGGAAGCGTAGACTTCCCAAAGTCGCGCCAGGTAAATCACCGATTTGATCAGGTCCATTGATTGCCAGAGAGATCTGGACCATGGGATCTAGATTGTCGGGCCTGCATAGATTAGAAGTTTGGGAAACGGTGAAGCATTTTCCATGGATTCGCTGAAATACGGGATCCTGACGCGTGTCTGAGAATTGACCCCAGGTTCCGAGCGAAGGTTCATGTGGATGAAAGAGCCGAGAAAACCTTAGCCTCGGTCTTTCGGGTTTTCGGAATTTCAGGAATCAAGGAAACAAAAATTCCTTGCAATGGGAATTCTGAAAAATCGTGAAATGCGAAGTGCCTTTTATTCGGATCGTAGTCACCACTGATGGTCGCGTGAGGAGAGGGTGTAAGCCAGTATAATGAGTAGTGCATGAGTTCAATGCACCGAGGAGCTTCCTATTAAGAAGCATGATAATCATACCA
>ML788880.1:586510-597837 GCA_009831015.1 Picea engelmannii | reverse complement strand
TTTTGACCAATTAGGTGGTGTTAACACCATAAGTCACCTCTGGATTGCGGAAGAGGTAAGCCTAATACCCATCAGATTTTTATGTCACAGGTTGGTTATAAAAGGGGTCGAATGGGCGCAGTCTTAGGAAAGTATAATCTTAACTCAGAAAACAAAATCTTCATGGATTCAATGTTTGAAGAAACTGAAAACACTATAATCAACACTGCAATAAAACATCCATTGCAACAAAATTACAATAGTCCATGTGAATCCTTCGGTCATGAACATTCAGAATCAGATGCATAATAAGATGGAGGAAGGAATATGACTTAGATTAGACAGGAAGTCTCAAATACAGATACATAACCAGAAGGCAGAGGCTTTACTAAAATTTTACAACTCAGGGGCTTTGTGATGCAGGAGCATCTCTCACATCAAGCAAGCCAGCGCGGAAAACAAAGGGCAGCTGGACAAGCCCAGCCAATTTTTTGAATTTTCCCTTGAAGTTGATGCGCCAAATATAAATGAGATCATTTAATGAAGGCACCTTGGTATAATGTAATCAGACCTTGAGCGCCCCACTCTCATCTGAAGTAGATAGAGGCATTTATGTTGAGATGAAATAGGTAGATAGAATTTAATATTAGATTAGACAGTTTTAGAAAGAAAGAGGGAAACAGGATATAGACACCCTCATTGTGCATTGTAACATAATCCGGAGCATAGAGAAGAGAAGCAAAGAGCTGTGGAAGAACACCCATGTACAGTTATTTGGATTAATAGAAGAGTTTAATTCAAATCCATGGTTTTGTGTTTGTTCTCTGTGTATGTATGCTGAATACTATGCTCATGAGTATTTACTTCCTGTTATGCATTTTCTTTACATGCTATGTATGAATGATTTCTTGCTGAGTGTTTGAAATCTGAGAAAGGAAGTAGAAGAAATGAGTTTCAATTGTTTCTCTATCTGAGCAAGGATTTCTGCAAGGAGTGCAGTTGAAGTCGTCCTCAAGGAGTGAGTTGACAGAAGGCTCAGATAGTTTAACTCTTGTTCTTTTTCACCCAGAAGTGGAATTGGGTTATAGGAGCCGTGCAAGGAGTGCGCAAGCTAAGGAAAGTCTCAGTTGTGAATCTGAGTGAAGCATTGAAGGACTGCTACTGCAGGAGTGCGCAGATTTGAAGGAACTCAACACTTGGAAGTGTTCGAGGATTGCTGCAAGGGTCTTCTCAAAGACTCAGAATTATGTGAGGCTCAGGAAGGACAAGGCTTCCAATATCGTCGAAGAGAAGCACAGGGAGTTTGTGCGTGGAGTGTTTGAACAAACGCTGTAAAGTTACGCGCGGGAGGACTAGTTTTCACAGAGGAATACTGGGTTCACCCGTAGAAAACATCAAAGAGGAAGAGGTCGAAGGTTAGGATCTTGTGGAGAAGATTTGCAAAATCCTGCCAGTCGTTGGATCTGCCAAAGAAGCAAGGAGGTTACGGCCGCGTCCGGAGTTCAAGCTCCAGGGGGCGTGAGTCATTGGATCGTTGATCAATTACCTGTCAGTCGTCCGATCTGACAGGAGTTGCACAGGGTTTAAACCCTCGTGAGAAGAGTAAGAACCCCAAGAAGCATCGGGATATCGAGGCGTCAGGGTTCGTGAAATTGGGAGTCATGAGAGCAGAAGATCGGGAATTTTCATGGTAAAAGTCCCGGGAAGATCAGCGCCGTCCATTTGTGGAGACGCGTGGTGGACATCGAGGCGTCGAGAGTTGGAATATCGACATTCATGTGGACAGGAGATCGGGTAAGTCCACCTTGAAAACCCTGACAGAAATCTGAGCCGTCCATCTAAGAGAGAGGACGTGTGTCACGTGATCGTCCATTCCGGAGATCCGAGCACTAGACATCGAGATATCGGGAATCCCGGTGACAAGGTGTTTATGCAATTTGGAATCGTGAAGCTCGAAACCCCGATAAGGGGGAAAGTGCCATTGTGGGAGCCAGCTGTCAGCATAGTGGAGAACCGGGATTCGAAGGATCAGGAATCCCGTGAGCCAATGCATTGTGGCATTGAAAAGCTCGAAACCCCGACGAAGAGGTAAGACTGCGGTCACAGGGATAACGGTCATATTGACCAGGAGCCTAGCTAGGAGAGCTAGTGTGTAAAGAGCGCGTCGATATTCGAGGAATTGCGAATCCTGAGGACATATGTGTTTCGAAATTGGAAAGTCTGAAATCCCGATAAGGTATATGATTGCGGTCATATAAAGGAAGGTCGCGTGGACTAAAGGTTTAGCCCAGGAGGCTAAGGCAGCAGGGGAGCATATCAAGGATCGGGGATCGGTAAAACAAGTTGTTTGGACATCACAAGTGCCCAAATATCGATAGGAGGAACCCCGATAACAAAGTAAAAGGTCAACATTGATTTAGAAGAAAGGGAGATCCCGTGAGAGAGTTGTTGTGGGTGAAAATTTCCCGATAGGGAAATAGAAGAACCTTTCGGTTCTTCAGGCCGAGGAAGGAGGAAATATCCTGTGAGAGGACGTGCCTTAGCGGGCACGCCTGCATCACTTTTCTCTACCATAGACCCTAACAAAATATCCAAACCAAGTATATATACTCATAGCTGCTAACGTCCCCCAGGGACATGAACGAACCCCTGCATTCAAAGCTTTGCATCTCCTCCTTCTGATGTCAAACTGCACTTGTCTTCCTCTGCCAAATGCGACATTAAAATAGTATGGACTTTGCAGGAAAACCCATTTACAGAGGAGTTATGGGCTGTTAGATAGCCACCACGGCCATCCTTGCATGATTTCCATTTATGTGATGAAACTAGGTTTCAACCATCATCTCCTACCTTCTTTAACTACCTTCGTTGGGATCGGGATGAGTCCTGACATCCATGAATGCTCTAGGCGGTTCTCATGACTTTGTTGAATTAATATCGATGCCTTGAGTCTTGCTTCTCTCCTTTTGCAATCAATACAGGCACTTTCGGTCCTTTGGCGTGACTCTTTTCCATCAGTCGGATCTTGCATGTGACCACGGGCTGTGACTTGGAGATTACACCTAAAGGAACTTTCGGGATTCTTTACTCCTCCTTGCTCTCAATATCATGATACCCAAAATCGTGAAAAAACCTTTGAGATTAGCATCTAGGCTTGCTTTACAATGAACGACCATGATCCTTTCCCTGACAACACAAAACGCCAGCTAAGTGATGAGTGTTAACCCCTCTTTCCAGACCTAATTCCCATGTGATCAGACGCTGAAACCATGAGCTTGATTTCAGGGCACTTCACGATTTCGCATTTCAGGAGTCTTGTCGTTCTCCACTTCTGAAACCATGACTCATGAAACCATGAAATTACTTGATCTAGCGCCACACGTCCCTTAGGTTTGGACGGCTAATATTGGTCCATTGGCTTTTTGGGTCTCAGGACTTTGGGCCATGGATGAAAGTTCACAACAAGAACCCCGAACTCCCAATTCCTGTGCTCCCTTGCCATCGGTGACAACTGATCTTGCTCGCTCACTTGATCTGAGTCCATGCTAGACTGCTCCAAGCGTTGCGGCCTGTGAAAAACGAATATTTGGACAACTTACTGGGACTTGGGAAAACATATGATTAGTGTCAGTGGCCAAGGGGCTGAGCTCAAACAAAAAGGCAAATAGAAAGAAACTTTGAAGACTACAAGGGAGGGAAAACACAAGGACATGGCCAACCAAATAGAGAAAATCGAGGCAAGGAGATAGACTCGGGTAAGTTGACACACACCTACGGTCCTTGACAACTTTATGTGATAACATTTGGCTCCACAGGGGATGGAATGGTCCCTGCGAACTACCAAGAACAAGTAGTTCCAGTTCCTTAGTTGTTGGTCTATGGAGTCTATCAGTCATAGAAAGATAAAAATAAAGAAAAAAAAAAACAAGGATGGTATTTACAATGGTGGGATGTTGGTTGCGACTTTTAAACAAAAAACCTTTTCAGGAAGTGGTCATTTACAAGGCCACCAAAAAATTCATCATCCTCCAAATTCTATAACCTGTAATTATTGTTCAAAAATTCTTCATAAATCTTGAAGGGACCGATCCATAAGGCCTCAAATTTGGTATTCTTGCCTCTGTCCTGCTTCGGTGCATCCCATTTTCAGACTAGATCTCCCAGCTGGAAATCTCCTTTTCACACCTTCCTGTCAAAATCCTTTTTGACTCTTTGTTGATGCTCATGTGCTCTGTCCAGGATCTACTCTCTTTCCTGATGCACTTCGACCAACTTGGACTCTTCTCATCATATCATCGGGCTCACCCTACTAATATTGAAAGAATTTTTCCACAAGCAAGGCCAGTTGAGAGGGAAAAACTGCTTTCATTCCATATATAAGTTGGAACGAAGAGACGCCGAGAGACCTTTTTGTTGTCACTCTATCATCCCACAAAGCAAACTTGAGATTTGAATTCCATGCTTTCTTGTTGTCCTCTAACAATATTTTAATGATTTTAATGAGCCTTTTGTTAGAGGACTCTGCCAGTCCATTTCATTGGGGGTAGTATGGGGTAGAGTGAATCAACTTGATTCCAAACTACTCATAGAATTGGATTAATGGTTCGTATTTGAAGGATGCTGCATTATTTGTGATGATTCTAATTGGACAGCCAAATCTTGCTATGATATCCTCCAGGAAACTGATGATCACCCTGTGAGAAGCACTCCTTATGGGAATTACTTCTATCCACTTAGTAAAATAATCTGTGGCAGTCAAGATCCATCTATGTTGACCGTTGGATGTAGGATGAATCACCCCAATGAAGTCTAGGCTCCATTGTTGGAAGGGCCCTAAATAAACCATAGGTTTTAATGGAAGGGGCTTTAGCTGCTTCTTTCCTGAGAATCTCTGACATTTAGCACATGCTCTAGCTTTTGCGCAAACATCAATGAACAAATTAGGCCAGAAATAACCAACCCTAATAATTTTATGGGTTGTTGTTCTCCAGAAGTGATGTCCCCCACACAAACCATCATGAAATTCTGACATAATCCTTTGTGCTTCGTGTGGGTCTAAACATCTAAAAAGTACCCTTACGGTGTGTTTCCAATATAATTTTTTATCAACAAGGAAGTATTTAATTTCTTTGAGCTTTAAGTATCTTGCCTTGTTCCTTTGCATGCCATCGGGGGGGCGCAATCCTTGTAGAAAATATATGACATCCTTGTACCAAGGACATCCTGCTAATGGGGGGTATGACCGAGAATTTGTATCGTGCAATTCAACCTGCTGATTTTCTGAGCATTCATTAATGAAGCTTACCCAAAAATCATTGCAATTGGATTCAGCCAGCAGTCTGGCTAAACCTTGACCTTTAACTAGTTTGGTGGGATTTATTTCTAGATCAAACTCAAGGATTTTGGCAATCCACTTGCTCCTTCTCCCGTCTATGTCAGGCTGAATGAGAATGTCCTTCACAGAAGTTGAAAGAACAGATGCAATAATCTTTGAATGCAGAACATAGACTGTGAAAGATTTGAGAGATTTGACCAAGGCATAGGCCTACTTTTCCATGATATTGTATTCGATCTCTGCATCCCTCAACGCTCTACTGAAAAAGGAAATAGGTTGTTCAATCCCTGCATCATTCTTTTGTAGTAGAACATCGACCATTGTATCAAAGGAAGAAAAAGAAAAGATCAGAAAATCCTTGGAGTAATCGAGATTGATAAGCACAGGCACTTTAGTCAATGCTTTTTTTATTTGGTCAAAGGATTATTTGGGTTCAGTAGTTCATTTTACTTCATTCCCCTTCCTAAGAATGGATGTGATATGCTTCACCAATTCGACAAAATTGGAAACAAACCTTCTCAGGAAATTAACTTTCCCCAAGAAAGACTCAACTTCCTTCTTGTATCTTGGGAGTGACAAGGTTTGGATTGCTTCCACCCTTCCGGAATCAATTCTTACTCCCTTAGCAGATACTATATGCCCTAGTAATTTTCCCTCCTTCATGGAAAACAATGATTTCTTGGGATTTAGGGAGAGATCAAACCTCCTTCATTTTGCAAAAACCTTCCTTAGGTGCTGACAATGTTCTTTATCATATTTGGAGAAGACTGTTATGTCATCCAAATAGATGACCACAAATTTATCCTTTTCTCTAATGAAGGTGATGTCCATGGCTCATTGGAAGGTTGTTCCCACGTTCATCAATCCAAAGGGAATTTTGGCATACATGAACGTTCCCTAAGGAGTAGTGAAAGTTGTCCTTTCTCTATTTTCAGGAAGGACAAGGATCTGACTGTATCCTGAAAAGCCGTCAATCATGGATATCCTTGATGCACTAGTTACCCTTTGTAGTATGTGCTCCATATTTGGCAAGGGATAATTTTCTTTCTTTGAGCTCCTGTTCAGGTTCCTGAAGTCGACACAAAGTTTGATTTCCCCACTCTTCTTTCTCACTGGAACCAGGTTGGCCACCCACTCTGAATATCTCAAAGGCACAATGATCTAGGCATCCCAAAGTTTCTTTACCTCTCTCTCCATGATAGGCAACATCATAGGATTAATTTGTCTTAATTTCTGCCTAAATGGTTTGGCCTCCTCCTTTAGCAGGATCTTATGCTTGATGACGCCTGTGTCATATGTCCTGAGGTATTTATAAGTCCAGGAAAACACATCAGTGAATTCCTTTAATAACTTAGCATACTCGTCTCTCTGCTCCTTTGACAGACAGCTTGATAACTTGACGAATTTTGGATTCCCCTCTGTGTCGATATTTCACTCAGCTACCTCAGCATCCTCATTTGAAACTTTGCCCTTTATTGCTACATCATTCCTATCAAATAATATTTCTAAAGGGACTAGTCCCTTGGGAATATGATTGTTGGGAAACTGGACAATATGATGATCAACAATCTTGTTCAAAAAAATATCAGCATGAGAATTGATTTCAGAGTCAGGAACTTGATCAATATGCAAGGCTGAAAACTCATCAACAGTCTCCCAAGTAAATACAACGTTAGATCTAAGAAGAAATAAGGGAAGTCCGACGTCCTTGATCTAGTTCCTAGAGTAGATAATCCTTCTAAAGATGCAGTGGACAAAGACAATAGTGCTTGATCTAGCACTATTGAACTCCGTCTCATGCAAAGAATATAACACATACCCAACACTTTTCCCGTTTACTCAACTCATTTATTTGATTGTTCATGAGGGATTCATCATATGCGAACTTAATTAAATGAGGAAACGAGGAGGTGTCTCCAACACAATGGATTTCAGGATCAAGCTCAAGCTTTTCTTCCTCCCTCTCCTCCTTAGCAACAATTTTGTTTTGGAGAGGGGTTTGAATTTTCTGATCATTTCTATCTCTGTCCCTTTTTTCCCTTGGCATGATCTGAGGAGCATTTTTATTCGGTCTCCTGAAGTTGCCTCTGTTATCAATATTTTGAGGAATTTTGTATGTCTGCTTCCCTTCTAATTCCAAGCTTTCCATTCTAGCCGATAGTGATTTTAGTAACTTGGTTACTTCATCCATTTGAGGGAGGGGGGAAGAGGAAATAGAGGTTGAGGCTTCAACTCTTCCCCTTCCTCTGTCTCTATTATTCTTATTCCTGAGTTGGTCAATTTCCAATATGTTAGACTCTACTTCTAGGGTTGCATCTTTCATGTGAGCCAAGGAAGTAGCTCTTCTCTCTCTTAATAGGAGACAGAAGTCGGGATCAAAATCACTATCATAGGTCATTTTGGTAGAGGCCTCTGAAGGATTTATCTCAGCAGGGATTTTATTGTACATCTTGTTGAACCTTTTGGAGAAGTCAAAGATAGACTCTCCCTCTTTCCTCTTTAGGGACCCGAACTCTGTGATATAATACATGAAGTCCTTTTTATCCCCCCATTGTCTCAAGAAAACATCATCAAGATCCTCAATCCCAATGATGGATCCAGGAGCTAGAGCTCTGAACCACTTTTTGGCTTCTCCATCAATACAATGAACAAAAATCCTCATCCACACATCTTCGTCTACTATGACATAGTTATTAGCATAACTATAGAAAGCTGCAAGGTGCTCCTCTATGGTTATATATCCCTCCCCTGTAAACTTAGGAAATTTCTTAAGGTAGCCACCGGCTGGGAGGGAATTAAGAGGCTGAGGAAAGACCAGGGGGGCATATCTAGCATCCACTATGGCATCCATTCTACTTCTAGGAGGATTAGCACCTGCCATGGGGATGATAGGTGGAGGAGAATTAGGAGGAGATGGGGTTCGAAAAGGGGATAAAATGATTTCTTCCTCCATAGTCTAAACCACGGTACAACTTCAGGAGGGAGAGGAGTGACAAGGATTTCTTCCTCCAATCCCAGGCCAGGAGGAGAAAACTCAAAAGGAACACTCCCAAAATTTAAAGTTCGGGGAATTCCAATAGACGATATAACAGGGAAATGAGAAGCATAAATTGGAGTTTTTAAATAAGGACCATGAAAATCATCAGAAATACCTGGTTCAGCAATAGAAGTTCCTTCTCGAGGGACCTTTCCCTTTCTGATAATTTTCTCAGGGTCAGATTCATGTGTTTCTAAAGGAAACTGTGGAGTAGACCTCGTGTGTCTTCCTCTAGAAGCCACAACTGAAACAATGGAGTCGTCAGTGGATTCACATAAATGGACTCACAGGTGCACAACTGCAATCTTTGATGTACTAAGTTCTAATGCACCTTCAAAACTAGTAATATTTGTCGCTCAATCCCAGGGAAAATATTCAATTTCGTCCCCGGCAATGGCGCCAGAAGTGTTATCACCAGAAGTCACCTCTAGATTGCGACAAAGATAAGCCTGATACCCATCATAGTTTTATGTCATAGGTTGGTTATAAAAGGGGTCGAATGGGTGTAGTCTCAGGAAAGTATAATCTTAACTCAGAAAACAAGATCTTCTTGGATTCAATGTTTCAAGAAACTGAAAACACTATAATCAACACTACAATAAAACATCCATTATAGCACAATTACAATATTCCATGTGAATACTTCAGTCATGAACATTCAGAATCAGACGCATAATAAGATGGAGGAAGGAAGTTGACTTAGATTAGAAAACAAGTCTCAAATACAGATACATAACCAGAAGCCATAGGCTTTACTAAAATTTTACAATTCGGGGGCTTTGTTCTACCATCGACCCTAACAAAATATCCAAACCGAGTATATATACTTAGAATTTCTAACGTCCCCCGGGGACATGAACGAACCCCTGCATTCAAAGCTTTGTGTCTCCTCCTTCTGATGTTAGACTTCACTTGTCTTCCTCTATCAGATGCGACATTAAAATAGTATGGGCTTTGCAGGGAAACCCATTTATAGAGGAATTTTGGGTTGTCAGCTATCCGCCACGACCATCCTTTCATGCTTTCCATTTATGTTATGAAACGAGGTTTCAACCACCATCCCCTACCTTCATTAACTTCCTTCATTGGGATCGAGATGAGTCCTAACATCCATGAATTCTCTAGGCGCTGCCCATGAATTTGTTGAATTAATCTCGATGCCTCGAGCCCTGTTGCTCCTCTTCCACAATCAATACAGGCACTTTTGGTCCTTTGGCATGAATCTTTTCCATCATCCTGATCTTTCATGTGACCACGGGCTGCGACTTGGAGATTACACCGAAAGGCGCTTTCGGGACTTTGCCTTTCGAGAGTCTTTACTCCTCCTTGCTCTCAATATCGCTAAACGACCTTTGAGATCAGCGGCTAGGCTTGCTTTACAATGAATGGCCACGATCCTTTCCCTGACAACACGAAATGCCACCCAAGCGATGAGTGCTAACCCCTCTTTCCAGACCTGCTTCCCATGTGATAAGACGTTGAAACCATGAGCTTGATTTCGAGGCGCTTCGTGATTTCGTGTTTCGGGAGTCTTGTTGTGCTCCACTTCCAAAACCCCGACTTGTGAAACCATGAAATTACTTGATCTGGTGCCACGCATCCCTTAGGTTTGTATGACTGAGATTGGTCCATCGAATTTTCAAGTCTCGAGACTTTGGGCCATGGAAGAAACTTCACAACAAGAACCCCGAACTCCCGATTCCCATGCTCGCTTGCCATCAACGACAAGTGATATTGCTCACTCACTTGATCTGAGTTCATGCTAGACCTCTCCAAGTGTTGCGACCCATGACAAACGAAGATTTGGACAACTGACTGGGACTTGGGAAAACATATGATTGGTGCCAGTGGCCAAGGGGCTGAGCTCAAAAGAAAGGCAAGCAGAAAGCAATTTTGCAGACTACAAGGGAGGGAAAACACAAGGACATGGCCAACCAAATAGAGAAAATCGAGGCAAGGAGACAGACTCGAGTAAGTTGACACATGCCTACGGGCCTTGAAAACTTTATGTGATAACAGGTGGAACTATGACTTCTGATAAAATCGTTGTTAGATATAAAGGAAAATTTGCACATAAAGGAGGTGGGTTTGTCCACTCAGTCAACTTAGTCCATTATAGACAAGTTTGCGACAAAGATCATGTCCTTCTCAAGGACACATTATTACATGTATGTGTTCATGAAATCTCTAGACAAGTATGTGTAAAATAATATGATTGGAAGATAGTTTATTACTTTAAATGATTTATAATTGTTTTTTAAATCACATTACCTTTAAAAAAAAAATAAGAAAAGAAGACTTTATTTTCAAAATCATATTTTCTTGTTAAAAATTAAGAAAATAAGACTTAATTCGTCATCCCTCATAAGTTAGAAAATAAATGACATTTTTAGTAAGGCACTACTTTGTGACTCTTCCCATAGGCATAATGATAATGTTATATTGGAGCTTATATGTTACTGCCACTTCTTTCCACTATCCAAATAATAATTTTGTATAAAAAAGTGCTTATGTTGTAAAAATAATTCTTACACATGTTAGACATATCCACTTTAGTTATGAGCATTTTTTACTGCCACTTCTTTCCACTATCCAAATAATAATTTTGTATAAAAAAGTGCTTATGTTGTAAAAATAATTCTTACACATGTTAGACATATCCACTTTAGTTATGAGCATTTTTTACTGCCACTTCTTTCCACTATCCAAATAATAATTTTGTATAAAAAAGTGCTTATGTTGTAAAAATAATTCTTACACATGTTAGACATATCCACTTTAGTTATGAGCATTTTTTTTTTAGGAAGGTGTATAAAAGAGGTAGCTATAAGTCTCTGGTTTTTTTTTAACAGGGATGGAAAAGGGCAAGTAATGAATACTTTTCAAGATGGCATAGTGAGAGATCATTTGTTTTTGGCAGAAAGGGAGGGAAAAAGTCCAACAAGAAGTATATTCACATGGGTAACGAGAGATCTT
>ML788880.1:372120-416312 GCA_009831015.1 Picea engelmannii | reverse complement strand
ATATATATATATATATATATATATATATATATTAGATTTGTATATAGGTAGCAGTAGTTGTTTTTCACTTAGATTAGTTTCTTTAGCTTAGTTTTTTTACTTTCCTAGGACTTAGATCGGCCAACGGAGCCGCTAAACCTGTCGGAGTGGATTAATCCAAATGGCTTGGGTTATTTAGACAACCCCGGACCGGATTCACTCCTCCAGTTGACGGATGATCAATTTCACCCGTCAACAACCACCTAAGCTGAGGTATGATGTTGAAGTAAAATACAGGCCCTCTATACCTAACAATGTCAAGCATTGGAGAGTGTTTGAGGATGAGCTTGAGATCAAAAGATTCTCGGAGACTGTTGATGAGTTTTCAGCCTTGCATATTGATCAAGTTCCTGACTCTGAAATCGATTCTCATGATGATATTTTTCTGAACAAGATTGTTGATCATCATATTGTCCAGTTTCCCAACAATCATATTCCCAAGGGACTAGTCCCTTTAGAAATATTATTTGACAAGAATGATGTAGCAATAAAGGGTAAAGTTTCAAATGAGGATACTGAGGTAGCTGAGTGAAATATCGACACAGAGGGGAATCCAAAATTCGTCAAGTTATGAAGCTGTCTGTCAAAGGAGCAGAGAGTCGAGTATGCTAAGTTATTAAAGGAATTCACTGATGTGTTTTCCTGGACCTATAAATACCTCAGGACATATAACACATGCGTCATCAAGCATAAGATCCTTCTAAAGGAGGAGGCCAAACAATTTAGGTAGAAATTAAGACAAATTAATCCTATGATGTTGCCTATCATGGAGAGAGAGGTAAAGAAACTTCGGGATGCCCAGATCATCGTGCCTTTGAGATATTCAGAGTGGGTGGCCAACCAAGTTCCGGTGAGAAAGAAGAGTGGGGAAATCAGACTTTGTGTCGACTTCAGGAACACAAACAGGAGCTCAAAGAAAGAAAAATATTCCTTGCCGAAGATGGAGCACATACTACAAAGGGTAACTGGTGCATCAAGGATATCCATGATTGACGGATTTTCAGGATACAATCAGATCTCTGTCCTTCCCGAAAATAGAGAAAGGACAACTTTCACTACTCCTTAGGGAACATTCATGTATGCCAAAATTCCCTTTGAATTGATGAACGCGGGAGCAACCTTCCAACGATCCATGGACATCGTCTTCATTAGAGAAAAGGATAAATTTGTGGTCATCTATCTAGATGACATAACCGTCTTCTCCAAATATGATAAAGAACATTGTCAGCACCTAAGGAAGGTTTTCGCAAAATGCAGGAGGTTTTATCTCTCCCTAAATCCGAAGAAATCATTGTTTTCCATGAAGGAGGGAAAATTACTGGGGCATATAGTATCTGTTGAGGGAGTAAGAATTGATCCCAGAAGGGTGGAAGCAATCCAAACCTTGTCACTCCCAAGATACAAGAAGGAAGTTCAGTATTTCTTGGGGAAAGTTAATTTCCTGAGAAGGTTTGTTTCCAATTTTGTCGAATTGGTGAAGCATATCACATCCATTCTTAGGAAGGGTAATGAAGTAAAATGAACTACTGAACCCAGGTAATCCTTTGACCAAATCAAAAAAGCATTGACTGAAGTGCCTGTGCTTATCAATCTCGATTACTCCAAGGATTTTCTGATCTTTTCTTTTTCTTCCTTTGATACAATGGTCGATGTTCTACTACAAAAGAATGATGCAAGGATTGCACAACCTATTTCCTTTTTCAGCAGAGCGTTGAGGGATGCAGAGATCGGATATGATATCATGGAAAAGTAGGCCTATGCCTTGGTAAAATCTCTCAAATATTTTAGAGTCTATGTTCTACATTCAAATATTATTGCATCTGTTCCTTCAGCTTCTGTGAAGGACATTCTCATTTAGCCTGACATAGACGGGAGAAGGAGCAAGTGGACTTCCAAAATCCTTGAGTTTGATCTAGAAATAAAGCCCACCAAACTAGTTAAAGGTCAAGGTTTAGCCAGACTGCTGGCTAAATCCAATTGCAAAGATTTTTGGGTAAGCTTCATTAATGAATTCTTAGAAAATCAGCAGGTTGAACTGCACGATACAAATGCTCGGTCATACCCCCCATTAGCAGGATGTCCTGGGTACAAGGATGTCATATATTTTATACAAGAATTGTGCCCCCCCGATGGCATGCAAAGGAACAAGGCAAGAGATTTAAAGCTCAAATAAATTAAATAATTCCTTGTTGATACAAAATTATATTGGAAAGACCCCCGAGGGGTACTTCTGAGATGTTTAGACCCACACGAAGAACAAAGGATTATGTCGGACTTTCATGATGGTTTGTGTGGGGGACATCACTTCTGGAGAATGACGACCCATTAAATTATTAGGACTGGTTATTTCTGGCCTAATTTTTTCACTGATGTTTGCGCAAAAGCCAGAGCATGTGCTAAATGTTAGAAATTCTCAGGAAAGAAGCAACTAAATCCCCTGCCATTAAAACCTGTGGTTTCTTCAGGGCCCTTCCAATAGTGGGGCCTAGAATTCATTGGGGTGATTCATCCTGCATCCAATGGTCAACATGGATGGATCCTGACTGCCACAAATTATTTTACCAAGTGGATAGAAGCTATTCCCACGAGGAGAACTTCTCACAGGGTGATCATCAGTTTCCCGGAGGATATCATAGCAAGATTTGGTTGTCCAAGTAGAATCGTCACATATAATGCAGCATCCTTCAAATACGAACCATTAATCCAATTCTGGGAGTAGTTTGGAATCAAGTTGATTCACTCTACCCCATACTACCCCCAAGGAAATGGACTAGCATAGTCCTCTAACAAAAGGCTCATTAAAATCATTAAAATATTGTTAGAGGACAACAAGAAAGTATGGAATTTAAAGCTCAAGTTTGCTTTATGGGATGATAGAGTGACAATGAAAAGGTCTCTCAACGTCTCTCTGTTCCAACTTGTATATGGAACGAAAGCAGTTTTTCCCTCTCAATTGGCCTTGCTCGTGGAAAAATTCTTTCAATATCACCAGGGTGAGCCCGATGATATGATGAGAATATTCCAAGTTGGTCGAAGTGCATCAGGAAAGAGAGAAGATCCTGGACAGAGCACATGAGCATCAACAAAGAGTCAAAAAGGATTTTGACAAGAAGGTGCAAAAAGGAGAATTCCAGCTGGGAGATCTAGTCTTAAAATGGAACACACCGAAGCAGGACAGAGGCAAGAATACCAAATTTGAGGCCTTATGGATCGGCCCCTTCAATATTTATGAAGCATTTTTTAACAATACTTATAGGTTATAGAATTTGGAGGATGATGAATTTTTTGGTGGCCCTGTAAATGGCCACTTCCTAAAAAGGTTTTTTGTTTAAAAGCCGCAACCGACGTCCCACTATTGTAAATACCATCCTTGTTTTTTTTTTCTTTATTTTTATCTTTCTATGACTGATAGATTGCATAGCCCAACAACTAAGGAACTAGAACTACTTGTTCTTGGTAGCTTGCAGGGAGAATTCCATCCCTTGTGGAGCCAAATGTTATCACATAAAGTTGTCAAGGACAGTAGGTGTATGTCAACTTACCTGAGTCTGTCTCCTTGCCTCGATTTTCTATATTTGGTTGGCTATGTCCTTGTGTTTTCCCTCCCTTGTAGTCTTCAAAGTTGATTTTTGTTCGCCTTTTTGTTTGAGCTCAGCCCCTTGGCCACTGACACTAATCATATGTTTTCCCAAGTCCCAGTAAGTTGTCCAAATCTTCATTTTTCACAGGTCGCAACACTTGGAGCAGTCTAGCATGGACTCAGATCAAGCGAGCGAGCAAGCTCTGTTTCTGCCGATGGAAAGCGAGCGCAGGAATTGGGAGTTCGGGGTTCTTGTTGTGAAGTTTCGTCCATGGCCCAAAGTCTCGAGACCTAAAAAGACGATGGACCAATATCAGCCATCCAAACCTAAGGGATGTGTGGCACCGTATCAAGTAATTTCGTGGTTTCACGAGTTGGGGTTTCAGAACTAGAGAACGACACGACTCCTAAAACGTGAAATCGCGAAGCGCCCCAAAATCAAGCTCATGGTTTCAATGTATGATCACATGGGAATCAGGTATGGAAAGAGGGGTTAGCACTCATTACTTAGCTGGCGTTTCATGTTGTCAGGGAAAATATCGTGGTCGTTCATTGTAAAGCAAGCCTAGATGCTAATCTCAAAGGTATTTTCATGATTTTGGGTATCACGATATTGAGAGAAAGGAGGAGTAAAGACTCCTGAAAGGCAAATTTCCGAAAGTGCCTTTAGGTGTAATCTCCAAGTCGCAGCCTGTGGTCACATGCAAGATCCAGCTAATGGAAAAGAGTCACGCCAAAGGACCAAAAGTTTCTGTATTGATTGCAGAAGGAGAGAAGCAGGACTCGAGGCATCGAGATTAATTCAACAAAGTCATGGGCATTGCCTAGAGCATTCATGGATGTCAGGACTCATCCCGATCCCAATGAAGGTAGTTAAAGAAGGTAGGGAATGATGGTTTAAACCTAGTTTCATCACATAAATGGAAATCATGAAAGGATGGCCATGGCGGCTAGCTGACAGCCCATAACTCCTCTGTAAATGGGTTTTCCTGCAAAGTCCATATTGTTTTAATGTCGCATTTGACAGAGGAAGACAAGTGCAGTCTGACATCAGAAGGAGGATATGAAAAGCTTTGAATGCAGGGGTTTGTTCATGTCCCTGGGGGACGTTAGTAGTTATGAGTATATATACTCGGTTTGGATATTTTGTTAGGGTCGGTGGTAGAGAAAAGCCCCCGAGTTGTAAAATTTTAGTAAAGCTTCTGGCTTCTGGTTATGTATCTATATTTGAGACTTCTTGTCTAATCTATGTCATATTCCTTCCTCCATCTTATTATGCGTCTGATTCTGAATGTTCATGACCGAAGGATTCACATGGACTATTGTAATTATGCTACAATGGATGTTTTATTGCAGTGCTGATTATAGTGTTTTCAGTTTCTTCAAACACTGAACCCATGAAGATTTTGTTTTCTAAGTTAATATTATACTTTCCCGAGACTGCACCCATTCGACCCCATTTATGGGTATAAGGCTTATGGGTATCTGATGGGTATCAATCTTACCTCTACCGCAATCCAGAGGTGAATTTTGGTGTTAACACCACCTAATTGGTCAAAAATTTGACCTAGGAACTTTGCTTCTATATAAAAGATGAAAATAAGATCTAATTTAAGACTAAAATCTAATATCTAGGGAGGATAGTATTGTTGGAAAAACTAGAGAGACACATGAATTATTGAGGGATACAAATATAATCAAAATTCCTTGGAGGTATGGCTTAGAAGAGGACAATGTTAATGTTCCCATCCACCTCTAAATAATTGTCTCTCGTAAATTTGAGGCTGAGGGGAAGAAAATTGTGATAGAGGCTTGTCCAAGAAGAGATGGTCTTTGGTGTGTCTCACCATCTCAAGGGAGTAACCTATTGTTGCTATTTGGGAGTAGAGGACTAATTGTTGGAAGTGCCAAACCTATTCCAATATCTAAATTAGCTACTTTAAAAGGGTCTTGTTGGAGGAGTATAGGATTCCCCTAGCAGTGTTATGGGTCTAGAACCTACTACAATGGTGTTGCTAGCTATTGGACCCATGGTTTCCCTCTTTGTTGGTAGCATCGAAACTTTACCTTGAAAAAACATTGGAATCACCAAAAAGGTTTATTTTTCCACTTATTAACTTACCCCATTGACAATCATCAAGAAATGTTGTAATTTACCCATTTCACTAGTTGTATCAACTAACATTTCTATGCACTTCATTGTGGGGTTACCACAATTTTTCAATAATTTTGTCATCATGGTTGTGGTTGATCACCTTTCCAAATATAATCATTTGTGTTCCTTACAACACCCCTTTAGGACCTCTATAGTTTCTCATGTATTCATGGATAATATTTTTAAACTCAATATTATGTCATAGCCTATTGTGATGGATCGAGACCTGTTGGAAACCAATTTACATTTTTCCACTGTCTTATAAGCTGCCTACACCAGTTTTTGCAAACCTTAATTTTTCGTCGCAATTCTCTAATAAACGACACTTTTATTTTTGCGCCATTCGCACACTTATCTTCGTTTTTGTTTTCATGACTATAAGCGTGAAAACTTGGTCTTTCGAAGTCGCATTAAAGTCATTATTGAATTGTCGTTATCCTTCTTGTCGATATGCCCATCGCGTTTACATTTTACTTATCATTATGCAGTTGGCAAAATTTTCGATCTGTACTCATTGGACATCCTTTGATTGATTATGTAATTTCGTTTCATGATTAATTGAGGATGTGATGCATTGGTAATTGGATTTATATGTTCTTTGATTTGATCTACTTGACCATTGGTTTCATAAAAATACATAGGTGTTATGGTGAAACCCTTGATATATATCATTTAATATGACACCTAGTTCATGTTATCAAAACGCATTGGCGCATTGGTCCAACACTTGGTATTGGTTTCAATTTGTATGTTTGGTTTTAAAACTATGGCATAGTGTTTGACTGTGCATGTGGTCTATCCACTTACCAAAGGTTTCAATTGGTTGATTGAAATGGCATAGTTATAACACATGTGCGTTGTATGGTTGAAAGCGCCGACGGCTGTACCTTGGTAATGACTATTCTGCATGGCCAACAAATAGCTCCACCACCTTCGCATGATGTCATTGATGTTGCTCCTATCCCTGTTTCGCCTCTGTTATCTCGGGTAAGCCTTCGGGCGTTTTGTTCCTGTGTATGCTCCATTCAAACCCTGGCTCGTTCACCGTGTGCTCTCCCTTATGCAACCAGTGGTGCGAATTGATCCGAACGGTAGCCAAGCCTTGCTATTGTTCGACAATGCCCGGAAAGACTTAGAGGATAGCGGTTGGCTCACCTTTGTATAGTGGTTTCAGGGTTTTAATCTATTTGTTGCACAATAGTTTGCCCTGACTTTTGATGGCTGTAGGGCCAAGGTAGGTGACATTCAGCTAGAAATCAGTGAAGAGTTCATTAGCTTTGCGACTAGGTTAGTAGCCACGGGCCAGAGATGGTTCAAAAAACTCTAAAGTTGAAGAGGTGCCATGGCCACTACTGTTCGTCTCACGAAAGGTCACATCCTGTGATAGAGGTATTCCCATTTCCACGCTTAAACCAAGATGGCATGATCTTTTGATGGTGGTTAAACAATTCGTGACCTGTGAGGGTCGATATGGACTGGTTTTTCTTTATCACCTTCGACTGTTAATGAATTTTATGGGGTATCCATTAAATATGCCTTTTTACTTCCAGTGTAGCCTTTATAAAATGTCAAAAAGGTTTAAAAGAGAAAAGGCCGATAGTAGCTTGTTCCACCACGGCCTAATCAGACTCATCATTGTTCATCACCTAAATCTCCACGGTGATAGTTGGCAAGCTTTTATTTCTCGGAATGGTTTTGCTAATGCAGAGCCCGTCCAAGTGGGCAAGACTGTGGTTAGTGAAACTAAAGTCGAGCCACCCATGCCCTTCCATGTCCTACTTCCCTCTCCTAAACCCTCGGTCGACCCTGATATTGACTTACCCAACGTTATAACTGAGAAGGTTGAGGCTATAAAAAAGCCTGTGAGAAAAAAGGTCATGGGAAACCTTATTGTTGATGGAAAAGGTAAAAAGAATGCTCGGCTTATCTCGAGACTGGCTAGAAATAAGCCTAAACCTAGTGCTGAGCAGAAGCCCATAGTCCTCAGTGAAGAGTCAGACTCTCACATAGAACGCTTCCTAGCTAGTGAGTACCCTTACTCCCAAGGATTGTGCTCCGAGTGACCCTATGATTTCGTTTCCAATTTGCCCCCGTGCCTAAGGAACAATCCCAGTTACCTAGGGATCAAGCTACCTAACGAAACCCTCAACAATTTAACCAAACCCTCACCTGCATTTTCAAAGCCCGGACAATCGTCATGTGACCAGTGTGATGTGTGGTTGGAACTATACTATATAGATGTTCCCTTACTTTAATCGAAAATCAAAGCGTTGGAAAACCAAGTTACAGTATTGACAGGCCAAAGGGACAAGCTTCAAGCAAATGATAGGAAGTAGAAAACCACTGGTTCCATCGTTTTTAGGAATGTTGAATCGGCTACAGCCGTCGTCAATTCCAAAATGTCATGATCAAGCTGTCTGCTCGTCATCCAGGTATGAATTTAGGTATCAATTTCATTTTGTGAATAGCTAGGATTAATATAATGATTTGAGTTTGGTTTTCAAATAGCTCTGTCTATTGTTCGAAATGACTCTGTTATAGCCATATCGAAATCGGTTCTGTTGTTCATCCTGTACATTGTTTTCGTTTTGCTAAAAATAAATGAGGTTATGATTTGGTTAAATGATTTGGTTGTGCCCAGTTTAGCAATTGATTGGTTTTCATTTGTTTTGATTCGTCTGACTGTTGGTATGAGTTAACGAAATCAATGGCTTTCTTTCGCTTGGATTTGGTTGGTATCTAACCTGTACATGAGGTTTTCATGCTAAAATTAGAGCACGATCATGTTTTGATTTGGTATGATTTCGTTGTGGTCGGATCACATCGACCCTGATTGAGTTTTGATGATTTCGGATCACATCGACCCTGATTGAGTTTTGATGATTTGATTTTTGAAACGATTTTGTGAGTTTGATTGTTATGATCTTTTAATATGCTGGGTGATGTAATCTTCTAAATCAGGAATACAACTCTGTTCGACTCCGATTTGGAAAGAATGACTTTGTTTTATATGGAAATGATATTCTCATTTAAGCCTGTGCAAAAGATATCTACGCCCGAATCATGGACCGGTTTTGATTCGCAACGACTATGTTAAACTCCAATTGTTCGATTCGCTCTTGTCTTGATTCGATTGCTGTGTATCTTCAGCTAACATGATTGTTTTTATGAGTTGGATTCGTATAAAAAATAGACTTGATTGCTGCTCTGTTAATTTTAATTTTCAAACGAGTTTGTTAACTCAGATCGACTTATGTTATTTCTGTCAAATTCGTATGAGGAAATTCGGGTAATAGTTCGTTTTAAAATGAATTCAGGAAATGTTGTCGTGAATGTCAATTGATTTTGTCTACCCCAATTTGCAATAACAAATGATTGGACAACTCTTACGGATCCTGTTATCAATTGATTGATCTCATTATGATTTTCTTTGTGACAATTTACGCACCAGTTTTGATTTGATTCACTCATGGCATGGATCATTTGTTATGTTAATACCGTTATGTCAATTTGAAATGATCTTGCTGTTTTCATATGGATTCGATCGTGTTTCCTGTTGATGGATGAGGCATCATAAACGATTGCCTATGATTTGTTTAACTGTATCAATTTCAATTTTGATATGAAAACGATTTCATTACTGTTCGATTATGATTCCATTTACCCGATTTTGTGGCAACAAACGAAACAGAGTATATGCATCTGTGTAGTCATTTGATTTTAGTCTTGTTTTGATCTCAATTAGTATCACAATTTAAATTTGAATGATTCGCTTGTCTTTCAAATATCAATTAGATACTTTTTAATAGTTTGAATTTAATTCTTGAATGATTTGAATTGATTTTAACGCTGATTCTGTGTCTGATTTAGACCAGCTACAGAATCACAAGATTCTGTAGCTAGTCTATAGAATTAGATTTTTATCATTTTTATCAATAAAATATCCTCCTAACTTGTCCATTTTTTACCCTTTTCAGGTACATCCGAATTGCATTGGGCATGCTGGACAGTCTAGGAGATATTTGTGTGATTTAGTTTTTATTTTAGGTTCCTAGTTTAGTCAGACTTGGGATATTTTCCCAGATTTATGTAAACAGTTTTGACAACTTCCACAGGGATGTTCTTACCCTGTGGAAGGTCTTTAAATACTTATTATTTTTTGTAATAAGGGCATCCTCACTTGTGGGAGAACCAGGCTATGGATATCTAATACAAACTGAGACAAGAGTTGATGTCTTGCTACAGCTTTCGCTTTCAATATATCAATCTTTTGTTTCAAGTTTATGCATGTCGTTTGCAGTTGATTATAGACTACTTTAGCTATCATAATCTATTGCAGTATGATATGATTTGACTAATGTGTTATCCATATCTGATTTCTTTCATTACTTAAAAATACAACAATTATTTTTTTTCATTTAATGAATGACAGATTTCTCTTCTTCATTAATCGAATCATTTTTGTATAAGTCTTTGCATACAGATTTATCTAACTGTGAAGATTTATAAATCATTTAGTTGTTGTAATTTTTATGTCTTGTTTGTCCTGTAATTAAATTTGAAGAGCACTACAACTTATCGTTTACGAGAAGCTGCTGGATAATTCGGTGCAGGTTTTCTCCCTCCGATCAGCTAAGACAATCATTTCATACAGGACAAACCTGGAGCGTTTCTCCAGGTCAGTTTGTGATTTATTTGTTAGTTAATTTGTTAGTATAATTTAAGTAGTTTAGTTAGATATATGTGTAGTTTAGATTTGTAGTTGTAATTAGTATATTAGTTGTGTAGTTTAGTTAGATTTTGTTTTATTTCTTGTTCATAAAATTATAAAATCAACAAAAAATATCTCTCTCTGTCTTAAGACAGAATGCAAATGAGTTTTTCAGGTTTTTGTTCGAATTTGTAAATTGTTAATATTGTGCATTTTGTGAACAAGATTTATTTAAGTTAGTAGTTAGATATCTAATTAGTTAGAGTTAGTATAGTATTAAATAGTAGATTGTATATATGTATAGAATAGTTAGATTAGTTTATTAGTTTGTTTTATTTCTTTTATTTAGAGTAGTTTAGTTTGTTTTTATAGTTATTTTTAGTTAGATTAGTTAGTTTAGAGTAGTTTTATTTTGTTTTCTTAGGACTTAGATCAGCTAACGGAGCCTCTAAACCCGTCAGGGTGGTTCATTCCAAACAGCTTGGGTTATTAGACAACCCCGGACCGATTCCACTCTCCCAGTTGACGGACGATCAATTTCGCCCGTCAACAAATGGTGCTAGAAGGAGAGCCTGCAATTAATTAATGGCACGAGGCGGTCGTAAGACCCCTCCTCCACCTAATCGCTCACCTATAGTGACTATAAGCCATTCAAATGATAATATTCCCCTTCAAACAACAACTACATCAACCGACGATCCACAGATCACAGTTGAGCCAGCAACCCCTAATCCTACAGGTGGTGACATACAAGAGTTTGTCCGTCAATATATTATAAAAACACATAGTGCCTTATCTCATTTGAGGCAACCAAACCATCCGTGGGGACAACCTTTGGATTTCTCTGACATCAGAGAACAATTAGGAGGCACTAATCTCACTGTGAATCCGACAGATCCAATCTTAAATCCTGCTGTAGGAGGATCTGGGATACCTCCTTCACCACCTCCATCATCTCCTTCCTCTTCTGGAGGAGATTCCTCTGACGAAGGCGATTCCCCTTCTCAGCCTTCCACACCCACTACCCCAATGGAAAATCAGAACAACCCTGCTAGACCTTGGCTTGACCAGGATGTCATAGTTGTACCTGGAGCTCAACATCCTTTACCTAAACACCCGGAGAAATGGCTTCCCAAGTTTGACCCTGACTCAAAACAGATCGCTGAAGATCACATTAAAAAGTTTATGTTATCCATAAGACTCCACAATGTCGAACATGAAGACGTTGTCTGTAGGTTGTTCCCCTATACTTTCGAGGGCAATGCATCCACATGGTACTTTTCCCAACAACCCCATACCATCGTGTCTTGGGAAAAGTTTGAGTCATGCTTTTTGGAAAAGTTCGGAGACGGTAAGCCTCTGGAACTCCTGGTCATGGACCTTTCTAGCTTAAGAATGAAACCAAAAGAAAAAGTTAAAGACTTTAATCAAAGATTCTTAACACTTAAGAATCGAATCCCTATGGATTCCATGCCTGCTGAGAATCTTATAATAGCATACTACACTAAAGCTTTGCATCAAAGTATAGCTATTTGGGTTAAACGATCTAAGAAAGCCACGTTGTTAGAAGCCTTCAAGGAGGCCAGCTAGATTGAAAAAGACATACTTAGCCTTAAAGACTCTACTAGCAACGAAACAGAGACTAGTTCTTCTTCCAAAAAGAAGATCGAAATCCTCCCTAGATCCACTCCAAGTAAAACACAACCTGAAAGCTCTGATTTAGAAAACTTAACTAAAGTTGTACAAAAACTGTCAAATCAAGTTATAGACTTAAAAAGGATGAATGAAGAAGATTCCTCGAGAAAAGGGCCTTACAAGCCCCCGTTTTGGAAGCCTTTTCCTACCAACCGACCTAATCCAACCACCGAAGGCCTTAATCTAGAAAGTCTGCAATGCGCCCTTCAAAAAATTCTAGAATCCCAAGATAACTTGATGCCTCCTGAGATTCCTCAGGAGGTAGTTGAACAAGATGCAGTTCAAGAAGAAGAGTCTTCTCCGAATATTTTTGGACACTTCTCAGATAGCATCTTCCAAGCTAATTTCGAGACAGTACATCCCTATAATACCAGGAGTAAGACAACAAACAAACCTTCTGTCGTAAACACTACAACTTCGCCCCCAAAACAATCTAAATCAACTGAGACTAAACAGAGTAATGTGAACCCCAACTTAGATTATGATGTAGTTGAAGATCTTAAAAAGTTGAGAGATAACATTTTTGTTTATGAGTTATTGAAATTTCCATTTCTGCTACAAAAAATGTTACAGAATATCTCAGAGAATGGAAAAAATGGTAATTCAAGTGGTAACAAGGTTGTGAAAAACAAATTTCCTCAGAACACTTCCACTAAAAACAATCCCGATCCTCAAGATAAAGGAAGCCTCCCTGTAAATAATGTAAATAATGTAAATAATGTAGATAAAGTAGCTTTAGAAACTGCGAGTAAAAAGCCACAAGCTACCACTCTTAGTACTCACAAAAATGTACCTCCTTTTTTATTAACATTCAAAATCTTCAATAGAAATGTGCACAATTGTATGGTAGACTCAGAAGCGTCATCCAATGTGATGCCATGGTCTGTATGCCAGAAGATTAACGCTGAAGTTGAACCCTCCACCTTAAAAATCATACAACTTGATCGGACCAATGTTAAAGTTATAGGTGAACTAAAGAATGTGCTTATTAGATTATCATCTAACCCCAAGGTTCATCAAATCATTGATATAATTGTTGTGGATATTCCAGAAGTGTGTGGTCTGTTTTGAAGCAGGGACTAATCGGAGCAGCTACACGGTTATTTCGTGACAGATTGGTCTCATCTATGGCTTCCAGACAATGGCAAGCCTAACAGGATCAAGATAAATCGTGAACGCTACCTTAAATTCATGGTCACAGATTTGAACGATCCCAGCGAACCATTCACACCTTCTGCTGATTCACCCGAAGTACAAGGAATGGACACCTTCTTCAGCAATTTCATGGCCGAGGCTTCAACTATCACCAATCTAGAACAACAGTTCGAGATTGTAGCATATATGCAGCCAACAACTTCTACGCAATGGTCTCATGTACCCAATGGAAATCAAATTTGGTCTCTTTATTTCAACGGGTCAAAGTCCAAAGAAGGAGCTGGTGCGGGCTGCGTCATTATCGATCCGGTAGGTAACAAAACATTAATCGCATGTAGGTTGGAATTTGAATATACTAATAATACTGCAGAATATGAGGCTTTACTGCAAGGTCTCAGAAAAGCTTTGGATATGAACATTCAAAATTTGGCTGTCTTTGGCGACTCCGAAATAGTGGTTAGATAGGTAAAAGATTCTATCCACTGTCTATCTCTGCATCTCAAAAGCTACCAATCTGAGATATGGAATTTAATGAACAATTCTTTTTCTTTCAATATAAATCCTATTCCTAGATTGAATAATTCTGAAGAATATCTATTAGCTAATGTAGCTTCTAAACTCCTTCCTGCAGAAGGCATGTCCCTAGACGCATTCTTCGTTGAGCTGTTGTTTTGACCATCTGTTCCTGGCAACATCACGAACTGGAGAGTCTTTGACGACGATCAGCAGATTATCAACTTTCTGCACATGGAGGAAACTTTTCAAGGCGCGAAGATAGACGAACACACGCACGACAACAATTTGCGTGATTTCACGGTAATACCAGATCCGAGAACTCCTGAATCTTCATCGGATATGGTAAATTCGATCCCTAAATCTGTAGTTAGATTAGAGAAGTTTTATGATCTTCAAGATAAATTTAAAAAGACGATCAACTATAAAACCAATAGTTCCTCGTTATCTTATGAAAAAGTAAACTTAGGAACTAAGGACAATCCGTAGTGCATTAATCTAGGGGTATGATGTTCTCAACAAGAAAAAGATGCATTTATTAAATAGTTCAAAGAATTTAAAGATGTCTTTGCATGGATGTATGACGACCTTAAAACGTTCGACCCTAACATCATACATCATGTCATTCCTATGAAGCCCCAAACCTTACCCTTTCAACAAAAACTGAGGAAAATGCACCCTAAGCTCGAACCGACCATTTAAAAAGAATTGAGTAAACTCCTAAATGCTAAGATAATTTTTCTTGTTAGACACACTCAATGGGTTTCTAACCTTGTCCCAATCCAGAAGAAAAGTGGCAAAATCCGACTCTGTGTCGATTTCCGAAACCTTAATAGAGCATCTGATAAAGAAAACTATCCCGTCCCACCCATGGAATAGATCCTTCAACAGGTATCTGGTTCTGAGAGGCTATCCTTACTGGATGGTTTCTCGGGGTACAACCAAGTCTTGATGTCTCCACCAGACCAACTTAAAACCACTTTTCGTATCCCGTGGGACACTTATGCTTACCGAAAAATGCCCTTTGGATTGATTAATGCTGGTGCCACTTTTTAGAGAGAAATGGATATTGCTTTCCGAGGCTTAATCAATCAGCCCGTTGTAGTTTACTTAGATGATGTGACCGTATTTTCTAAAAACAAAAATGATCATCTAGTTCACTTATGAGACGTTCTACAGCGATGTCGTAAATACGGCATCTCCTTGAATCCTAAAAAGTCCATCTTTGCAGTAGAACAGGGTAAACTCTTAGGATTTATTGTGTCAAGCGAAGGGATGATTATTGACCCCGGAAGGACTCAGGTCATCGCAAAATTTCCCCCTCCTACATCCAAAAAATCTATGCAGTCTTTCTTAGGCTAGATTAACTTTGTGAGAAGATTTGTCCCCAGCTTCTCCGAGATGGTCAAGCCTTTACAGAATTTGATTAAGAAAGACACCCAATATCACTGAGGACCCCTAGAAAATCAAGATTTTAATGCAATAAAGAAGGTCATAATAGACGCTCCGTCTCTCATGAGCCCTGATTTCTCTCAAGATTTTACACTCTACACTTTTGCTTCTGACCGTTCCTATGACGCCGTCCTAACCCAAAAGAATGTCGAGAACAATGAAGTACCCATTGCCTTTATGAGATCTGCTTTTAAAGGCGCTGAACTTAATTACCCAGTGGTAGATCGGCAAGCTTACGCTGTTTTCAAAGAAGTCAAGCACTTCCAGTCCTATCTTTTGAAGTCTAGGATGAAATTCATTGTCCCCTACCCAGCCGTCAAGAACTTGTTAGTGCAGAAGGAACTGGGAGAAAAGAGGGCTAAATGGGTCACCTCCTTGCAGGAATACGACTTAGAAATCACCCCATCTCAGATAGTGAGAGGCCAAGGGTTATGCAAGTTGGTTGCTGATTCAGTACCAGGACAACAAGAAGAAAGCGATACGTCAAACCTAGGACAACAAGATCAAGATCTAATCTGTTGCGCACAAAACCCTGTCAGTCCTTGGTATGACGATATAAGATTCTGTCTTGAACATGGGTCAGCCCCCCGTCACCTAGATCCAACTAAAATAAGAGTGTTAAGATTAAAGTCTGCCTCTTTTCATCTAGTTAATGGTATCCTGTTTCGTCAAAGTTTTGACGGCGTACTGACGCGCTGTCTTGAAAAAGATGAAGCAGAAAAAGTCTTGCTAGAGTTGCATGCAGGAGAAGCTGGTGGCCATTTTGGTGGTGAAACCACTGCTCATAAGGTTTTAAGAGCCGGTTATTACTGGACCATGCTTTTTATAGATGCCCATACCTTGTGTCGTAAATGTATTATTTGTTAGAAAGCATCAGGGCGGTTACAAAAACCATCCTTTCCTTTGCAGCCCGTTTCAGTAGATTCTCCTTTTCAGCAGTGGGGCCTTGATATCATAGGTCCAATCAACCCCCCGTCTTCACAATGGCACAAGTTTATTGTGATAACCGCATATTACTTTACCCAATGGTCTGAAGCTGTCGCGTTAAGAACTGTTAACACCAGTCAGGTAATTTCCTTTCTAAATTCGAATATTATCACTCATTTTGGTATCCCTGACTGTTTAGTATTCGATAATGCTTCTTACTTTTCCTCTCTCATGATCAGCGAGTTCACTTTGGAAAAAGGAATCAAACTAAAGTATTCTGCTAGTTATTACCCCCAGGGCAACGGATTAGCATAATCAACAAACAAGAACTTGATTAAAATTATCAAGAGAACCATGGTTGAAAATCACAAAAATTGGCACAATGCATTGTTGAACATGCTCTGGGATGATAGGGTAACGCCAAAAGCTGTTGTAGGTAACTCCCCCTTTTTTCTCGTTTATGGAAGAGAAGCAATTTTTCCACCTCACATTCTTCTTCCTTCGCTACAGTTGTCACAGAAAATCCAAGAAGAAGATTGTCCCCCTTTAGAAAACTGAATTAACACTTTGATGAAGCTAGAGGAGGTAAGAGCCCAAGCTAAACGTAAGTTAGATCAACATCAACTATTGGTTAAAAGCTGGTTCGATTCTAACTCTTCTTCTGATAGGAATTTCGAAGTAGGAGATCTCATCTTGAAATGGGACAAACCACATGAGGGAAAGGGAGAACACACTAAATTTCAAAACTTATGGCTTGGACCATTTTTAATTGCTGAAAAGTTGGGTCCCAGTTCTTTTCGATTGCAGAATCTTGAGGGGCAGCCTGACACCTACCCGGTGAATGGCCAAGCCTTGAAAAGATACTTTGCTTGATGACAACCCTTGTATATTATGTACATATTTTTCTTTTGTTTTCTTTTTCATTTTTGATTTTTCCTTTGAATTTATCAGCTTGTGTTTTTTGAAATACACATACATGTATACTGAGCTATTCAGAAAATGAAAACAGAAAATTTCTTCACTGAAATAACTGCTGAGAAAATTGTATAAACATTGGCAAAAAGTTTGTTGTTTGAAAGGAGTTGACTGATTTCAATCTCTGAGTAAAGCTTGTCATGATCATCTATTATCTTTTTACGCTATCCCTATTCCTTAAGGGAATGACTCGAAAGATGTCTCCCTGCCTTAGGAAGTTGTTTTTGTAAATGAAACATCTCTGGATCTTAATAAAGGGCAGTTCTAAAAAATTCTGATGAGGTCAAAAGAAAAAATATGTTAAAATATCATGATTTTCAGCGTCACCCCGCTCAACTATATATCTTTGAAAAAACAAAACAAAACAAATTATTAGTAAGAGCTCTGGGAAGTTATTGTAAACCCGCCGGGATGCTGAATAGGTCTACTGGCAGTGGGTAAATGCATGCATGACTCCAAGACAACTTCGCCGGGGTGCTGAACAGGCCGGCAGCGAAGCAATGTCGGGTATATGAAAATTTGTGAATAAAAGAAACCTCTTAATGTCCTTTATTCTGATCTAGAACTTCTTGGCAGGATACAGATGTTAGAGTGGGTTAAATGGAAACCCTGTCGAGGCTATGGACGCCTGCTGGAAGCAGTGGCTCTGTCAACAGTATTGGAGATTTTATCTTTAATTTCATGACTCGTTGGTCTTAGGACTGATATCTGTTTTCATCTTTTAAAACACTACTGGAATAGTTGGTTAATGATGATGTTTATACAATTTTCTGGTTGTTGTTTTTGAGTTGGAATTATCTTTGCTGTCCTAATCGGAATTTGTCCTTTTGGCAGAGATAACTGCTTCTACCAGTGTGTCGCCATTGTTGGCAGCCAATTTACATTTTTACACTGTCTTATAAGCTGCCTACACCAGTTTTTGCAAACCTTAATTTTTCGTCACAATTCTCTAATAAACGACACTTTTATTTTTGCGCCATTCGCACACTTACCTTCGTTTTTGTTTTCACGACTGTAAGCGTGAAAACTTGGTCTTTCGAAGTCACATTAAAATCATTATTGAATTGTTGTTATCCTTCTTGTCGATATGCCCATTGCGTTTACATTTTACTTATCATTATGTAGTTGGCAAAATTTTCGATCTGTACTCATTGGACATCCTTTGATTGATTATGTAATTTCGTTTCATGAGTAATTGAGGTTGTGATGCATTGGTAATTGTATTTATATGTTCTTTGATTTGATCTACTTGACCATTGGTTTCATAAAAATACATAGGTGTTATGGTGAAACCCTTGATATATATCATTTAATATGACACCTAATTCATGTTATCAAAACGCATTGGCGCATTGGTCCAACACTTGGTATTGGTTTCGATTTGTATGTTTGGTTTTAAAACTATGGCATAACGTTTGAATACACGCGTGGTTTATCCACTTACCAAAGGTTTCAATTGGTTGATTGAAATGGCATAGTTATAACACATGTGCGTTGTATGGTTGAAAGCGCCGACGACTGTACCTTGGTAATGACTATTCTGCATGGCCAACAAATAGCTCCACCACCTTCGCACCATGTCATTAATGTTGCTCCTATCCCTGTTTCACCTTTGTTAGCTCGGGTAAGCCTTCGGGATTTTTGTTCCTGTGTATGCTCCATTCAAACCCTGGCTCGTTCACCGTGTGCTCTCCCTTATGGCACCAGTGGTACGAATTGAGCCAAATGATAGCCAAGCCTTGCTACTGTTCGACAATGCCCAGAAAGACTTAGAGGATAGCGGTTGGCTCACCTTTGTACAACAGTTTCAGGGTTTTAATATATTTGTTGCACAACAGTTCGCCCTGACTTTTGATGGTTGTAGGGCCAAGGTAGGTGACATTCAACTAAAAATTAGTGAAGAGTTCATTAGCTCTGCCACCGGGTTAGCAGCCATGGGCCAATGATGGTTCAGAAACTCTAAAGTTGAGGAGGTGCCATGGCCACTACTGTTCATCTCACGAAAGGTCATATCTTGTGATAGAGGTATGCCCATTTCCACGCTTAAACCAAGATGGCATGATCTTTTGATGGTGGTTAAACAATTCGTGACCTGTGAGGGTCGATATGGACTGGTTTTTCTTTATCACCTTTGACTGTTAATGAATTTTATGGGGTATCCATTGAATATGCCTTTTTACTTCCAGCGTAGCCTTTATAAAATGTCAAAAAGGTTTAAAAGAGAAAAGGCCGATAGTAGCTTGTTCCACCACGGCCTAATCAGACTCATCGTTGTTCATCACCTAAATCTCCACGGTGATAGTTGGCAAGCTTTTATTTCTTGGAATGGTTTTGCTGATGCAGAGCCCATCCAAGTGGAAAAGCCTGTGGTTAGTGAAACTAAAGTCGAGCCACCCATACCCTTCCATGTCCTACTTCCCTCTCCTAAACCCTCAGTCGACCCTGATATTGACTTACCCGACGTTATAACTGAGAAGGCGGAGGCTATAAAAAAACCTGTGAGCAAAAAGGACAGGGGAAACCCTACTGTTGATGGAAAAGTTAAAAAGAATGCTCGGCTTATCTCGAGACTGGCTAGAAATAAGCCTAAACCTAGTGCTGAGCAGAAGCCCATAGTCCTCATTGAAGACTCGGACTCTGACATAGAACGCTTCCTAGCTAGTGAGTACCCTTACTCCCAAGGATTGTGCTCCGCGCCACCCTTAGCTAGTTCGTTTTAAAATGAGTACCCTTAGCTAGTTCGTTTTAAAATGAATTCAGGAAATGATGTCGTGAATGTCAAATGATTTTGTCTGCCCCAATTTGCAATAACAAATGATCGGACAACTCTTACGGATTCTGTTATCAATTTATTGATCTCATTATGATTTCATTTGTGACAATTTACGCACTAGTTTTGATTTGATTCGCTCATGGCATGGATCGTTTGTTATGTTAATACCGTTATGTCAATTTGAAAATGATCTTGCTGTTTTCATATGGATTCGATCATGTTTCCTGTTGATGGATGAGGCAGCATAAATGATTGCCTATGATTTGTTTAACTGTATCAATTTCAATTTTGATATGAAAATGATTTCATTACTGTTCGATTATGATTCCGTTTACCCGATTTTGTGGCAACAAATGAAACAGAGTATATGCATCTCTGTAGTCATTTGATTTTAGTATTGTTTTGATCTCAATTAGTATAACACTTTCAATTTGAATGATTCGCTTGTCTTTCAAATAGCAATTAGATACTTGTTAATAGTTTGAATTTAATTCTTGAATGATTTGAATTGATTTTAATGCTGATTCTGTGTCTGATTTAGACCAGCTACAGAATCGCAAGATTCTGTAGCTAGTCTATAGAATTAGATTTTTATCATTTTTATCAATAAAATATCCTCCTAACTTGTCCATTTTTGACCCTTTTCAGGTACATCCGAATTACATTGGGCATGATGGATAGTCTAGGAGATATTTGTGTGATTTAGTTTTTATTTTAGGTTCCTAGTTTAGTCAGACTTAGGATATTTCCCCAGATTTATGTAAACAGTTTTGATAACTTCCACATGGATGTTTTTACCTTGTGGAAGGTCTTTAAATACTTATTATTTTTTGTAATAAGGGCATCCTCACTTGTGGGAGAACCAGGCTATGGATATCTAATACAAACTGAGACAAGAGTTGATGTCTTGCTACAGCTTTCACTTTCAATATATCAATCTTTTGTTTCAAGTTTATGCATGTCATTTGCAGTTGATTATAGACTACTTTGGCTATCATAATCTATTGCAGGATGATATGATTTGACTAATGTGTTATCCATATCTGATTTCTTTCATTACTTAAAAATACAACAATTATTTTTTTTCAGTTAATGATTGACATATTTCTCTTCTTCATCAATCGAATCATTTTTGTATAAGTCTTTGCATACAAATTTATCTAACTGTGAAGATTTATAAATCATTTAGTTGTTGTAATTTTTATCTCTTGTTTGCCCTATAATTAAATTTGAAGAGCACCGCAGCTTATCGTTTACGAGAAGCTCCTAGATAATTCGGTGCGGGTTTTCTCCCTCCGATAAGCTAAGACAATCATTTCATACAAAACAAACCTGGAGCGTTTCTCCAGGTTAGTTTGTGATTTATTTGTTAGTTAATTTGTTAGTATAATTTAAGTAGTTTAGTTAGATATATGTGTAGTTTAGATTTGTAGTTGTAATTAGTATATTAGTTGTGTAGTTTAGTTAGTTTTTGTTTTATTTCTTGTTCATAAAATTATAAAATCAACAAAAAATATCTCTCTCTGTCTTAAGACAGAATGCAAATGAGTTTTTCAGGTTTTCGTTCAAATCTGTAAATTGTTAATATTGTACATTTTGTGAATAAGATTTATTTCAATTAGTAGTTAGATATTTAATTAGTTAGAGTTAGTATAGTATTAAATATTAGATTGTATATATGTATAGAATAATTAGATTAGTTTATTAGTTTGTTTTATTTCTTTTATTTAGAGTAGTTTAGTTTGTTTTTATAGTTATTTTTAGTTAGATTAGTTAGTTTAGAGTAGTTTTCTTTTGTTTTCTTAGGACTTAGATCGGCTAACGGAGCCGCTAAACCAGTCAGGGTAGTTCATTCCAAACGGCTTGGGTTATTAGACAACCCCGGACCGGTTCCACTCTCCCAGTTGACGGACGATCAATTTCGCCCGTCAACAAGACCCCAACTTCACTACCAATTTCTAGCAAGAGTTGCATTGGATACATGGCACTCAATTGAATCTTTGCACCACATATCACCCCTAAACAGATGGTCAGAATGAAGCTGACAACAAATGATTGGAATAATTTTTGTGGTGTTTTACTTCAAAGAGACAATCCTAATTGGTCAAGTGGTTACCTCTAGCAGGATGGTGGTATAATACAAATTATCATGGAGCCACTCACATGATTCCACTTGAGGTTATCTATGGCCAAAATCCACCATCAATACTATCCTACTTACCAAGAATCTCTAAGGTTTAAAAGGTAGACAAAGCCCTCATAGCTCAAGCTTGCATTCTCCACACTCTCAAGGATAATCTAGTCATGGATCAGAATAGTATGAAGAAAAATGTTCATCAACATTGTTTAGAACACATTTTTGAAGAAGGGGATTAGGTTTTCCTTCTCCTATAACCTTATAAGAAGACCCCTCTCAAAGGAAACCACAACCATAATCTTTCTCCCAAGATTTATGGCTGATATAAGGTCCTAAAACTTATTGGGCCAATACATTACAATTTGGAGCTTCCTAGCTACTCTAAAATTCATTCTATCTTTCACGTATCTTGATTAAAGAAAGTAGTTGGATCTATTTTTAGTATTTATACTAGCCTTCATGAACTAGAGGAATAAAGTTTCATTTGGTTGTAGCCTGAGGTCATCCTTGACAAACAATAGTGTTTTCTTCACTAATGTGCTATCCAATAGGTCTTGATATAGTGGAAGGATGCACAACTTGAGGGTGCCATATTGGAACCAATAGAGATCCTTCAACAATTCCCTCATCTTCATCCTTGAGGACAAGGCTAGTTTGTAAAAGGGAGGGAATGTTAGTGTGAGTAAATAGAACACTTTCATGATGAACCTAATAGAATAGAGGAATAAAAATTTAATCTATAAATCAAATGACAAAGAAAACACACAATACACCGAGATTTTACCATGGAAACCCAAACGGAAAACCAACATTATTTGAGCGTTTTTCTCTCTTGTTGTCTTATCCATTTTGAATAAAAGGTTACATGCCTAACCTATTGAAACGTGCCAACTAATTTCCCATGCCGATGCATGCACACCGCATCAACTTAAAATAGAATGTGCATGCATGCACACTTCAGTGATCATTTTATGTAACTAGTGGATTATGTTGTAATCAATTTTTTTAATTGTTTAATAGATCCTATATATATATATACATACTCATAGAGGTGTAATGAAATATAGTGTATTGTAGTGTGTGGGATGAGAGTGTGAGATTGTAAGCATGTATTCGGCTACTGTAATTCTCCCTTAATAATAAGAATACCAATTATCATTGCCCCGTGGTTTTTTCCCTTAAAATGGTTTTTCCACGTAAATAATGTAGTCACTGTGGGATTTATTTCATTGTGTATTTGTTGTGATCTCTTGCTTGATTTCTATTGAATATTACTGTGTTTATTCTTCCTCTACACAAAATGTGGTATAAGAGCTCAGAGTTGAAGACTATGAGAGCTAAGGAGGAAGACTTGTTTAGAATCAAATCTTGAGAGGAAGTATTTGGTCACTGGGGTCACTTCCATAAAGAGGACAATCGATCACGTAGAAGTAATCGAAGGCCGGTTTCAGAATCAAAGATCTACAAAATGCAAGGTAGAGGATGAGCACATTCTTCTTGAATGGGCATCCATGATATTGATATTTTTCTTGAATAATATCAATGGGTGGCACGATACCCTTCAGTTTCGATATTATCACACTCCGCAACTCATGCGAGTGGGGCAATAACTCGTGATCATGTTTACGAAGGGAATGATACCCATGGAGTGATCATGTTGGAAATTCGTGGTATGTAGGTGGATTTTTTGATTATGCACATGATATACTTTGTGAAGAATCACCTTATGAGAGTGAATTTTTGGATACATTATAAGAGGATTGTGTAACATCCCCGACCCTACAGAGACCAGGTAATGCTACCACGTAGAATATACACTTATATTATATATGCATTTTAATTAAATTAAAACACTTAATCACAATAAACATAGAATTATTGCTACCATACAAAATCAATGGAACTAACAGTAATTCATATATGCAACATAATACATGATAACATTCAAGCATCAAAAACATGCATAACATATAAATTAAGAACATAAATGATACTTATCTTTTCAACTGGAGTAACACCACCAACTGCGTGTGGACCTTCCACAAATCTCCCAGCCTTATACCACACCACTCATCACGCTCAACAATGGGTCACCCCCGAGCTGGGACTAAACTCCATCAGGAAAGAGAATTCTAGGCTTGGCAAGGACAACAAGGAACTTGAACAAAACACAGGAAGGATCTTTTATTCCAGGAGTCACTTACGCCCACAACCCACAGACCCTCATTCCCCACATGCCTTCCCCATTCCAGGATGCTACACCTTCACTAATACAATTCCATAGGCTACTACACCTCCCTTACCTTGGGATTCAACAACAGGCTGGACCAGAAGTCTCAAAGTATTGTAGCTACTACGGGACTCCCTTCCAGGAGAAATCACATCCCAAGAAACTCTTTCACCTGGAAGAGTTTCTCACATGCCTGAAAACCTGCCTCTTCAACCAATATTCGACTCAGCTAAAACCAGGTATGGGTGATAGCAACAACAACAGAGAAAATGGGCATGGACACCCAAAATGGTAACAGTCAAACACTAAGACATATCAAGGCTCAGTAAGAAACAATCGACGACAACAAGACATACTCAATAAAATGAACTGCGTGGTGGCAACATCCAACAATTATGACACAACACGACTTAGACAATTACAGGGTGCTCGGACTTCATAGGAGACACAGATCAGTCCCTCGATTTTCACTGGTTTCAGGGTGCATGACAAGGAATCAAAATGTAAAGGTCGATGATGGAGGTACCTTGGGTTCAGACGGAGGATGGGAGACTGGAGTCACGAACCCCCAACAGGGCTCAACTCTTTAGTTTTAATTGCATTCGCCCAGGTTGACATTTGTCTCCCTGGAGTTGTATGCCATACATTTAGCATTTGTTCCCTTTTCCGTGAACTTAGGATAAAAACATATCATGTCCACCTTAGTCATTAGGAATTAATATTAAACTATTATTCCCTTTAGAGGTAATCCCCCTAGCTCAACCCTTAGGACCAAATACTTAGCCCCCCCTCCCTTTCCCTATCTAATGGAGCTTTGTCCCCCATAACTCTTCTTTGTGGTCGGTCTACACGCAACAATATTTATATTTTTATTAATGATCTGCAAAATTACATATACAAAAATCAAGCTCCTGGCCTTGGCATCTGCCTCACCATCCTAATAAACACATAAGTCTCTCAGCTTATAACCACTCAGATCACCAGCCTATAAGAAAAATTAAAATTCAGCAGGGGCTTGGCCTTAGGGTATTACAATCCCCTCCCCTTATTTTTGCACTGTTTTCATTGCAACTCTTTACACAACATCATCAAGATTTTCCAAAATCTTCAAAAAGATGTGGGTATTCTGCCCGCATAGCATCTTCATGCTCCAATGTCACATCCTTAGGACCGTACCAAGTCCACGGGACCTTTACAATTCCTATGGCTTGATTCCATAGCTGCTTGCTTTTCCGGTGCAGTAAACACATTGGATGCACCTGCAAGACGCCTTCTTTCTCCACCTAAATCACATTCCAATCAATCACATGATTAGGATCATGTATATATTTCTTAAGAAATGAAACATGAAACACATTATGTACAGTCATGGATGCAGGCAATGCAAGCATATAAGTGAATGGTCCAATCCTTTCTAGGATTTCAAATGGCCCACAAAATCTGGCTTCCAATTTGGAACAGTTTCCCAGCTTCAGGGAAATTATGTTGGCTTTCAATTTCAAGAAAACATGATCACCCACTTTAAACTCCCTATGGGTTCTGTTCTTATCAGCATAACTTTTCTTTCTGTCTTGGGAAGCTTTCAAATTTTTCTTAATCTTCATCATTTTCTCTTCCATTTCCTTGATAAACTCTGGCCCAACCACTGCTCTATCAGCTGGGTTATTCCAACTTATTGGAGTGTTTCAATTTCTTCTGTAAATTTCTTCAAATGGGCTCATCTTCAATGATGCTTGATACCTATTGTTGTAGGCGAATTCTACCAAGTGTAGGTAGTCTTCCCATTTAGATGGTTTGTCCATCACATACATTCTTAGCATGTCTTCTATTATTCGATTCACCTGCTCTGTCTTCCCATTAGACTCAGGATGATAGGCTGTGATGAAGTTCAGATTTGTTCTGAACCCCTTGAATAACCTTTTCCAGAATTTTGAGGTAATTTCGGGTCTCTGTCAGACACAATTGTCTTGGGAATACCGTGAAATCATGTTATTTCCCTCATAAAGATATCGACAACATGTTGACGAGCGAAATTGACCGTCCGTCAACTGGAAGAGTGAGTCCAGTCCAGGGTTGTCTAAATAACCCAAGCCGTTTGGAGTAACTCGTTCTGATGGGTTTAATGGCTCCGTTAGCCAATCTAAGAATCCCAAAAGAAACGAAAAAAATAGAGAAATAACCAACTAATTACTAAACACTATATATATGTACATATGCTCTAATGTAACTGTAGTAGTTGTATTTAAGAAGAAGATATACAAGTCTCATTTATTTACATGACTTACAAGCTGCAAGTTTTAATCGAAACTTACGAAAATCAATGGAAAAATGATTGCTTCTAGGAAGCAGATAAAGAAAGCACATAAAAATATTTATTGTTTTTCTTTTATAAATTCAAAGAATTTTGCAAAAAATTTAATGAAACATGAGCATGTGGATAGTCAAAGCTGAACCATACATTCATTGTTTCATTCATAAACAACTTAACTAAATAACACACATAATAACCTGTCGCTAATCAATGAAACTGGTATTTATCTTTCTATGTTGTATGAGCTCCTGCCTGTATTGTTGTTAAGGGAAACCTATAACAGAACAATACTAACACTTCCAGAATACATTCAAAGAAGTATTTGATATTGGAGTAAATTAATAATAACAAGAAGACAACTAATTAAAAATTGTGTGATCCTAAGATAATCAATATTTAAGAACAAAAGAAAACTCAATTCTGGGTATTGATATTATCCATCATTTAACATTAGAAATAAATTCTATAATAATCAAATGATCGATTGATCACACATAAAATAATGGAATAAGAAATTATGGGCATCATATAACATTTAATAGTATGAAAACACCATATGATTAACAAGTTAAAGCTAAAATCAATCGTTATAACATTTTCATAATATAAAAATAATGAAAGAATCAAATGAAATAAGTATCACACAGGTCTAAAGCCAAAGATGAATTACTTTCCCATATTCTTTCTCAAAATCACATGTCCATATTGTAGTCCTCAAAGAATTGTTTTGGATAATAAACTGTTAAAGATTGAAAAACAATTAATACATAAATGATAATAATTAATCATGTATTGATAAAAAAAGACTAAATCTATTTAAATCAATGCATAATCAATTATTCAAAGAATATGAAGATATTATATGAAAATAAAATCATTTTACTTATAGGACAAAAGCCATCAATCAACCTGGAATTTCATATTCTTCTTTAAAAATACTCGTCCTTTCTCCCAAAGCTTCCATCCATCCATTACTCCATTTAAAAAGAAATAAAAATTTTACAAAAGAAATAATATACAAAAGAGAAAGGATTAAAATCCTCCTCCCCAATTCTTCGATCCTTTGGCTCTCATCTTTCTCATATATTTATAAAATGAATGAACAGTCTGGGCATCACTATTAATTTCTGCCACCTAATATTTTCCTCTAAAAGAGACCCAAATATCTATGACATCGTGCATTTGTTTGGGAAAATATCTATGTGGAAGGTAAATGGGTCCATTTTGGTTCTGGGTTTTCAACCGTTTCTTCTAATTCCTCATGGTTTGGCTGAAATCAGTTCCACACAATCGCATGTCTGATCTTGACGCCTTTCCAAATTTTATCTGTTGTTGCTCATAAAATTATTTGTAGCAATCCAAAATTATTTTTTGGATCAATCATCTTGAACGTATTTGGATAATTAAATCAAGCCATGATCAGATCCGTATCAAATATTTGATAATAGAAACCTGTGAAACAAAAAGAAACCTAAATTAATAACCTAAAAATTGAGAATAAAACAAAATCTAGAACAATAAAATAAAAAATGAATTTAAAATAACTATAACTTATAAACAAACATTGTTTGTAATTTCCTTTCAAATATTATCTAGAAGCTTCAAGTTAATGGAGAAAAAATATTAATTTTAGTTTTTTACAAAATCAAACAAATGATAGATAATTATTTTATTATTATTATTTTGAAATGAGATGCAAAATGAAAAAATAATTTAATTAATTAATATCACCAAATGATTTCATGAAAATGAGAAACCAACCAAGATATTATTTGATGAAGTATTGAACTCATTATTCAAAATAGTCAAACTTGCTAATGAGAAAAAGAAAGAACACATAATCATAATTTAAACGAAAGTAAACATTTGATAAAAATTAAAGTTTTTGTTTAAATTGAGATTTTTATGCTCGTTTCTAACTTTTGACATATACTCTAGTAATAAATGTCTCATAATATAGTGAATGTCTTAAGTTTATCTCAAAGCAAGCCAAGGTATGGAACTATTTGAAAAGGTTGATTCTATAGCTCATTATAATTATCAAGATTCTAATAGGGGCCCTTTAAATTTTGTAAAAATATAGGGGGAGTTGTTGGGGCCCAACACAAGATTAGTTGTCTTGTGAGTAGTCTTTAATGGAATAAAATGGGAAAATTTTGTAATATTATCCACCACCACCATGATTGAATCATGTTTCTTGCCTGTTCTGGGCAATCCTGTGATGAAATCCATTGTCACTACTTACCACTTCCACTCAGAGATGGGTAAAGGCTGTAGCAACCCTGTTGGGTGCCTGTTCTCATCTTTAACCTTCTGACACTCCATACATATGGCGATGTATTCTGCAATTTCATTTTTCATACCTGGACAAAAGTAATGGCTCTTGACTACTGCCACACTTTTCTGATATCCAGGGTGCCCAGCATAAGGCACATTATGCATTTCTTTCAAAATCATAAGTTTCAATTCCTAGAAATTAGGTACATAAACTTTGTTTTTGTACAAGAGTGTTATATCAACTTCCAACTTATAGTCTTCCACTTTCTGTGGCATCTCACCTTGATTTATCTTTCCTACCAAATCCATGTGCTACAGATATGCATTTGCAACTTCCAAAATTTTGTCCTTTATATCGATTTGGTACATGCTAATGGTTGTACCATGTAGTTCATGCACTCTCCTACTGAGTGCATCAACTACTTTGTTCTCTTTTCCTTTGATATGCTTGATATCAATGTCATACTCACAAATGAAATCCAACCATCTACTCTGCCTAACATTTAAGGTTGGATGATCAAAAAAATAATTTAGACTTTCATGGTCTATCCTTAGTTCAAACCTCCTTCCCATGAGGTAATTCCTTCATTTATTTAGAGTGTGAATGATGGCTGCCAACTCCAAATCATGAGTGGAATATTTTTTTTCGTTCTCTTTCAACTTTATGGACTCATAACATATCACAAATCCATTATGGGTGAGGACTCCTCCCAGTCCTTCTTTGCATGCATTTGTACATACTACAAAATATTCATTCGGATCTGCAATCCTTAGGATTGGAGCACTGATTAATAGCCACTTCAATCACTGGAAGCTTTTCTCACATTCTTCTATCCATTGAAACTTCTTCTCCTTCCTCTACAAGGAAGTAATAGTGTGAGCTATCCTTGAGAACCATGCAATGAACCTTTTGTAATAGCCAACTAGACCCATAAAGGATCTGACTTCTGACACATTCTTCAGCATTGACCATTCTCTGATGGCTTCTATCTTCTCAGGATCCACAACTATCCCATCCTTTGAAATGATATGCCCCAAGTAATGGATCTTATTTTGATAAAATGAGAACTTGCTCAATTTGGCATATAGTTGGTGCTCTCTTAGCACTTGAAACACCATCTTCAGATGATGTTCATGCTCTACCTCTGACTTAGAATACACCAGGATTTCATTCAAAAAGACTATGACAAACTTTTCTAGATATTCCCTGAATACACTATTCATTAGGCACATGAAAACAACGGGTGCATTTGACAACCTAAATGGCACCACTATGAATTCATAATGACCATACCTTGTTTTGAAGGTGGTCTTGTTGATGTCTTCATCCTTTATTTTTACCTAGTTATATCCTGCTCTGAGATCTATTTTTGAAAATATCTCGACGTTCTTCAATTGATCAAAGATATCATCGATCCTCGGTAGAGGATACTTGTTCTTAAAAGTCACTTTGTTCGACTGTCTAAAATTGATTCACAATCTCAATGTCCCATCCTTCTTCTTCACGAATAGGACCGGGGCACCCCAAGGTGACACACTTGGGTGTATATACCCCTTCTTCAGAAGTTCTTCAAGCTGCAATTGCAGTTCTTTCAGCTCTGGTGTACTCATTCTGTAAGGATTTTTTGACACTGGAGTTGCTCCAGGCATCAGGTTAATAGAGAAGTCAATGTATCTCCTCGGGGGTAGTCCTGGTACCTCCTATAATACATCCTCAAAATATTTTAATACTGCATAGTCTTAAATAATTGACACCTTATCCTTAGGTGCTTCCTCCATGTGGGATGCAAATAATTGACATCCTTTCATGTAACACTTCTTGAGATGCATTACTGAGATTTCTCTAACAGTAAATTCCCTAGGAATTCCTTGGACTGTTCTCTAATTTCCTTCCTCATCCAGGCAAGTGAATGCCTTGTTATGATAGTCTAATATGGTATGGTTTTGGTCCAACCAATCCATCCCAACTAGACAGTAATAAGAAATTAAAGGCAGAATGTTCAATTCAACCCTTGTGTTCAGTCTATTCATGCCCACTAGACAAGACTTAACCAACTTAACAACCTTTCTCTTGGATCCTATAGCCAACTGCACTAACCAAGATTTTCCATTCTTGCTTCTTGGTAAATGTAAACTTTCCACACTGAAATCACAAAGTAGGGTGGATCAACGGTCCACGTCTACCCAACATACAACTGTTGATACCCATTGTAGACTTCCTTCATCAGAGTTTTGGGGATTTGGAGCTTCAAATATTCAGTACTTTGGAAGTTCAGAGCTTCGAGTCTTCAGAAGTTCGGAGCTTTGAGACTTCAAAATTTCTCACTTGCTTCCTTCCCATCTTTTGAATTCCAAAATTTTGAACTTATAACCCCCGGGTTTACGTAGTACAAATGTCACCAACCTAGGTGGTGGCACGTGGCTTGTCTAGGAAGGTCCATGTCACCCTTGGCGACGTCATCTAGCCCCACCATGTCTACGTTTTGCATCAGGACTTCGCGCTTCGGAGGTTTGTGCATCAACACATCCCAATTCTTTTGATCGTTGAACATTGAAATTACGATCTTCTCTTCTGCTTGATCCAACGGTCAATCTCTTTTCCTCCGATATACGGTGTAGATCTTCCCTGGGACTTTGAAGTTTTGGGTTTCAGCCTTCCTCATATCTTTGCATCAAACTTCACCAATGTCGCGAAGTCCGAAGGGTTTCCAGGATAACCCTCCTGCACCTTCTCCAGATATGATGGTCGTAAAGTATTTCCCTTCCTTCCAAACATATCCTATGGTCCCAACACCACCAATGTTGTGATCTCTCTTCCTATGGCCAAATACCACGTCTATCATAGTTTTATAATACCTCTACCCCTCTTGAGCTTCATAACACGATCAAAGTAACCTATTGGCACTCAGGAACATTCTGAGGTTCGAAATTGGTTCCTCCAGACACAATTTCCACTTTGAAACTTGGGTCCAAAGACCACTTACCCAACCCATATAGGTTTGGCGTTGAAACCTTGGCTTTGAACTTGAATTTTGTCTACTTCGACAAAAATTCTTTCTGAAACTTTTGCTTCAATTTCCACTAACATGGACTATCTAGGATTAATGTTTAAACCTTGGATATGATACCAAATTGTAACATTCTCGTCCCTCTAGAGACCGGTTAATGATACCACGTGAAATATACACTTATATAATATATGCATTTTAATGAAATTAAAAAACTTAATCACAATAAAAACAGAATTGATGCTACCATACATAATCAATGGAACTGACAATAATTAATATACACAACATAATACATGATAACATTCAAGCATCACAAACATGCATAACATATAAATTAAGCACATAAATGATACTTATCTTTTCAACTAGAGTAACACCACCAACTGTGTGTAGAACTTTCATGAACCTCCCAACCTTAGACCACACTTCTCATCAAGCTCAACAGTGGGTCACCCTCGATATGGGACTAAACTCCAATGGGAAAGGGAATTCTAGGCTTGGCAAGGACAACAAGGAAGTTGCACAAAACACAGGAAGGATATTTTATCCCAGGAGTCACTTATGCCCACAACCCACAAACCCTCACTCCCCACACGCCTGCTCCACCCCAAGAGGGTACACCTTCACTAATACAAGTCCATCAGCTAATACACCTCTCTTACCTTGGGCTTCAACAACAGGCTGGACCAGAAGTCTCAGAGTACAATAGCTTCTACGGGACTCCCTTCCAGTAGAACTCACTTCCCAACAAACTCTCTCACTTGGGAGAGTTTCTCACAGGCCTGACAACCTACCTCTTCAACCAATATTCAACTCAGATACATCCAGGTATGGGTGACAGCAACAACAACATGGAAAATGGGTATGGACACCCAAAATGGTAATAGTCAAACACTAAGACATATCAAGGATTAGTAAGAAACAACCAATGATAGCAATCCACACTCAGTCAAGGAATTGCATGGCCACAATAGACAACAATTATGACACAACACGACTCATACAATTATAGGGCGCTTAGAATTCACAGGAGACACAGATTAGTCCCTCAGTTTTCACTTGTTTCAGGGTGTGTGACAAGGAATCAAAATGCAGAGGTTGATGATGGAGGTCCCTCGAGTTCAGATGGAGGATGGGAGACTAGACTCATGAACCCCCAACATGTCTCAACTCTTCAGTTTTAAATGCATGTGCCCAGGTCGACACCTGTCTCCCTGGAGCTTCATGCCCTTCATTTAGCATATATTCCCTTTTCCAGGAACTTAGGATAAAAAAATATCATGTCCACCTTAGTATTCATGAATTAATATTAAAATATTATTCCCTTTAGAGGTAATCCCCCTAGCTTAGCCCCTAGGCCCAAATACTTACCCCCCCCCCCTCCCTTGCCCTATCTAATGGAGCTTAGTCCCCCATAACTCTTCTTCGTGGTCGGTCTACACACAACAGTGTTTATATTTTTATTAATGATCTGCATAATTACATATACACAAATCTGACTCCTGGCCTTGGCATCTAGCTCACCAGCCTAATAAACACATACGTTTCTCAGCTTATAACCACTCGACTCACCAACCTATAAGAAAAATTACAATTCATCAGGGGCTCGACCGTGGGGTATTAGAGATTGAATAGGTGGATGTTATAATATTTAAAGAGGTGGACCCTTTTTTTTAGTGAAAAGGTTTTAAGGTAAATATATATTTTAAATATTTTTGGCTCAAACCTTTTGTGGTTCAACTTTCAAATATAATATTATTCCTTCATAATAAACAATTTGGCTTTATAAGTTGTAGTTTTGGGAGTTTGTGAAAATGGAAAAGGTACAAAGTTCAATGTTTGAGGTAGAGAAATTAAACAACAAGAATAATTTTGAGTTGTGGAAGCTCAAGATGCAGGATATTCTTGTGCAACAAGGTTTGCAAAAGGCATTGGTGGGAAAGACAAATAAATCGATTGTTGGAGTTACTTCATACACACCTAGGATTTATTTTTCCTAAGGTTATTCCTCATTTATTAGTCATCATTAGTCATTATCCAGTCTCCTATATTTTAGGGGAGAATATTCCACCTGGAGAATATTCTCTTTCAGTTGACACTTCAGTTTGACTAGTTGAGTTGAGTTTAGATGTTTCATTGGTTTTGTCACCATGCAACATTGGGATCATCACCAACTCACTACTCTTTGTTCAGTCAGTTAACTAAAGACTAGTTGACTAGTTAACTCAGCTAGGTGGCAGTTCACTCCCGTAACTTCTTGAGAGACTAGACTAGGTGGCAGTTTACTCTTGTAACTGTTGGTGTGTGTCCAGACCAATCTAGACCACCACTATGGCTCATTAATTACTCATTTATCCTATATATTGTAAATTATTCACTCTTTGAGTGTGGAATATGTTCAATGAGAATTCTTCCATTCTTTCTATTTTGCTTCTTCTTTCTCAATTTATCTCTGCAAATGTGTGTAGTATTTTCTAGATATATCTATTATGTGCAGGTTCAACACATTTACACCGATAAGAATGACAAATGAGGACTCAGAATATCTGAATGCAACAACTCTTAGTACCATACATCTGTGTCTGGAAGATGAAGTTTTGTTTAACATCATTGGAGAGGAGACAACAACAAGATTGTGGAGAATAATGGAAAGTATTTATATGACAAAGTCCTCTACAAACATAATATTCTTGAAGAGTCGGTTGTATAGCTTAAGGATGAAAGAAGGTACAAAATTGGCGATCATTTAAATATTTTCAATACCCTGATTTGTCAATTAACTAGTATGGATGTAAAATATGAAATGAGGACAAAGAAATCACGTTACTCTGTTCATTACCTATATAGTGGGAGTATTTCGTCACATATATGTGGTTTAGAACAATAGACACCATTGATTATGATACTATTTTGGGAGCTCTGTTGACTGAGGAAATGAGGAGAAGATCCAATAAAGCAAACTCAACAACAAAATCAATGGTCACGGTCATACTTCCCACAAACTCATCATAAGCATATATGTAGTATTTGAAGAATCCTCACACATAAAATCAGACCTAGTAGAATTTGAAGTGAGACAAGAAAATGTACCACAAGTTCAGCAAATTCAGTTGGAGACTCATCCATCTTCAGAAAAGGAGGAGCATGAAGAAGTTCTAGAAGAAGAAGATGAAGATGCAGAAAATATCCAGGAAAATGTGGATATGCCTAAACCATCTCTAAGGAGATCTACACGGGTTAGGAATCCTCCTACAAGGTATGATGGTTATGTTTCATCTATGGATTTTGTTTCTAATGATAAATAACCTAGTTGTTATCAGGAAGCAATGAAGGTATTTGAAAGTTTTGAATGGAAAGAAGCTATGAAATAAGAAATGGATCTCTCAGAGAGGAATAAAAGATGGGACCTAGTAGAAATTCCTAAGCATAGGAAGGTTGTTAGTTGCAAGTGGGTCTACAAACTGAAAAAAGGGTGATGGTGATAAAGTTGAAAGGTATAAAGAAAGACTGTTAGCAAAAGGGTATTCTCAAAAGGAAGGTATTGATTTTCATGAAATATTTTCACCAATTGTGAAGCTTGTTTCAATTTGGGTTGTGTTAGAACTAGTTTCTTTACTTGATATTGAGTTAGAGCAGCTAGATGTTAAAAAAATGTTTCTACACGATTTGGATAAGGATATATATATATATATATATATATTATCACATATGTTTGTGTGAAGGGGTGTTTTTCCTTAGGAAAAGACACCATGATTGAAAAATGACAAAAGGCAGGTTAAAAGCCTACTTATCCTAAGTTTTGAGGCATGAGCACGTGATACTAAGGTGTACATAAATCTGGACGAATGAGGTCTGCTCACTTAGATCTACGACACATGATCCATATCGAACCCCCTCCTGACGTTCTACCTTTAACAGGGGGGTTTGAGTTAGTGGTTTTCAAATGCCCCCCCCCCACTATCGTGGCACCTCCTCGTGAACTCGGACCGCCCCGCCCCCCCCCGCACTTTACCACTTACCACTCTCCCCCCCCTCGAGTATACCACTTACCACCCTCACTTACCGTTGTCTCTCCTTTCACCACCTGTATCCCACTCTGTATCTCTCCTCTTCCTGTCACATCTCCCGCCCCCCTTCTGCCTTCTATTAGCGCACACCTGTCCTCCACTCACCCCCATGTCATATCCATTTTCACTTTTGCCTATCATCTCCCACCATGTGTACCTCCTCTCACCTCCACCTAGGCATATTTTCCCCCACTTATCCTACCACTACAATCCCTCCTTAGCTTCCACGTCAGATTCTCGTGCCACCTTGTCGTTGTGCCTGTACAACTCAGCTCCAACGTCCCATCGTTTATGCCTTTCCCTATTAGCTTCCCTCTGCCACGTTTGTCCACATGGCCACCCCTAAACTCATATCCACATTGAGCATGCCAATCGCCCCCGCCTGGTCACCATCCATTCACCGCTTCATGCCGATTGCTCCAGCCATCAAGTCAACGTCCACGCCTACTCGCTAATATCACCATGAACTCCCAAAGAAGATCCATATGGCAGAGTGCAAAGGCCTCAATGTCTTACAGCTAGAGAGTTGACTGGGGCCTTCTTTGATACCAATGAAGCAGTTATTGAAGAAGTCGGTGGTGGTTGTACTTCATTTCCACCATAAATGGAAATCCTAGGAAAGGACTGTCAGCTGGTCAACTCATTTGCAGGCCCGTTCTGGAATACGATTGCGTATGACTGAAGTTCACGACTGACCAGAGACTGCATGCACAGTCTGCCAGGAAGAATGCATATGTAATGGATTCAATGTAATGACTCGAGCCTACTGCTGCGTTTTTTCTCTAAGTATATAGGAGTCGTTCTCATATTTTGTTAGTGTCGATGGTAGAGCTACGCTCTTGATTGTAAAGTTTTGATGAGGCCTCTGGTTCTCTGGTTGTGTATTATCACTTGATACTTCTTGTTTAATGGTAGTTAGTTTCTCATTCATTTATTTTTCCTTTGATTCTGAATTCTTGGGAATGGATGATCTAGTCGAGTGTTGTTATTGTAATGTAATGTAGGTTTCATTGTAGTACTGTGACAATGTTTTTAGTTTCTTGAAATTTTCAGATCTAAGAGGATCTTATATATGAAAAATTTCCTCTGTAGGCTGCTAGAAGACCAGATGTCCATAATAGGCCTTCACATTTCTCCTCATGATCTTCCGCCTACTCACAACTATGAAAAATTACTAACTAAAGTTAGATCAAGACCTCATTTGTATATGCACACCAACCCAGTTTTCTGAGCTAAAGCGATATAATCCTGAGACTGCATCCATTATACCTCCTCTAAAATTATTCATTGTGACATATAAACTGATGGGTACTGGTCTTACCTCTGCAACAATCTAGGGGTGACTTCTAGTGCTAACATTTATGGCATCATTGTCGGGGACGAATTGAATATTGTTTCTAGGATTGAACGACAAAGATTACTAGTTCTAAAGGTGCATAAGAGCTTAGTACATCCAATATTTCCGTTTTGCACCTGGTGACTCCATTGTGACAACTCCACTGATCAGTTGGATCTGAAAGGAAGACACACGTGGTCTCATCCACAACTGCCTCTAGCTATGCCTGAAGCTGACCCAGAGAAAATTATCAGAAGAGAGAACGCCCCTCAAGAAGGTACTTCAGCTACTGAACCAGATGATTCTGGTAACTTTCATCATTCCCCCTCTGGAACTCCATTAGTTTTTTCTCATACTCTTGTTGTATCTTCTGTTGGAGTTGTTAGAGAATTAAATTTTGGGAGTTTTCATGTTGTTTTCTCCTCTCCCGGCCTCGGTTTGGAAAGAGAGAGTTTTGACACTCCCGTTTCTCTCGAGGTTGTACCCTGGCTCAGACCTAGAACCTTAGGACACTTTCCTACTCTAGGTTTTTCTATCCCTTCCCTTGTTAGAGTTGTTGCAAGAGAAACCTTTGTTCCTCCTAGTTCTGCAGCCTTCGGCCTAAACACTAAGTTGTTTCCCTTCCCTCCTGGAAGCTCAGTTTCAGTATCCCATTTTCGAACTCCATCCCCTCCTGGTTCACCTCTACCTATCATCCTTATTGCAGGCACCAATCCCCCTAGAAAGAGAATGGATGCCATAGTGGCTACAAGATATGCCCCTCTAATTTTACCCCAGCCAATGAATTCTCTCCCTGCTAGAGATTACCTGAAATACATGCCCAAGTTCACTAGAGAAGAAGACATAACTGCTGAAGAGCACCTTGCTGCCTTCTACAGTTATGCAGACAATCTGAATATTGAAAATGAAGATGTCTGGATGAGAGTTTTTGTCTAGAGCCTTGACGGTGAGGCTAGGAAGTGGTTTAGAGGTTTGACCCGTGGATCCATTACTGGGATTGAGGCTCTATATGATGTCTTCTTAAGACAGTGGGGGGATACAAAATATTTTATGTATTATATCATAGAGTTTAGGTCACTAAAGACAAAAGAACGAGAATCTGTCTTTGACTTCTCCAAAAGATTCAATAAAATATACAATAAGATCCTTGCTGAGATAAAGCCTACAAAAGATTCTTCCAAAATCACTTATGCTAGTGCCTTTGACACTAATTTCTGCCTCCTTCTCAAAGAGAGAAGAGCTACTTCCCTAGCTCATATGCAAGATGTAGCCCTGTAAGTAGAATCAAATGTGTTGGCAGTTGACAGGATTGGAAGATCTGAGGCCTCAACCTCTAGTTCTTCTACATCTCACCCTCAAGTAGATGAATTGACCAAGATGGTGAAATCCCTTTCTGCAGAAATGGAGAAAATGAAGTTTGAGGGGAAGGAAGGTTATAAGAATTACCAAAATTCTGAAAACAGAGGCAATTTCAGACGACCAAATAGTATGCCTCAGGTACTTCCAAGAGAGCCTAGGAATAGAGATAGGGAGGATTAGAAAATCCATACTCCTCTTCAAAATAACCTTGTGGCTGATGATGAAAGGGGGGAAGAAGAACCTGACCCTGAAATCCATTGTATTGGAGATACCTCCCCTTTTCCCCATCTAACCCAATCTACATACGAGGATTCCCTTATGGACAACTAAATAAATGAGATGAGTAAAGGGGATAAGACCAATGGTAGTCCAAATAAATACAAACTCAGGTCCAAGAAGAAAGAAGGGAAATATGACATCCTTGATCAACCTACCAGAGAAGAAAATCCTTCTAAAGATGTAGCAGACAATAACAAAGGTAAGAATATTCAAACCCCCTCACTAGTAGCCAAAGATCCTGTCCCAAAAGTGAGATAAATTCTAAAGCCTCCCTCCTCTTTCAACTTTGAGCATGAAATTCAGAAAATCAGAATCCCTGTACCCCTCTCAGAGTTGTTCAAGCACGAAGATTTCAAAAAGAGCCTCTCTAAACTATTGTTTCTTGAAACCCCAAATCATCCCACAGACTCCATCAATCTCCAAGATGAAAATCCAACAGTCATCTTAGGTCCTATGGTAGAAGATAAAGATGATCCATCCCCTCCCTTCTATACATCACTGAACATACATGACAAGTTGTTGCATAATTGTCTGATAGACTCAGGAGAATCTCATAACCTCATGCCCAAAACTGTCATGGAAGAACTTGGATTAGAAATCATAAAATCTTATCATGATTTGTATTCTTTTGATTCAAGGAGGGTACAATGTCTTGGGGTCATCAAATATCTAGTTGTGACCTTGTTTCAGATGCTTATGAAAAGTGTGGTTATGGATATCGTGGTGGATGATGTTCCCCCCAAGTTTGGCATACTCTTGTTAATATCTTGGATAAAAAGACTTGGAGGAACCTTGCAAATGGACCTCACATATGCCACTATTACTGTTCTTAGGGGGGAACATAGAGGACTTTACAAGGAAGCCTAGTTGGCCTAGATTATTAGTGATGAAGCAGACCCCACCAACCATCCTAGTTTTTCACTTGACACTGATTTGGGGTCGCGTTTATTGCATTTCACTGATGCTCCCGAGCCACCTCTAAAACTCAGAAAATAGTCCACTTCTTTTCCTAAAGTTTTCCCTTCCATTATCCCTGTCTGGAAAATGTTTTTTGATGGAGCTTCATCCAAGGTGAGTGTTGGTGCTAGAGTAGTCCTTATTTATCCCACTCAAGAGACCACACCCCTACCCTACAAATTAGAATTTGAAGCTACCAATAATGTGGCAGAATATGAAGCCCTTGTTCTGGGTTTGAGGGCTGCAAAATACATGGGGATTAAAGAGATATCTATGTTTGGGGATGCTGAATTGGTTGTTAATTAGGTTAGGAATGTCTACCAGGCCAAGCATACTAGACTCAGATCTTATAGAAATGAAGTGTGGGATTTAATTGACAGTTTTTTCTTAGCTTTTAACATTTCATTCATCCCAAGGCCAAAGAATACAGTGACTGACTCTTTGGCTGTTTCAGCATGCAATTTTAGAGTCCCTCGACCACCTAAACTCATGTATGACATAGAGGTAAAATATAGACCCTCTATACCTGACAATGTCAAGCATTGGAAGGTATTTGAGGATGATCTTGAGATCAAGAGGTTCTTGGAGATTGTTGATGAATTTTCCACTTTACACATAGATCAAGATCGTGATTATGAAAGCAGCCCTCATGCTGATGTGTTTTTAAAAAAAAATGTTGATCACCACATTGTGCAGTTTCCTAGTAATAACATTTTGAAGGGGTTGGTCCCTTTGGGAAGGATATTTGAAAGTAATGATGCGGCAATGAAAGCTCAGGGGCCGATTGATAACGCTGAGATAGCTGAGTGCAACATTGGTACAGAGGAGAATCCAAAATTTGTCAAGCTTTGAAGCATCTTGTCGAGGGAGAAAAGGGCTGAATATGTTGAGCTATTAAAGAAATTTGCTGATGTGTTTTCATGGACTTATGAGGATCTTAGAACATACGACACAAGTATTATTGAACAAAAAATCCCACTGAAGGAAGAGGCCAAACCATTTAGGAAGAAATTAAGACAAATAAATCCTATATTGTTGCGTATTATGGAAAGGGAGGTGAAGAAGTTGCTAGATGCCTAGATCATCGTGCCTTTGAGATATTATGAGTGGGTAGAAAAATTGGTCCTAGTGAGGAAGAAGAGTGGAGAGATCATACTTTGTGTCGATTTTAGAAACCTAAACAAAATCTCAAAGAAGGACAATTACCCCTTGCCGAAGATGGAACATATATTGCAGAGGGTGACCGGTGCGTCAAGGATATCCATGGTTGATGGTTTTTCTAGCTGCAATCAGATTTCGGTTTTACCTGAGGACAGAGAGAAGACAACGTTCACGACTCCTTGGGGTACATTTATGTATGACAATACGCCCTTCAAATTTATGAACGCATGGGTGACCTTTCAACGAGCCGTGGATATAGCCTTCATAGGAGAAAAGGACAAGTTTGTGGTCATCTATCTGGATGACAATACAGTTTTCTCCAGATCTGATTTAGAGCATCGTGATCATTTGAAAAGGGTTTTCTTTAAATGTAGGAAATTTGGCCTCTCCTTAAATCCCAAGAAATCATTGTTTTCCATGAAGGAGGGGAAATTACTGGGGCACATAGTTTCTGCAGAGGGAGTAAGAATTGATCCTGGGAGGGTGGAAACAATACAAACCTTGTTACTCCCTAGGTCTAGGAAAGAGGTCTAGTCTTTCTTGGGAAAGATTAATTTTTTGAGGAGGTTTGTTTTCAATTTTGCTGAACTGGTAAAGATTATAACAACCATGTTGAGGAAAGGAAATGAATTTAAGTGTAATGTTGAGTCTCAAAATTCCTTCGACCAGATAAAGAAAGACTTGACTGAAGCACTAATGCTTATCAGTCTTGATTACTCAAAGGATTTCCTCATTTTTTTATTTTCTTCACTTGATACAGCAACGACTGTTTTATTGCAGAAGAACGCTTAGGGGCTGGAGCAACCTATCTCATTTTTCAATAGAGCACTAAGGGATGCAGAGGTGAAATATGACATCATGGAAAAAAAGGCCTATGCTTTGGTGAAATCCCTCAAGGATTTTAGAATCTATGTCCCACATTCAAATATCACTGCATATGTCCCTTCAGCTTCTGTGAAGGATGTTCTCATTCAGCATGACCTAGACGAATGAAGGAGAAAGTGGATTGTCAAAATTCTTGAGTTTGATTTGGAAATAAATCCCACCAAAATAATTAAAGGAAAAGGTTTATCCAAGCTATTGGCTGAATCTAATTGTAAATCTTTGAGGGTTAACTTCATCAACACTTGCTTAGAAAACCAACAATCTGAATTATCTGATAAGAGTTCTCAGCACAACCTTCCATTGGTAGAATGCACCTGGTACAAAGATATCATATTTTTTCTGCAAGAGTTGCGACTTCCTGATGGAATTAGAAAAGCAAGGAGAGATATTTAAATCTCAAAGCAATTAGATATTTCCTTATTGACCAGGCATTGTACTGGAAAGATCCTTTAGGTGTGCTTCTGAGATGTTTAGACCCACAAGAGGCCCAAAAAATTATATTTGATTTTCATGACAACCTATGTGGAGGACATCATTTCTAGAGGATGACAGCCTACAAAATTCTCAGGGATGGATATTTCTAGCCTACTCTATTTGCTGATGTCTGTGCAAATATTAGGGCTTGTATCAAATGTCAAAAGTTCTCTGGGAAGAAACAACTCAATTCTTTTCCATTGAATCCTGTAGTTTCTTCAGGGCCCTTCTAGCAATGGGGCCTAAAATTCATTGGAGAAATTCATCCTACCTCAAGCAGTCAGCACAGATGGATCATGACTGCCACAGATTATTTTACCAAGTGGATAGAAGCTATCCCCACAAGGAGTTCTTCTCATAAGGTGATCATTGGTTTTATGGAGGATATTATAGTAAGGTTTGGTTGCCAAGCAAAATTGTCATTGACAATGCTAGATATTTCAAGGTTGAACCATTGATCCAGTTCTATCAGTAGTTCGGAATCAAATTGATTCATTCTAATCCATACTAACCCCAGGGAAATGGATTGGCAGAGTCCTAAAAAAAAATCTGTATAAAAATTATTAAAAGAGTGTTGGAGGACAACAAGAAAGCATGGGATTCAAAGCTCAATTTGCTCTATGGGATGACAGGGTAACAACTAATAGATCTCTTGGTGTCTCCCCCTTTCAGCTTGTGTATGGAGTTGGGGCCATCTTTCTTTCTTAGCTTTCCCTACCTGTGGCCAAATTCTTCCAAGACTACCAAGGGGATCCTGACGATATGATCAGATGGGTACAACAACTGGTAGAAGTGCAACAGACTAGAGGGAAGATGATCGACATAGCACATGACCGTCAATAGAGGATCAAGAAGATCTTTGACAGGAAGAGTAGTAAAGATGATTTCCAGCTGGGAGACCTAGTACTAAAATGAGATGCACCCAAACAAGACAAGGGTAAACATGGCAAAATTTTAAGCCCTCTGGATCAGACCCTTCAAAATTTCTGAGGTATTTCCAAATAATACTTACAGGTTGTAGAGTTTGGAGGGTGAGGAAGTTTTTGGTAGCCCTNATGAGATGCACCCAAACAAGACAAGGGTAAACATGGCAAAATTTTAAGCCCTCTGGATCAGACCCTTCAAAATTTCTGAGGTATTTCCAAATAATACTTACAGGTTGTAGAGTTTGGAGGGTGAGGAAGTTTTTGGTAGCCCTGTTAATCAAGAGTTTCTTAAAAAGTTCTTTGTTTGAGCCACGAATGGCTCCTCTAAGTCATTGTAAATATCATTTTCTTTTAGCAGTTGACTCCACAACCCAACAATAAGGTGACTGAAGATGTGAGTTCTTGTCATCTCACAGGGAGAAAGCCATCCCCCATGGAGCCTAATGTTATCACATATGTTTGTGTGAAGGGGTATTTTTCCTTAGGAAAAGACACCATGATGAAAAAATGACAAAAGGCGGGTTAAAAACCTACTTATCCTAAGTTTTGAGGCCCGAGCGTGTGATACTAAGGTGCACCTAAATATGGACAATTGAGATATGTGCACTCAAATCTATGACACATGATCCATATCAGACCCCCCCGACATTCTACCTTTAACGAGGGGGGGATGGGTCCAAGTTGGTGGTTTTCAAATGTGCCCCCCCCACTACCGTGGTGCATCCTCATGAACTTGGACCTGCCCCACACTTTACCACTTATCACTCTCCCCCCCCCCTTCAATTATACCACTTACCACCCTCACTT
>ML788880.1:331753-368684 GCA_009831015.1 Picea engelmannii | reverse complement strand
CACAATGGAGAAAGAGGACTTGGGTCCCTTCCCTCTCCAATGGAAGGCTCTTGAGGCCCTCAACTGATTGCTCTCCTTACAATGAAAGATGAAAGTGTGGGTGAAAGAACTCCAAGCTTATCCACTCTAGTGAGAGATGGAAATCCTATGAAATGGTGTTGATTATGTCTATTACCAAAGAATGAGTCTCTAGCAATCTCAACAACATAACAATACAAAGAATTCCTTGAGAAAATGGTGGTCATTCATGGATTTTTATAGCCAAGCATTGAGTCATTATGTGACCTCTTTTGAATGTGAAAAGGGGCTCTTTAGGGCACCATTAGGTCTTTGACCAGCCCCCCCACGCGGATTGAGCTCGGATTTGGTGTCAAATCGACTTGGGAGCTGATCCATTAGTGGTTGGGAGGCCGACCAATTTCATAAATGCGCCGTTTAGCAGGCGCGCGAGTTTTTCGCCCCACAGCCGTGCCTCGGGCGCGCAGGCGCGCCTTATACATTGCTGTTACGCACGCGCGCGCGCAAGACCATGTTCTGTAAAGCGCCTTTGAATTTTTGATCATTTGTATAGTTTTTTGACCTTTTTGCTGTGCTGTGGAATTAACCTTGTGCCATGAATGACTGTTTTTCTGTGTTGACGATGCAGAGTTCTTGTCGCCCTGTGCGGACAAAATTTCAGTGATAACAACATCCATGCCGTAAATAATTTCCAAATCATGATTGCCAATGGTGGCTCCATGAAATGTGGAGGGCATTGTGAAAATGTGCGTCTCCAAATTGGTGACTACCTCCTGAAATCTCATATGTTTTCTATTGACATGGGCGGTTGTGACATTGTGTTGGGTAAAAACTGGATAAGGAATTTTGGTCCCATTCTCATGGATTTTAAGGAATTAACCATACAATTAGACCAGGAGGACCACCAATATAAGTTATAATGCATCATCGTTGGTTCACCTGAGATCATTAGTTCCCATCGCATGGAAAAGTTGTTCAAAAAAGGTCATTCTAGTGTTATTTCCCAACTCCATGCCATACAAGCAACAAAGACACCCTCGGTGCTACAAGACCTCCAAGCCATCCTTTATAAACATCAAGCGACCGTTTCCACTCCCCAAGGATTCCCTCCTTCCCGTGGTGTTCATGATCATTCCATTCCCCTTGTACCTGAAATTCTTCCTCCCAATATCTGTTTGTATCGTCACCCCTTTTCCCCAAAAAATGAAATTGAGAAAATGGTCCAGGAACTCCTTAATGCAGGCATTATCCATCCTAGTATGAGCCCCTACTCTTCTCCTGTGGTCATGGTCTTGAAGAAATAAGGTTCTTGGTTAATGTGTCCTGACTTCCGTCCCCTAAACAAACTTACAATTAAAGAGAAATTTCCCATTCTTGTCATTGATGACCTCCTGGATGAATTGAGTGACACTCAATTATTTACTAAAATTGTTCTTCATTTGGGCTACCACCAGATATGTATGAAAGAGGTAGACATTCCCAAGATTGCCTTTAGAACTCATGAGGGTCATATGATTTTTTAGTCATGCCCTTTGGCTTGTGTAATTCCCCCTCCACCTTCCAAATCCTCATGAATCATATCTTCCATCCTTTTCTTCGTCATTTTGTCTTAGTTTTCTTTGATGATGTTCTCATATTTCGCAAAACCTGGATAGACCATCTTGATCATGTGGATCGAGTTCTCCATCTACTCTCTCAGCACCAACTTTTCCTGAAACAGTCTAAATGTGCTTTTGGTGCCTCAGAAGTAGAATAATTGGGTCATCTGGTTGGAAAGGATGGCATCAGGGTGGATCCTAAAAAGATTGAAGCTATGAAAGAATGGACTCACCCAAATAATCTCAAAATCTTGCGTGTATTTCTGGGCTTAACAGGGTATTATCGCAAGTTTGTTAAGAATTATGGAAAGATTTCAACACCTCTCATAGCTCTATTAAAAAATAACTCTTTCACTTGGACTCCAACCATTGCTCAATATTTTCAAACCTTGAATATGGCCATGTGCACCACTCTAGTCCTAGCCCTTCCTGATTTCACAAAGCCCTTTGTCCTGGAATGTGATGCCTCAGGGAAAGGAATTGGTGATGTCCTTATGCAAGAGGGTCGACCTTTGGCCTTTACCATCAAGCAACTATCTGAAAGAAATCTGGGAAATCCATCTATGAAAAGGAAATGTTGGCTATGCTAGATGTCGTTGATCTGTGGTGCCCTTATCTATTGGGGAAACGTTTCCAAATTAAGACATACCATCAAAGCCTCAAGTATTTTCTGGAACAACGCATTTCCTCCCCGGAGCAACAAAAATGGTTGACTAAGCTCTTTGTATATGATTATGATGTCATTTACAAGAAAGGAAAAGACAATGTGGTTGCAAATGCACTTTCCCAAAAATATGAAGATGAAGGATCCCTTTTTCTCTTTCCTTCATTGTACTAGATTGGCTCCAAGCCGTTCGCTAGGAATGGCTACAAGATCCCAAAAATTCACACCTGATCCAACAATTGTAGTCTAATGCTCTAGCTTCCCCAGGGTACTCTTGGCTCCATGATGAGCTTTGATACAAAGGTCGTTTGTATTTAAGTAAATAGTAAAATATGAAATGAACGGTACTTTCTAAGCTTCATGCTACACGCACAGTGGGGCACTCTGGGTTCACCAAAACCTATGACAAGGTCAAACGTTTTTTTTTCTAGGATGTTATGAAATAGGACATTCATCAATTTTTTGTTGAATGTGATGTGTTTCAACGCAACAAGGGAGAAACATCAAATCTCCGAGAACGCTACAACCGCTTCCGATTCCACCTGCTATTTGGAAATATATCTCTATGGATTTTATTACCGGCTTACCCAAATTAGGAAATAAATCAGTCATCATGGTGGTTGTTGATCACCTTTCCAAGTATGATCATTTTTTCTCTCTTCAACACCCATTTTATAGCATCCACAGTGGCTCAAATTTTCATGTATCAGGTCTTCAAGCTTCATGGCATGCTGCACTCTATTGTTTTTGATCATGACCCAACTTTCACAAACAATGTTTGGCAAAAACTGTTCAAGATACAAGGCACCCAATTGCATCTCAGCACATCTTATCATCCCCAGACTTATGGTCAAATGGAATTTGTCAACAAGTGTTTGGAAACATATTTGAGGTGTTTTTCCTCAGAAAATCAAAATCAGTGGGCTCAATGGTTACCCCTAGCTGAATGATGATACAAAACTTCATACCATACAACTACATGCATGACTCCTTTTGAAGTGGTATATGGACAAAATCCACCTTTAGTTCTCTCATACTTGCCTGGTGTGTCGAAGTGTAATATACTAGATATAAAAGTATGCAAAACATAAATAAAATGCTAGAAATGGCAAAATAACAACAATATAGCCAGAACAATCACCACAATAGAACTGAAATGATATAAGAATAACAACATAAATGACACTTTGATTCTGAAAGAAATGTTCACAGGCCTCTTAGAGGGGGAAACCTCCAGTCGATAATAGATCTATTACAATAATATCCAAGCTAGGGTTCTCGTACCCTCGACTCCTATTTATACTAAATATGTTTATCAAAAGAAGCATCTAGAGGAAGATCCTTCTAGAAGCAGAAGCTTCTATTAGGTCTTCTTACATTTGACTTATTCTATTTTATTGCAAGGCCTTATTAATATTGACCTTTATTACATCTGAATATATTGTTCTACCTATGTGTGGGTTAGGACCCTAACATGTCCTCCCCCTTAAAAATAACCTTGTCCTCAAGGCTTGAGATGTGGAAATTGCTGCAGAATGGTAGTCGGTTCCCAAGTGGCATCTGCTGGAGTTGTATCTTTCCACTAGACTAACACTTCCTTGATGGTTCTTTGACACAGAGGACGCTCACGCTGGTCCAAAACTGCTTGTGGATGTAGCCAAATGGATCCTTCTTCTTCTAACTCAGGAAGGTTGGTTTGAATTTGGCACTTAGTTCCAATCACCTTCTTTAAGCATGAAACATGAAAAACAGGATGTAGCTTCGAATGACTGGGAAAAGCTAACTAATAGGCTACTTGTCCCACATTCTTGAGAATGGTATAAGGACCATAAAATTTGGGCACTAGCTTCTAACAATGCTCGACCTTGAGGGAAGTTTTCTTGTAAGGTTGTAGTTGAAGAAACACCTTACCCTCTTATGCAAATTGACATTCAGAGTGACCTTGATATGCTTGTTTCTTCATGCGATTTTGTGCCATGACCAAATTCTCTTTAAGGGTACAGAGAATAGCCTCTCGAACTATAACTATTTGGTCAACCACCTGGACCTTTGAGACACCAGGTAAGTATGAGAGAACTGAAGGTGGCTTCTGTCCATATACCGCTTCAAAAGGAGTCATGTGTGTAGTTGTATGGTATGAAGTGTTATACCACCATTCAGCTAGGGGTAACCATTGAGCCCACTGATTTGGATTTTCTGAGGCAAAACACCTCAAATATGTTTCAAAACACTTGTTGACAACTTCCGTTTGACCATCAGTATGGGGATGATAAGTTGTGTTGAGATGCAATTGGGTGTCTTGTATCTTGAACAGTTCTTGCCAAATATTTCTTGTGAAATTTGGGTCGCAATCAGAAACAATAGAGTGCGGCATGCCATGAAGCTTGAAGACCTGATCCATGAAAATTTGAGCCACCGTGGATGTTTTAAACGAGTGTTGAAGAGCACAGAAATGAGTATACTGGGAAAGGCAATCAATAACCACTGTTGGCACAGGGGAAGACCCAGGGTTCAACGCTACAAGAGCCCACCAAAAAAACTCTAAATACCAGCCCTTTCGGCAACAACTGCGAAGTAGATGAAGTCTCACCCGAGGTAGAGGCAGGGGTAGTTGCAGGACTCAAATGTCTGCAACCTTAGATGGGACATAGATCTATGATTATATCACTTATAGAACACTTATCATTGATTATTCATCAATAGTCAATCCTTATTATACTTTGAAGATAGCACAGAGCATCAAAGTAGTCACTTAGATCTAAGGTAACCTAGCACTTAGCAATAGTAAACAGGTCAGATCCAGTAGTTTAGCACTAAGTATCTTCATACATATCAGATCTACTATGCATACCTATCTAATAAGAACAAAGCATAAATATATACATCTAAATATATCAAAGCACTTAGCAAAAGTAGAGATAAGCACAATAAGTCAAGGCACACAACATAACACACATATTTATGTGGTTCAGCCCCACCCTGGGGCTACGTCCACCAACTCTTCTTCTATATTATCGTCAGCCAATCAGTTACAAGCACAAATCCATAGGAACCCTTACTTCACACAGGATAGTAGATATGCGTAGCCTGCTAAATCCTTCTTCCTTTCCTTTTAGCACAAAGCCTTCTATGTCTTCACACAGGGACTTGCACTAAGCTCCGCAAGTCTATACAGAATGCACAAAGATCTTGATCACACAGATCCCTTCTTGGCACTTAGCCTATATGACATAGATACAATAAAATCCTTCTCTTTATACTAGATGCCTATATGTCTATTTATACATACAAAATGGGCCTAAGCATGAGTAAACCCACGGGCGGACATCCCTTTCCCATTACATATTCCCAAAACCCAAAAAGGGACCCAAAAGTGGGTCGAGATCCCTTGATCTCTGCTTCTTCTGGCGCTCCATCTTCGACAGGCTATCAAAGTCCCAAAAATGGTCAAATATGAACAAGTAACTTTAAAACTTGGTCAAGGGCCAACAGGCCCCCAACACTCACCTGTGACTTGTCCCAAGTCACTCTGGTCTGAGAAATTCCACCTTGAATGCCTTGAGCTTGGCTCGAGCTACTTCGACCTACTGCAATGCTACTACTTATTGCTCAGTGAAATCCTAGATGAGTGTGTCATTGACTGGTCCTTCTAGGTGTTGTTCTCCTACACTCACAACTTGTTCAAGTTCTACTCCTTGGCTTTCAACTTCAGTGAACAGTTGGCATGCCTTCTCTTGCATTGATTGAAGTCATTGAGAGACTTCCATCACTTTGGTCTGGATCATCTGGATCTATTGTTGGGCCATGTGTTTCTATGGAAACCTCTTCATTATCTCGATTGGTGACAAGGCCTTTAGCTGCATCTGTAACGTATTTGCATGCTACTTCGCTTCTTGGAGCTGGGACTCCAATGCTTGTAACTATGGATTCTCTATGAGGTTTTCATACATCTGAGTGCTCCTAGAGCTCATCTGCTTTCACTCCAAGGAAAGATCTTTCATTTTTCCAACCGCACTGTGAGTAGATGCCTCTCTTAGATCTCTGATTTCTTGAGGGGTCTCGGGCACAGTATGAAGTTCCAGGTATGCGATGCGCTACTGAAGCTGCTAGATCTCTTCTTCGAGCTTTGGAACCTGCTGTAGAATTTGTTATTCAACTTTAACTTCTATGACGGTCACAAAGCGAAGTGCTCTGCTGACCAGTTCTTTTACTTCTAGCTGCTCTGCGATCAACTACTCCTTAGTCTGTTGTAGCTCTTCTTTCCCGTTGTCCCACTTTGCTTGAAGAGAAAGTTTTTCTCATTCAGCAGCACTTCACTGCTTTAAAAGTACTCCCTATACCTGTGTTAAAGACTAGATGGATTGCGTTGTCTCTTCCTGAGATCATCGAAGGTGAGCTTCAAATTTATCGTTGAGTTGGTGCAATTAGGCTAGCTCATCTCCTGGTTCTACTGTTCCTACTGCCAGAGGCATCGTGGAGATTGTGCAGCTAGAATGGAGTGCCTGCTGCACTCCTTGGAGTTCAATCTCGATGTGATTATACATCTACTCCTTCTTCACCTCCTGCTTCTCCAATACCTCTTGTGAAGCATTGTTCACAGCTGCAATGATGAAATTAAAATCATCCAATGTGAGGGTAGTCCACATCTTGGTTACAGGGGTTCTAGGTTTCTTCTGGGAGGAAGCTTTTAGAGGAAAAACATTCCTTTTCCTCGAAGAGTCTTCTTTGTCCCTAGGTTGCCTTTTTGTTGTTCAATTTCTGCACCTTCGATCTCTTCACCAGCACCCCCTTCATCTGGTGAAATGGATGCAGTCCTCATAGATGTTTTTTCTACATCATGAACCTCTTCAGGCTTCTTTGTCTTGCTTGGTCTGTGTGTATCCTGCACAGTTTCTAGTCTATCTACATCAGACAACTCCACAGGGTTGGCTGGAATAAGGAGTTCCACCGACCATTCCTTAGTGATTTCCTCTAATTCTTCCTCTGTTAGCTTGTAATATGACTGCAACTTTTGCTTGTGATCATCAGTGCGCACTGATATATAAATGAAGTGGCAGTATGAACTGAACTTCATTAATGGCCGAAACCTGTGGAGGGTATTCAGGGTCATCTGGGGCTCAGACTGGATGGTGTGTTTCAACCATTTGTAGTAAGTATGGAAGACAAAATTGGAATACCACTGCTTGTTCATACAATTCGAGTACCATAGCATACAGAACTTCATGGCCATAGGTTCGAAGGGCTCAATTTTGGGGAAGGTCGCACCTTCCCACATTTCCCATGCAATGAATGCGATTAGGATGAGAAGGCAGCTAAAGTGAAATTCATGCCCTTGGTCTTGCACTTCTCTGTAATTAACATTCATCTTGTTTACAAGGTACTACACCCAATTCATATGTAGTCCCTCCACGCACTTTCCTACGAGGTCAACTACAAATCCAGTCACTTGGGTGGGATGATTCTTGCAAACTATATTGCCTGCAATCAATTGACATGCAAGGCATACTGCATCATTCTAGATAGAGGTGACCTTGCAATGACACATTCCCTTCTTGACATATCCATAAGTCTCTTTGATTCTCTATGCTAATGTTATATCTAAGGTCTTTCTAGAGTAAAAATCCTGTGGGTCAGGGCCCTGCATGCTCAACCCTGTGATCTAATTGATCAAGGTTGGATCCATAGTGATGTGATGGTTCAACCATAAGTAACCTCTATGATAGCACAAAAGTAGTAAATTTACACATGCATTCACCTCCTGATGTCGTTCGAAGTGTAGGATCTTCATCACATTGAGTAGTGTGGACTGCGTGAGGTTCTGGGTCCATGGATGCGGGATAATCTTTGAATTGTTTCCTTTAGTCCTGTTTAGATACTTGTGTGGGGCGAGCATGTTGTAAGCCTTGTTGTCTCCAAGGTTGAAGTCACTAAACTTCAATGCTATGAGCTTATTCTAGTCGGCTCGAACTATGTGTATCCATTTCAGGAGGTACACTGTGACCAAAGCATAGTCAAAATATCTGGGCACACTGTCTCGGTTGATGGCACCGCTTAGATGGGGTAGGTAGGTAGGTAGAATGCTCAAAATCATCTTGGAGTTCGCAATGTCATCTTTGTGCTTCATTCTTGTCTCTGTCACAATTCTGGAAGTTCCTACTCCACAAGAAGTCAATGGAGAAGCTTGGACTCCTCCTGTTGATGATTCTTGCACACCTGTAAACATCCTTCTTTCTGACATGATTTTCTCGGTCCTGATATCAATGAGTACTTCCTTTGAAGATTCTTCAAGTATGCTAAGCTCTTCGGACATATGCACTCGGGATAAATTATCGGGGTCACAATGATCTCAGACACTGCTCAGGAATGAACAAAGAGGGAACGAAAATCAATGTATGCACTTGCTAGTCTACATGCTTCAAATTCTCAGTTGGAAAAAGTGTTCTTCAGTCACGACACGACGAGATAAATAGGCGATCTTGGAAATGGTTTTCTTTGCAACGGTTATGAGCCTCATTAATTCGTGTTCTTTTCATTATGGCATGGTTTGATGGTCTAGTGATGGGCCATCAATTCTTTTTATTCCATTTGGAGCGGCAGTTGAACGGATATATCGACCTCTAACGGATATATTGCTTCACCACAACGAAGTGGCCTATGTTGTTGTTCTGATATCTCAACGAAGTTCAAATTATGCAAGTTTTCCTTCTGCAAGGTACCCTTGGGAACCTGCTGTAACATTTCAATATTAGCCTTATTCTTACTCATATTTCTATCCTTCTTCCTCGTGAGCTTCGTCTCGGTGGTTCTTTTCCCATTCTGATTCTTATTTTCCTTAGGCATAGGCACTTCGCGCTGCTGAGATTATTTCCTAGGATTCAGGGGTAATACTTATTCTATATCTTAGACAGACACTTCAATCTTCTCTGATTCCTCTAATGTTCTTGCAACTTTGACATCTGGTCTTCTAGTGTCAAATAGCTTCGATTTGTTCTCCTGCTCTTCAATCAACTGCACCATCCTTCTGGTCATGAAATATTTTATCTCTTGTCTATGCTGTTGTAAAACCTTTTCTTATTCTTTCTTTCTGGCTTGATCTCTCTCAATCCAAGGTTTTCCAAGTAACATAGGAAATGGGGCACTATCCTCAATAAACTTGATAATCTCAAAATATTCTTCTGTTGAAGTTCCGTTGACATTCATAGATATATGTGTGAGCCTTCCACATAGGTTCACTAGTTTTCCTTTGAATAGTCTTATTCCTCCTAATGAAGGGGTCATATCAGGCTTCCCTATGGCTTCCCAAGTTCTTTCTGGCATAATGTTCACTGGTGTTTATTCGTCAAGGATAGAGTCAATGTCGAAGTCTCCTATTCTTGATTCAATGCATTCTTTTTCTTTAAATATCTCTAGTATCCTAACATGTCTGTGATCGTTCAAGGTGTCTTTCATCTACAACAATACCTTCTCTGATTCCTGCTGGGGTTCTACTATTTCTGGATCTACCTTAGGGTTTTCTTCATTCAGATTCATTCTTTCAAGCTGAGAAATTATTCTAGGGAAATCCAATACTTCATGGTCCAAAGATTTGAAACAAAGACAACTAGGTCTTCCACCAGGGCATTCCTTAGTTAGATGTCCTGGTCTTATGCAATTGTAACATATGGTTAATCCTCTCTTCCTTTTAAATCATCCCCAACTTCTTCTATACTGTGCACTAGGATCATGGTAGCTAGTCTGCAAAAAATTCTTTCTAGGATCCTGCATCCATTTGTTAGTCCAAACATTCTTTCTATGCATATGTATAACATATCTATCACTATTCTTATCAGATCTATTCATATCAAGATTTCTTTCATCTATCAGAGCCCTAGTTTTCAAGCTAGGACAAAATCTATCAAACATACCTAGATCCATACTCTATAAACACACATTTTCACTTATTTTACTTCTATAGAGCACACAGATTCTAGATCTAAGACCTTTTAACTATTCTTACCTTTATAAGAGCACAAAGTTTATAGATCTTACTTCTTTTCTGCAGATCTGACCTCTCTTCTTTAGAAACTTCTACCTTTACCTTTCTTAGAGCACAAAGAATTCAGATCTTGCTTCTTTTCTTCGGATTTGTCCTTCATTTCTTTAGCACAGATCTTTTCAGATCAAGTGGATTACTACGCACTAGGACACAGATCCATGCACAAAGCTTCCACAGTTTCAGGACGAATATTTGCACAAAGATTTTTCTTCCTTAGTTCCCAACAATCACAGTTTCAGGTCCCAACAATGGAACCATTTGTTGGCACAGGGGCAGACCCAAGGTTCAATGCTACAAGAGCACACCAAAAAAACCCTAATTACTGGCCCTTTTGGAAACACCTATGAAGTAGATGAAGTCTCACCGGAGGTAGAGGTAGGGGTGGTTACATGACTCAAATGTCTGCAACCTTAGCTGGGACATAGATCTATGATTATATCACTTATAGAGAACTTAGCATCGATTATTCCTCAATAACAAGTCCTTATTATACTTTGCAGATAGCAGAGAGAATTACAGTAGTCACTTATATCTAAGGAAACTTAGCACTTAGAAACAGTAAATAGGTCAGATCTAGTAGTCCATCACTAAGTATCTTCATACATATCAAATCTACTATGCATACCTATCTAATAAGAACAAAGCACAAATATATCCATCTAAATATATCAAAGCACTTAGCAAAAGCAGAGATAAGCACACCAAGTCAAGGCACAAAGAATAACACATAGATTTACGTGGTTCACCCCCATCCCGGGGCTACATCCACCAACTCTTCTTCTATATTATTGTCAGCCAATCAGTTACAAGCACAAAGACATAGGAATCCTTACTCCGCACATGATAGAAGATCTGCGCAGCCCTCTAGATCCTTCTTCCTTTCCTTTTAGCACAAAGCCTTCTATGTCTTCACACAGGGACTTGCACTAAGCTCCGCAAGTCTATACATAATGCACAAAGTTCTCGATCACAAAAATCCCTTCTTGGAACTTAGCCTATATCACGTAGATACAATACAATCCTTCTCTTTCTACTAGATTGCTATATGTCTATTTATACATACAAAATGGGCCTAATCATGGGTAAACCCATGGGACGACATCCCTTTCTCATTACATATTCCCAAAACCCAAAAAGGGACCCAAAAATGGGCTAATATCCCTTGATCTCTTCTTCATCTGGTGCTCCATCTTCGACAGGCTGTCAAATTCCCAAAAATGGTCAAATATGATCAAGTAACTTCAAAAATTGGTCAAGGGCCAACAACCACCATGATGACTGATTTATTTCCCAATTTGGGTAAGCCGGTAATAAAATCCATAGAGATATCCTTCCAAATAGCAGGTGGAATCGAAAGCGGTTGGAGTGTGCCAGGATATTTGACTGTTTCTCCCTTGTTGCATTGACACACATCACATTCAGTGACAAAATTATGAATGTCCTGTTTCATACCATCCCAAAAAAAGAACGTTTGACCCTGTCGTAGGTTTTGGTGAACCCGGAGTGCCCCGCTGTGGGTGTAACATGAAGCTCAAAAAGTAACATGGATTTAAGCTTTGATTGTTTACTTAAATACAAACATCCTTTGTATCGAATCTCATCATGGTGCCAAGAGTACCCTGGGGAAGCTAGAGCATTGGACTACAATTTTTGGATCAGATGTGAACTTTTGGGATCTTGTAGTCATTCCTGGCGAACGACTTGGAGCCAATCTGGTACAATGAAGGAAAGAGAAAAAAGGGATCCTTCATATTCATATTTTTGGGAAAGTGCATCCACAACCACATTGTATTTTCGTTTCTTGTAAATGATCCCATAATCATATCCAAAGAGCTTAGTCACCCATTTTTTTTTCTCTGAGGAGGAAATGCATTGTTCCAAAAAATGCTTGAGGCTTTGATGGTTTGTCTTAATTTGGAAACGTTTCGCCAATATATAAGGGTGCCACAGATCAACGAAATGAAGAATAGCCAACATTTCCTTTTCATAGATAGATTTTCCCATATTTATTTTAGATAGTTTCTTGATGGTAAAGGCCAATGGTCGACCCTCTTGCATAAGGACAACACCAATTCCTTTCCCTGAGGCATCACATTCCAACACAAAGGTCTTTGTTAAATCAAGAAGGGCTAGGACTAGAGTGGTGCACATGGCCATCTTCAAGGTTTGAAAAGCTTGAGCAGCGGTTGGAGTCCAAGTGAAAGAGTTCTTTTTTAGGAGAGCAGTGAGAGGTACTGCAATCTTTCCATAATTCTTAACAAACTTGCGATAATACCCTGTTAAGCCCAGAAATTCACACAAGATTTTGAGAGTCTTTGGGTGAGGCCAGTTTTGCATATCTTCAATATTTTTAGGATCCACCCTGACGCCATGCTTTCCAAACAAATGACCCAAGTATTCTACTTTGAAGGCGCCAAAATCACATTTAGACTGTTTCATAAAAAGTTGGTCCTGAGAGAGTATATGGAGAACTCGATACACATGAGAAAGATGGTCTATCCAGGTTTTTCTATAGATGATGATATCATCAAATAAACCTAAGACAAGTTGGCAGAGAAAAGGATGGAAGACATGATTCATGACTCTTTGGAAGGTGGAAGGGGCATTACATAAGCCAAAGGGCATGACCAAAAACTCATAGTGCCCCTCATGAGTTCTAAATGCAGTCTTGGGAATGTCTGCCTCTTTCATACATATTTGGTGGTAGCCCAAACGAATATCAAGTTTAGTAAAGAATTGGGTGCCACTCAATTCATCTAGGAGGTCATCAATGACAGGAATGGGAAATTTTTCTTTAATGGTAAGTTTTTTGAGGGCATGGAAGTTAGGACACATTTGCCAAGAACCTTCTTTCTTCAGGACAATGACCACATGAGAAGAGTAGGGGCTTGTACTAGGGTGGATAATTCCTGCATTAAGGAGTTTCTGGACCATTTTCTCAATTTCACTTTTTTGGGAAAAGGGGTGATGATACAGACGAATATTGGCAGGAAGGCTTCTGGGTACAAGGGGAATTGAATGATCATGAACACCATGGGAAGGAGGGAGTCCTTGGGGAGTGGAAAAGACCAATTGATGTTTAGAAAGTGTTGGCGATGGAAGTCACTCCCGGATTGCTAGCAGGAGCAGAGCCCGACGCCCATCAGTTTATGTCACGGTGGTTTATAGATGGGATGACCGAATGGAAGCCAACTCAAAACAATATCATTCCAACTCCAAAACTAGGCCATGCATGCATAGGTGAGTGAGGTCTTATATAAACTTTAGACAGTGAGCTGTAGTAAAGGGTGAACAGGCGGAAGACTTATATAATAGGAAATTAGAGGTCTGTTATTAACATTGGGTCTCTAATAGGCTGAGGAATAAGACATCCAAATGCAATATCATCTTACATTCAAACACAAAAGACAGAGAATGCAGTAATGCAACCATAAATCTTTTATCATAATATAACTGCAATAATTTGCGTGAATCAGTCAATCACGAATTCTCTTAGCATGAGACGAAAATTAGATGAAGTAAGAAAAATTGTCTGTCATAAAATAAGATATCTCATATACAGATGCATAACCAGCAAACTAGACTATCAGTTAAAAATTTACAGTAGGGAGCTCTGCTCTACCATCCATCCTTACAAAAATGGAAAAACTTCCTACATATACTCCTCCCCCTTTTGCCCAGCAGAGGCATCTCAAAACTTTCAATGGGTGGCGTCTCCTCAATCAAATCTGTCCTTTATTCCCCTGTCATACGCATCTTTAATTCAGCATGGCTCACGCCAGGGGGTAGCTGAGCCCTTTGAATGTGGAATTGGCATGTGCAGGTTCCTCTGGCGAGTTGAAGACTCAACGTGGCCTTCCTGAAGAGAACCGGTACAGGGGACCCTCCCGGGTAGACTTTCAGTCGGGACCTCCATACTCTTCAATAAATGAGTGATACGAGGTTTCACCCATCCTCTCTCTTCTTTATCCATTCCGAGCAGGTATCAGGATCCAGATCACGTAGAACTGGAGTCTGAAGAGCACAGTGCCCCCTTCTGAGACTTAGTTCAGAACCTTCGGCCAAATGAAAACAAAAGCGCCCCTCTTCCAGACCTCCTTCTTGATGACCAGGTGCCAAAACCATGGGCCCGCCTCTGGGCGCTTTCGGAGCTTCGAGATTCGGGGTTTCGAGGGGTGAATTGATGAGGAGATCTTACTGTGCGAATTCCCGAATGCCGACATGAAGTAGATACATTCCGCGCATCCTTCAGATGGACGGCCCAGATATTATTTACTATTATAAAGAGGTTGTTCCCCCCCTTTACCCGCTCGCTTGATATGACCTGGTGCTGAGACCCTCGGCTTCGTTCGAAGGGTACTTCGGAGTTTCACCCATCGACACTTCCAAGTTCAATGAGCTGAGATCTCCCTGTTTCTCGAAACCCTGATTCGCGATATGCCGACAGGCTGCCACCTGTCCCGGTGAGATCAGACGGTCCAGATTTGTTTTGAACCATGGTGCTCCCTCTTGCTAAACCCCGAGAAACTCGGTAGCTCTGAAAACCCGATGACCGTCGATCTGTTTTTATGGATGGATCTTGGCCGCCGACGGAAAAAACTTCACCCGCTCGCTTGAATTGCTACTGAAAACAGGATTCTCCTGTGTTGCGCTTGGGTTCTTTCTGCGCAAACTGTGGGTCTGGGTTCCTTCGCACCTAGGACAAAAATAATCACTAACATTAGGCTCCATGGGGGATAGATTCGTCCCTGTGATGCTCTAAGAACTCCTTCTGCAGCTTCAGTGCCTTGCTATTGGGCTAAGGAGTCACTTATTAAGCTGGAAAACATGCAAAAAGAAAATAAAACAAGAAAAAGGACAATATTTACAAACAGAGGAGCCGTGTAGGCTCAAATAATTTTTTTTTTCAGAAAATACCCATTCACTGGGCTGTTGAAAACCTCTTCACCCTCCAGATCCTGCAACCCATATGTGTTGTTGGAGAAAATCTCAGAGATTTTAAATGGGCCGATCTAGAGGGCGTCGAACTTGTTGTGCTTTCCTTTATCCTGTTTGGGTGTGTCACACTTAAATACCAAATCCCTGATCTCGAACTCCTTTTTCCTGACCTTCCTATCAAAAGCCTACTTGATCTTCTGTTGATGACTGTAAGCTGCATCCCTCACTTGTTCTCTGATCTGCTGCACTTCCACTATCTGATGAATTCTTCTGATCATATAATCTGGTTCTCCCTCATAGTCTTAAAATAACTTCGCCACTGGTAAGGCGAGCTGAGTAGGGAAAACCGCCTCTGCTCCATAGACTAGTTGAAACGACGAAGTGCCCAGAGACTTCTTCGTTGTGACACGATCGGCCCACATAGAAAATTTCAACTTTGAATGCCAGGCCCTTTTGTTGTCCTCCAATATTCTTTTAATGATCCTTATCAGGCTTTTATTGGAGGACTCTGCTAAACCGTTTCCTTGGGGATAATAGGGGGTGGAGTGAACTAGTGAGATCTGGAACTGTTCGCAGAACTTAATTAGACACTCAGACCTGAAAGAAGCAGCGTTATCGGTGACGATCCTGCTGGGACAGCCAAATCTGTCTATGATATCCTCCAGGAAGCTAATAATTACTTTGTGTGATGCGCTTCTGGTGGGGACAACTTCTATCCACTTGGTGAAATAATCTGTTCCTGTCAGAATCCATCTGTGTTGACCACTTGAGGGAGGATGAATTTCTCCAATGAAGTCCAACCCCCACTGTTGAAAAGGGGCTAGAGATACTATAGGCTTCAATGGCAGCGATTTGAGTTGTTTCTTTCCTAAGAACTTTTGACATTTGGTGCAAGCTCTGATCTCCCTGCAAACATCGGGGAATAAAGTGGGCTAGTAATACCCAACTCGGAGTATCTTGTGGGCTGTGGTCTTCCAGAAATGATGACCTCCTCAAAGGCCACTATGAAAATCAAACATAACCTTCTGGGCCCCTTGCGGGTCCAGGCATCTCAGAAATACCCCTAGAGGGTCTTTCTAGTACAAGGTTTCGTCAATGAGGCAATACTTGACCACCTTGAGCTTAAGAGCCCTTGCTTTGCTTTTTCCCATTCCATCAGGGGGCTTCAATTCCTGCAGAAAATACAGAATGTCACGATACCAGACACATTCTGCCAGTGATAAGCCATCTTGAGAGTGTTGGCTGGGTGATTGAGCTTGCTGAGATCCTGGGTGAGTATTGATGAAACTAACTTTCAAGGCTTCGCAGTTGGATTCAACCAGTAGCTTGGATAAACCTTGCCCCTTAACCAACTTGGTGGGTTTTATCTCTAAGTCAAATTCCAGAATTTTAGCGATCCATCGGCCTCTTTTCCCATCTACATCGGGCTGCACAAGGATGTCCTTCACGAAAGCTGAAGGAACATATGCTGTTACTTTTGAATGCAAGACATAGACTCTGAAGGCTTTAAGAGATTTCACTAAGGCATAGGCCTGTTTCTCCAGGATTTCATACCTGCTTTCTGCATCTCTTAATGACGAGCTGAAGAAGGCGATGGGCTTCTCATGCCCTTCCTCATTTTTCTGCAGTAAGACCGCCACCACTGTATCCCAGGAAGCAAAATAAAAAATCAGGAAATCCTTGGAATAATCAGGACCAATTAGTACAGGTGCCTCAGTCAATGCCTTTTTTATTCGGTCAAAATATGCCGGAGGCTCATCGGTCCATCTCACTTCGTTTCCCTTTCTGAGCATTGCTGTGATGTGCTTTACCAGTTCAACAAAATTTGAGATGAATCTCCTCAGGAAATTAATCTTTCCTAGAAATGCCTGGACCTCTTTTTTAGACGTGGTAAGTGACAGGGTTTGAATCGCCTCCACTCTGCTGGGATCAATTCTTACTCCTTCTGCCGATACTATATGGCCTAGTAGCTTTCCCTCCTCATAGCGAACAAGGACTTCTTGGGATTTAGGGAAAGACCAAATCTCCGGCACTTCGAGAAAACTTTCCTTAAGTGACAGCGGTGCTCTTTATCAGACCTGGAGAAGACCGTGATGTCATCTAGTTAGATCACTACAAACTGGTCTTTTTCTCCGATGAAGGCTATATACATGGCTCGCTGAAATGTTGCTCCTGCATTCATCAACCCAAATGGCATTTTGGCATACATGAATGTACCCCAAGGAGTGGTGAAGGTTGTCTTCACCCTATCCTCATGCATGAACGATATATGATTATAGCCAGAAAACCCATCAATCATGGATATCCTGGATGCACCAGTTACCCTCTGCAATATATGTTCCATCTTAGGTAGGGGGTAATTGTCTTTCTTTGAGCTTCTATTCAGGTTCTTGAAATCGACACAAAGCCTGATTTCTCCGCTTTTCTTCCTTACTGGGACCAAGTTGGCCACCCACTCGGAATATCTCAAGGGGACAATGATTCGTGCATCCAACAACTTTTTTACTTCCTTCTCCATGATAGGAAGCAACATGGGATTTATCTGTCTTAGCTTCTGCCTGAACGGCCTAGCCTCTTCCTTCAATGGGATATTGTGCTCGATGAAAGATGTGTCATACGTCTTGAGGTATTCGTATGTACATTCAAACACATCAATGAACTCTCACAACAACTGCGTATATTCGACCCTCTGTTCTCTGGTCAAACTGCTTGACAATTTGACGAATCTAGGCTCCTCCTGTGAACCAATGTTGCATTCGGTTGTATCAACGTCTTCATTTGAGACCTTTCCCTTTACTGAAACATCATTCCCATTGAACAATATTTCTAAAGGGACAAGTCCTCTCAGAATGTGATTGCTGGGCAACTGAATGATCTGATGATTAGCGATTTTATTTAAAAACTCCTCAGGATGAGGGCCACCTTCCAGGTCGGGATCCTGGTCAATCTGCAATGCAGAAAATTCGTCAACTGATTGGAGAAACCTTTTGAGTTCCGAATCATCCTCGAACACCTTCCAATGCCTGACATTGTCCGGCACCGAGGGCCTATATCTTATATCAACCTCATTTTTTACCATAGGCGGCAGGGGAAATTTGAACAAAATAGCTGAGACAGCTAAAGAATCGGCCAACGTATTTTCTTCCCTCGAAATGAAAGAAATGTTAAAATCCAAGAAGAAATTATCAATAAGGTCCCATACTTCATTCCGATAATTTCTGAGTCGGGGATTATGGGCACGATAAGCATTCCTTACCTGCTGAATAATCAACTCAGCATCTCTGAATATTTCTATCTCTTTAATTTCCATTTCCTTTGCGGCCCTCATACCCAGAACAAGAGCTTCATACTCTGCCACGTTGTTGGTGGCTTCGAATTCCAGCTTGTATGACAGGGATAGGACTTCTTGACAAGGTGATATGAAAACCACTCCTGCGCCAACGCCTTCGCTAGAAGAAGATCCGTCAAAAAACATCCTCCATACAGAGGAGCTTTGAGGGGAAATCAGATGATCAGGGCTGGGATGTTTTCTGATTAGTAAAGATCTTTCAGGGGCATCGGTAAGCTGCAACAAACTAGACCCCAAGCCGGTGTCAAGTGAAAAGATGGGGTGATTGGTAGGGTCTGCTTCATCACTGACAATATAGGCTAGTTGGGCTTCTCTGTATAATCTCCTTTGTTCCCCTCCGAAGACCGGAATGGTGGCGTATGTGAGATCCATCTGTAGTGTCCCTCCAAGTTTTTTGATCCACGATCTAGACAATAACATACCGAATTTGGGGGGAACGTTGGCTACCACAATATCCATGACCACACTTTTCATGGGAAGATGAAACAGGGATACCACCAAGTCTTTGATGACTCCTAGACACCACACTCTCCTTGAATCAAAAGAATATAAATCATGATAAGTTTTTGTCACCTCCAGTCCCAATTCTTCCATGACTATTTTTGGCATAAGGTTATGGGAAGCCCCTGAATCCATGAGGCAATTATGCAGCACTTTATCATGTATGTTCAGGGATGTGTAGAAGGGGGGGGATGAGTCATCTTTGCCTTCTACCATAGGGCCTAATATGATGACTGACTTCTCATCTTGAAGGTTTACTGAGTCAGAGGGGGGCTGGGGGTACTCAGATTGTAGCAGCTTGGAGAGGGATCTTTTAAAATCTTTGTTTTTAACTAGCTCTGAGAGGGGGACGGGGATCCTGATCTTTTGAATTTCATGTTCAAAATTAAAGGATGGAATGGGCTTAGGAGCTTCCCTTACCTCGGTGACGGGTTCTTTGACTGCTGGCAAAGCGCTCTGAGCTCTTTTATCTTTAGTAGCAGCTGTTGCAGATCTAGTAGGTCTTTCTGCTATGAGGGGCTGGTCTAGGCTGTCAAAGTCTCCTTCTTTCCTTCTCAACCTGAGATTATATCTATTAGAAGTGTGACCGACCCTTTGCTCTTTCCCCAACTCATGAATTTGAGCGCTCATCAGGGATTCTTCATATGTGGACTGCGTCAAATGGGGGAAAGGGGGAATGTCTTCAATACAATGAATTTCAGGGACAAACTCATCTATGTCCTCTCTTTCCTCATGATCAACTAGGTTGTTTTGGAGGGGGGTTTGAAACCTTTGATCTTCTCTATATTTTCCCCTTTGTTCCCTCGGGAAAACCTGAGGCATATTGTTAGTAGGTCGTCTGAAACCTCTATTATCAGTGTTCTGGGGATTTCTATACATGGGCTTCCCCTCTAATTCCCACCTTTCCATCCTGGCAGAAAGCGATTTTAGTGCTCTAGCTGTCTCATCTATCTGATGGGGCAGGGAAGAGGAACTAGATGAGGGAGCTTCAGGCCTGTTCTTGGACGTATTTCTATCACCTGCGTTCCTGAGACGGTTGACAACCAATATGTTAGATTCTACCTCCACAGCCGCATCTTGCATGTGGGCCAACATAGTAGCTCTTCTCTCCCTTAGCAGTAGGCAGAAATCAAGATCAAAAGCGCTGGAGTAAGTGATCTTTGCAGAGGCTTCAGAGGGTTTTATATCAGCAGGGACTTTGTTGTACATTTTATTTAATCTCTTGGAGAATTCGGAGACAGACTCTCCTTCCTTTCTCTTCAACGACCCAAACTCTGTCATGTAATACATGAAATCTTTTTTATCTCCCCACTGTCTCAAAAAGGTACTATCTAAAGCTTCGATCCCATCAATAGATCCAGGAGGAAGGGCCTTGAACCATTTTCTAGCCTCTCCTTGGATACTATGGACAAAAATCCTCATCCATACATCTATGTGCATGATAACATTATCATCCGCGAAAGTATAAAAGGCTGCTAGGTGTTCTTCGACAGCTATGTCCCCCTCGCCTGTAAACTTGGGCAGCTGCTTTAGGTATCCATCTGGTGGGAGGGGATGGAGAAGCTATGGTAATACAAGAGGAGCATACCTAGTGTCTATGATGGCCTCCATTGCGGTCATAGGGGGATTTTCTCCGGCCATATGGATGTTATGTAAAGGGGAACTCGGAGGAGAAGGAACTCGAAATGTGGATACCAGGGATGAGTTCTTAATGGGAGTGGGAAACAAGAGAGGATTTAAGGAGAAAGCTAATGAGCTCAAATCAACAGGTGCTCCTCTTTGTGCAGGAGTGGGGAAATCTTCTGTGGTCCTGGGTCTACGCCAAGGTACATCTTGAGAGGAGAGGGGAGTGACAAGGATTTCTCGCTCCAATCTCGGACTAGGAGGGGAAAACTCAGCAGGAACACTCCCAAAATTCAGGAAATGGGAAACTTTTGAAGGAGGTCTATTAAGAAACCGAGGAGGAGAAAACGAAGCTCTTATAGAAGGAGATGGTGGATTACCTGTTTCGACGGTGGAAGCTTCTTCTTCAAGGGCCTTTCCTTTCTTGAGAACCACCTCTGGATCAGTTTCAGGTGTAGCTAGGGGAAGCTATGGATGAGACCATGTGTGTCTGCCTCTGAAAGCCACAATTGATAGAGAAGGTCTCCCCAGCGGAGTCGTCACAATGGAGTCGCCAGGTGCACAACAACAATCTTGATAATTCTGATATCCGATGCACCTTCAGAATCAGTTAATTGTTGTCATCAATCCCAGGGAAAATATTCAACTTCGTCCCCGACAACGGCGCCAGAAATGTTGGCGACGGAAGTCACTCTCGGATTGCTAGCAGGAGCAGAGCCCGACGCCCATCAATTTATGTCATGGTGGTTTATATATGGGATGACCGAATGGAAGCCAACTCAAAACAATATCATTCCAACTCCAAAACTAGGCCAAGCATGCATAAGTGAGTGAGGTCTTATATAAACTTCAGACAGTGAGCTGTAGTAAAGGGTGAACAGGTAGAAGACTTATATAAGAGGAAAGCAGAGGTCTGTTATTAACATCAGGTCTCTAACAGGCTGAGGAAGAAGACGTCCAAATGCAATATCATCTTACATTCAAACGCAAAAGCCAGAGAATGCAGTAATGCAACCATAAATCTTTTATCATAATATAACTGCAATAATTTACGCGAATCAGTCAATCACGAATTCTCTTAGCATGAGACGAAAATTAGATGAAGTAAGAAAAACTATCTGTCATAAAACAAGATATCTCATATACAGATGCATAACCAACAAACTAGACTATCAGTTAAAACTTTACAGTAGGGAGCTCTGCTCTACCATCCATCCTTAAAAAAATGGCAAAACTTCCTACATATACTCCTCCCCCTTTCGCCCAACAGAGGCGTCTCATAACTTTCAATGGGTGACGTCTCCTCAATCAAATTTTTCCTTTGTTCCCCTATCATATGCCTCTTTAATTCAGCATGGCTCATGCGAGGGGGTAGCTGAGCCCTTTGAATGTTGAATTGGCGTGTGCAGGTTCCTCTGGCGAGTTGAAGACTCGGCGTGGCCTTCCTGAAGAGAACCGGTATAGAGGACCCTCCTGGGTAGAATTTCAGTCGGGACCTCCATACTTTGCAATAAATGAGTGATGCGAGGTTTCACCCACCCTCTCTCTTATTTATCCATTTCGAGCAGGTATCGAGATCTAGATCACGTCGAACTGGAGTCTAAAGAGCACAGTGCCCCCCTTCTGAGACTTAGTTCGGAACCTTCAGCCAAATGAAAATGAAAGCGCCCCTCTTCCAGACCTCCTTCTTGATGACCAGGTGCCAAAACCATGGGCCCGACTCTGGGCACTTTCAGAGCTTCGGGATTCGGGGTTTCGAGGGGTGAAGTGATGAGGAGATCTTACCGCGTGAATTCTCGAACACCGACATGAAGTAGATACGTGCCGCGCGTCCTTCAGATGGACGGCCCAGATATTATTTACTATTATAAAGAGGTTGTTCCCCCCCTTTACCCGCTCGCTTGATATGACCTCGTGCTGAGACCCTGGGCTTCGTTCGAAGGGTACTTCGGAGTTTCATCGATCGACACTTCCAAGTGTAATGAGCTGAGAGCTCCCTGTTTCCTGAAACCCCGATTCACGATATGCCAACAGGATACCACCTGTCTCGGTGAGATCGGACGGTCCAGATTTGTTTTGAACCATAGTGCTCCCTCTTGCTAAACCCCGGGAAACTTGGTAGCTCCAAAAACCTGATGACCGTCGATCTATTTTTATGGATGGATCTCGGCCGCCGACGGCAAAAGCTTCACCCGCTCGCTTGAATTGCTACTGAAAACGGGATTCTCCTGTGCTGCGCTTGGGCGCTTTCTGTGCAAACTGTGGGTCTGGGTTCCTTTGCACCTAGGACATAAATAATCGCTAAAAGAAAGGATGGCTTGGATGTCTTGTGGTACTTAGGGTGTCTCTTTTTCTTGTATGGCATGGAGTTGGGAAATAACACCAGAATGAACTTTTTTGAGCAACTTTTCCATGCGATGGAAACTAATGATCTCAGGTGAACTGGCGTGGATGCCTTGGAACTTATATTGGTGGCCCTCTTGGTCAAATTGCGTGGTTAAATCCTTAAAATCCATGAGAATGGGACCCAAAGTCCTTATCCAGTCTTCACCCAACACAATCTCACAACTTCCCATGTCGATAGAAAATATATGAGATTTCAGGTGGTAGTCACCAATTTGGAGACACACATTTTCACAATGCCCTCCACATTTCATGGAACCACCATTGGCAATCATGATTTGGAAATTATTGATGGCATGGATGTAGCAATGAGTTTCTTGGGCAATGCGGTGATGAATAAAATTATGGGTGCTTCCACTATCGATCTGAATCATGACCTTCCAATGCTTGATGTAACCGATTAGATTTAGGGTTTGGGGAGCAGAGAAGCCAATGATATTATTGAGGGAAATGACCAGTTCTACTTTAAAGATCTGAGGGAGGGGTTATGTTAGTGGTTTCAGGTGACTCAAACACAAGGGGAGTTTCAACATCCTCTTCCGAAATATCCTCAGAATGGCCATAAAAATATTTTGTTCCTTACACTTGTGGTCCGGGAAATATTTTTCATCACAATTATAACAAAGGCCTTTGAGTTGGCATTCAGCCATTTCAACCCTGGTCAATTTTTGGATCTTTAGTGGAGAGGAGGGAGTAGTGGGATTTACTGGTTTAGGGCAAGGGATAAAGGAGGGTTTTTGGTTTTGAGAAGATACAACCTGTTGTTCTTGTTTATCTCTTTTAGTAGCCTCCACCCAACACTGAGGCCGAGCCATGAGGACATGGGCCCGAATCTCATCCTTGAGGCCACTGATAAAACACTCGTGGAAAAAGGCATCAGACATGCCCTCTGTCTGAAAAGCTAGGTGCTCAAAGGCAGCTATAAAGTCTTCCACTGTTCCTAAATCTTTCAACTTTTTAAAAAGACCCAAATGGTTGGTGTCAGTGTCAAAGTGTTCATAAATCTCTGCCACAAAGTGTGTCCAAGCAATATACCCTTGAAAATAAGTTTTTCTCCATTGCCACCATTGCCAATGTTCTTGATCTATATGGAGAAAACCATACCAGAGTTTGGCCAAGTAATCTGTAATGTCGTATAAAGAAAAATAATGTTCCATTTGGGTTACCCAACCAGTGGGGTCTGAGCCATCAAATTTGGTCACATCCACCTGCAGAAGGCGTAGTTCATGTTGAAAGTGATGGTGCTGAAAGTTATGGTAATGAGAGGAATGTTCACCTTTAGTATGTGGAGGTGAGTCAGAGGAAGGGTTATCTGTAGGGATATGAAGCTTGGTGCAGAGTGACGAAATGACATATTCAAGCTGGGTGGTCAATTCTTGATTGATTTCCTCCATTGAGGACTGCATGGTTGTAATTATGGTGAAAACATTGGAACTGAGTTGTTTCACTTCTTGTTGGGTCTCGGTGAGACTAGATTCCAAGGTATTGAAGCGAGCTTCCAAGTCTTGGCTATGGGTATGGGCCATGAGGACGAGGGAATCGAAAAGGGGTGGGTGGGGTCAATTTTTTTTTCTGAAAAATGATATGTATGAATGTGATAAGGGAGAAGAGATGAATCCAATGGAATCGGTCTTAAATAATGGTGAATCAATTTCCAATTTTTTTTATTTTTTTATTTTACACATGTAGAGTTGTACTCCGGTTTGAAGAATACTGCAGTAATGAAATTCCAAAATGCTTAACCAAGAAGAAATGTGTAGTGATATGGCAACCCAAGCACAGTTGCGTGGAAATAGTTCTTGTTTGTTTTAATTTGTTTATGTTTCTGTCCCCAAGGGTTAGGTATTCAATGGTTCTACAGACAAGGGTGTGCCATGTGCTATAGCTCTCTGATATACGTGCAAGATCCAACAGTAGTACTCAACCCAATATCTCAGGGAACTAACTAAGGAGGATAGGCTGTACCCTTATCCATACTATCCAACTACCCAAGTACTAGAGAGTATCTTCCTGAGTGTTATTGTCGGTGGAACTATAGAAATCAGGCGACCGATTGGTTTATCTAAAGAGGGCTTCATGTAATCTAGGTCGATCCGTACACATGTGTTGTCTGATGTGCTACCACTCCAAGGGGTACCAACAGGGGTTACAAGGGTGGCCAATAGATGTGCGCTTAAGTACCACTTGTATTTCCTGCGTGTATGAATCCCTCAACTTCGGGTTTATGCTTGTAACAATAGATCTCTGTGGCTTAAAGACATCAGAATATGTCTCTACCTTGAAAAAAAATTTAACCCACACTTTCTATCAAAGAAAGTGCTCTGATACCACTTGTAATATACCAGATATAAAAAGTATGCAGAATAGAAATAAAATGCTAGAAATGACAGAATAACAATAATATAACCAAAACAATCACCAAAATAGCACTGAAATGATATAAGAATAACAACATAAATAACACTTTGATTCTAAAAGCAATGTTCACAGGCCTCTTCGAGGGGGAAACCTCCAGTTGGGCAGAGCTCTATTACAATAATATCCAAGCTAGGTTTCTCATACCCTCGACTCCTATTTATACTAAATATGTCTATCAAAAGAAGCATCTAGAGGAAGATCCTTCTAGAAGCGAAAGATTCTATTAGGTCTTCTTACATTCGACATATTCTATTTTATTGCAAGGCACTATTAATATTGACCTTTATTACATATGAATATATTGTTCTACCTATGTGCGAGTTAGGAACCTAACACGAAGGTCCAGGCAGTTGACCAAACACTTACAATTCGAGAGGCTATTCTCTGTACTCTCAAATAGAATTTGATCATGGCACAGAATTGCATGAAGCAAAAAGAAGATCAAGGTCAATCTAAACATCAATTTGCAGAAGGGGATTAGGTGTTTCTTCGACTGCAACCTTACAAAAAAACTTCCCTCAAGGCTGAGCATTGTTAGAAGCTAGCGCCCAAATTTTATGGTCCTTATACCATTATCAAGCATGTGGGACAAGTATCCTATCAGTTATATTTTCCTAGGCATTCGAATATACATCCTGTTTTTCATGTTTCATGCTTAAAGAATGTGATTGGAACTAAGTGCCAAATTCAAACCAACCTTCCTGAGTTAGCCGAAGAAGGATCCATTTGGCTACAACCAAAAGCATTTTTGGACCAACGTGAGCATCACTTGTGTCAGAGAACAATCAAGGAAGTGTTAGTCCAATGGAAAGATACAAATTCAGCAGATGCCACTTGGGAACTAGCTACCATTCTGCAACAATTTCCACATCTCAAGCCTTGAGGACAAGGTTGTTTTTAAGGGGGAGGACATGCTAGGTTCCTAACCTACACATAGGTAGAACAATATATTCGGATGTAATAAAGGTCAATATTAATAAGGCCTTGCAATAAAATAGAATAATTTGAATGTAAGAAGACCTAATAGAAGCTTCCGCTTCTAGAAGGATCTTCCTCTAGATTCTTCTTTTGATAGAAATATTTAGTATAAATAGGAGTCGAGGGTATGAGAACCCTAGCTTGGATATTGTTGTAATAGAGCTCTTCTCAACTAGAGGTTTCCCCCTCAAAGAGGCCATGAACATTTCTTTCAGAATCACAGTGCTATTTATGTTGTTATTCTTATATCATTTCAGTGCTATTGTGGTGATTGTTCTGGTTATATTGCTGCTATTATGCCATTTCTAGCATTTTTTTTTATGTTCTACATACTTTTTATATCTGGTATATTACATTGATTGCAGTACTATCAAAGTGATTTTAGTTTCTTGAAGTTTTCATATCTAAGAGGATCTTATATCTAAAAAATTTCCTCTGTAGGCTATTAGAAGACCGGATGTCCATAGCAAGCCTTCACATTTCTCCTCATGATCTTCCACCTACTCACCACTATGCAAACTTACTAACTAAAGTTCGATCAAGACCTCATTTGTATATGCACACCAACCCAATTTTCTGAGCTAAAGAGATATAATACTGAGACTGCATCCGTTAGAGCTCCTCTAAAATTATTCATCGTGACATATAAACTGATGGGTACTAGGCTTACCTTTGCAACAATCCAGGGGTGAATTCTAGTGATAACAATATATATATGGAACAATCAGAAGGGTTTATTTAGGATCATAGTATGAGGTTTTTTTTCAAACTCAAGAAATCATTATATGGCGAGAGGTAGTCTCCTAGGAAATGGTAAAAGAAGTTTGACTCCTTCACGGTGACCGAATATTTTACAATAAGTGAATATGATCATTGTGTTTACTGTAAAAAGTTTGAAAATGGCATATTCAATATTTTGGTGTTATATGTTGACAATATGATTTTTGCAAGAAAAAGCATGGTCGAAATAAATAGGTTGAAGGATCAATTGGATAACATGTTTGATATGAAGGATCTAGGAGCAACAAAACAAATCTTGGGCATGGAGATACACAAGAAAGGAAGAATGGTAAGTTGTGGTTATTACAACAAAAGTATGTGGAGAAAATAATTATGATATTCGGTATGAATAATGTGAAACCTTTACAAATCCCTTTGGCTTCCCATTTCAACCTTTCTTTAAGTTTATGTCCTTGTGATGGAGAAGATAAGGATTATATGTCTCATGTACCATATGATAATGCAATAGGAAGTTTGATGTATGTGATGGTGAGTACTAGACTAGATATTTCACATGAAGTTAGTGTTTTTAGTAGATACATGCAAAATCCAGGTAAAGAGAATTGGGAAGTAGTGAAATGGGTGCTTGGGTATCTTAGGGGAAAAGGTAATTATTCTACCACCTATGATGGTTCCAATGATTCAGTTTGTGGTTATGTCGATTCAGATTTTCCAGGTGACTTAGACAAAATGATATCCACTCCAAGATATGTTTTTACTCTTGCAGGAGGACCTGCTAGTTGGATGGAAAATATTCAAAACATATTTGATTTATCCACTATTGAGGAAGATTTTATGGTTTCCTCACATACATGCAAAGAGGCAATTTGGTTAACAGGTTTGTTGGGTGAGTTTGAAAGGATGTAGGATAAGGTGAAAGTATTATGCAATAGTCAAAGTGCTATTCATTTGGCTAGAAATCCATCTTATCACAATAAGACGAATCATAATTCTATTAAATACCATTTTGTAAGACAGGTTGTTGATGAAGGGGGAGTGGCTCTAGAAAAGGTCCATACAAAAGTGAATTTTGCAGACATGTTCACGAAACCAGTTTTGTTAGAGAATATATGATGGTGTTTGGGTTCTCTTGGCTTGCAGAAAATGTGATGAATTAATTCATGCATGATATATTAGGTAAATTGTTTTCAAGGTGAAGATTGTTGAAACATGCCAACTAATTTCCCATGCAGATGCCTGCACACCGTATTAGATAAAAATAGAATGTGCATGCATACACACTTTAGTGATCAGTTTGTGTAACTGGTGGATCAGGCTGTAATCAATTTGTCTAACTTTCTAATAGATCCTATATATGTGTGCATACCCGTAGAGGTGTAATGCAATGCAATGTAGTGCAGTGTGTGGGATGAGAGTGTGAGATTGTAATCATGTATTTGTTTGTTGTAATTCTCCCTTGAATAATAAGAATACCAATTACCATTGCCCCGTGGTTTTTTTCCCTTAAAAGGGTTTTCCCAAATAAATACTGTATTCACTATGGGATTTCTTTCATTGTGTATTTGTTGTGGTCTCTTTCTTAATTTCTATTGAATATTACAATGTTTATTCTTCCACTGCACAACATAACTTTGGTCCACACCCAAGACACAATCGACATCATATATTTTTTATTTTCACAAGAATGATCCTATAGCCAATTTGTCTTACATCTACATGACCAACAACATATAAAACAATTTTTCTAAATATTATATTTTATAACATTACAACACACCTTATTTATAGGATTTACAGTAGGAAAAACCCTAAAGAAAGGCACCCAAAAACAATTATAGATCCATGCATATCATTGACTACAAATCTTCTGAATCTGTGGATTCTATTATAGTCAACTACCAAGTCAAATTACTAGTCAACTACCAATTGAACTACTTTTTGTCTTCAATCAGTTTCCACGTGACCGCTTGTCGATGTTATGTACCAAATACCTAAATACAAAATACCATTACAATACCAAAGATATTTGAATACAATCACCACACACAATATATGAAACAATATAGAAAACCACCACTTTATTATATCAAAACCCTTGGGGTAGGGCAACACCATACATTGGATCCTATTATGGAAGGGATCCTCTCCTGTTCACTTGCTTCTTCGAGGGTGTTTCCTCCTAATGAGATTCAACTCCAAATACAATACTTCTCTCCATATCCCATTACATTTCTTGAAACCCTTTATATAGTGATACCCTTACCTAAGAACATTTTAGAGGAGGAATCTTCTAGAAGAAGAACCTTCTAAGAAGTCCTCTTACATTTATTATAACTAACTACTCATTTATTATATATAACTACCATAGTGGGCCTTATTTAATACTACAGTGGACCTATTCCACCTTACACTGAATGGCCTCCACTATTATCACTATGGGCCCTCTATCCCCCCCGCCACTACCTCTCGAGCTACATAACATTCCATCCCTCTTATGAAAGTGTTGTCCTCAGCGCTTGATGTACAACCACATACCAGGGTCCCATGGATAATTTTGAACCATAGTTATGAAGTAGAATAGAGAACTAGGGTTCCATTGAGAAATGAAAGCCACCATGCTGAAGTAGTCCAACTGCCATTGTAAAATAGGGTCCCATGTCTAAGTGCTCATGTCAAATCCACATGAAATATATCGACACCCAATAACAAACTAAAAATTATTCTCCCCATACTAACACCTATCATGTGGATCTAAATAAGAATATCCATCCACATAGTGGCAGAGGATCAAAGTTGAATCTGGAAGGAACAATACCATTGTAGAATATGCAAGATGGACATTGGTAATAAAAACTAGCTCCTGATGTGTGACATTGATGTTCTCTACAAAAGGTGGAGTAGAGTTATCAAATAAAATATAGAAGTGGTAGTCATCCCAGAAATGAAAACTATCCATATACCAATTATCACAATCAGCCTCAAAATCATACCAAACATATACTTCTTGATTATATTCATCCCTGATGTACACCATAAGATATATCTCCTGCATGTTGTCCAATGAATATCGAATACTACAAAAACTATCCTTGAGGCCATCTGTAAGGTCCATTAATGTGTCATGCAATGTGCCATACAATGTGTCATACAATTGGGATTTGAATGCTTTAGTCATATGTAGAATTTCTTCGATGGTTTGAGAGGGAATAGTAATCGGAAACACCACATATATTATACCAAAATAAATCTCTTAAAATTATTTATCCAATGACATGGATCTGGTAGCAATCTGAGCACCTTATGAAAAGTTATGAACTCTGCAGTCCCACCGTCGTCATGAAAACCCCCCAAAAATAGCTGATTTTAAATCAACGATATCTTCACTTCTAGAGCTCTGATTTGGATGATAGTTTATTTTAAATTGGGTGAAATTGTGAGAGGAACTCATATCGAAAACTTTTTTTGAAAAATTCAGCCCCGGAAAACCCTCTGCGAGAAAAAAAAGCTGAAAATTACAGATTTTAAAATGCAAATAACTTGACTTCCCGGACTCTGTTTCAGACGATTTGTTTTTTAACTTGGGATTTTTTATGAGAGGAAATCATATATACAACCATTTTTTTGAAAATTTTACACCAAAGCCTATATAAATTGTATGTAATTTCGCAACCCTCTTTTTTTTCTGAAAAAATAAATCTGCAAAAAATAAAAATATTTTCCCACACTTCCTGCCAAGGAAAGTGCTTTGATACCACTTGTTATGTACCAAATAATTGAATACAAAATACCAAAATAGTACCAAATATATCTTAATACAATCACCACGCAATATATATGAAACAATATAGAAAACCACCACTTTATTATTTCAAAACTCTTGAGGTAGGGAAATACCATACATTGGATCCTATTATGGAAGAGATCCTCTCATGTTCACTTGCCTCTTCGAGGGGGCTTCGTCCTAATGAGATTCAGCTCCAAAAACAATACTTCTCTCCATATCCCATTATATTGCTTGAAACCATTTATATAGTGTTACCATTACCTAAGAACATTCTAGAGGAAGAATCTTCTAGAAGCAAAACCTTCTAAGAAGTCCTCTTACATTTATTATATCTAACTACCATAGTGGGAATTATTTAATACTAAAATGGACCTAGTCCACCTTACATTGAATGGCCTCCACTATTATCACTATGGTCCCTCTGCCCCCCCACACTACCTATCTAGCTACCTAACAACCGACCTCTTTTCGGTTGACCTCTTCGAATTTGAATTATCCTAGTCAATCCACCTCGACCTTCAAATTTCACTACCATTTGATCCACCTCGACTAGAATTTCACTGCAAACAATATAAAAACCGAACATTCTTCCACTTTTTGTCTTCTTTGTTGAAATCAGGAGCTTCCTAAACTTTTTTTCATAGATTCATGGAAAAAATTCCCTTTGTCTCTCTGCACCAAGAGAACTTCACAACACTCATAGAATTTTTCAAAGAGTTTGCTATGCTTTCCAATGTGTCTACTTTATCCACCAAAACCTTGTTTCTTTCCACCATATATCTCATGAGATTGTATTGTGCATCAATATTCTTAGTCTTGTAGTGATAAGCTGGGTTCTTTGCTAAAAATATTTATCTTTTACTTTCACAACTTATCTTCATAGCTCTCTTCTCAAACTTGATTCCTGAACAAAACCATTGGAGCCATACTTCTTCTTTTCTTCGATGAGTGGATGTCATGTATTCAAATTCTATTGTTGACAAGGCTATGACTGCCTGTCATATAATCATCCATTTGATTTCTCCATCGAACATATTGAACACATATCCACTATTCGACCTTCGTCGATCCAGATCTCTAGCCCAGTTGGCATCGATAAAGCCATGTGCATCTACTTCTATATCATTTCTAAGCTTCCCTTGGTAGAATATAACATAGTCTTTTGTTCCACACAAATACTTGAATAATCTCTTGAAAAATGTCGAGTTCTCCTTTCTAGGTGTCGACATGTATCTTCTCAACACTCCCACTGCATAAATGTCTGCTTGAGTGCATACCATTGCATACATTAGACTATCAATAACACTTGCATAGGGGACATGTTTCTTATCTTCTATTTCTTCCTATGTCTTTGGACATTATTCAGTCGTTATCCTTGCTCCCACAAGAATTGGCACCTTTACAAGTTTGCAATATTGCACGTTGAAACATTTCAAAACTGTTTAAATATATTTCTTCTGGTTCAACTAGATCTTCCTAGCTGCTCTATCTCTCTTGATCTCCATTCCCAAAATGAATTTCGCTGCACCGAGATCCTTCATGTTGAACTTGGAGGATGTTGATAGATTGGGTTGGTTGTCACTGATGTCAACCCTTGAAGAAATTCTAGTAGAAAATTCTGGTAGCCATAGAGGTGTGGTTAAGGAACCTGAGTTTGTATGAGGAATAACGACATGAAGATCAATGAATTTTCAGGTAAGACTATCATATATGGATAATACACATCGTGTCATTTCTTCTAATATGTGGTACTCCACATGGTTCCTCATGGTTGAGGAGATACGACTTGGTGAAGTTGGAGGACCCTCATGAATATTCTAGAAGCCCCTAGAAGGTCAACAAAGAAGTGAATTATTTTAGAATATCCTATAAGGTCATCAAGAAGTTTACTAGTCAAAATGGTTGCAACTAGGAATTAATTATGGGTAAAGTTGTTGAAATAAGAAAATAATTAAAAATAAATTAGTTGCAACAAGAAGTGTTGCCTTTACTATTTTTGGGTAAATTAGTTGCAACAAGAAAGTGGGTTATCCATAAAAGAGGGAAGTTGGGTAAAATAGTCAGAAGATGACCCCTAAAGGAAGGCATTTGGGGAGTATAAATAAGAGAGCAAGAGACTCCCATTTGAACCTATTTGAGAACATTGAATATCTATCTTATGAAAAGTTTATTGCAGGTACTCATTGATACATTTGAAAATGTGCAAGTATGAGGTAGCGAAGGAAGAGTGACGACAAAGTTTCACTGTTGTAGTAGAGAGAGGGAAAATAATGAAAAACCTTGATTAGGGTCATCCCCATGGGTCAGATAGTAAACTTCCTGCTAGGAATCGTCGCGTGATCCTTATAGACCATCATGAGAGGCCCTTCTAGAAAACCCCTTTCATCACATGAGGAAGTGTCATATATGAAGGATGAGAGGTGGTTCAAGTTGCAGAGGTTGAGGTAAGGCTACATGAAGCTTGATAGTGGTTAGGTACATCAAATCTATCTACAGGATCAAAAGGTATGTTATGCGCTTGTTTGTAGTTGGATGTTGGTGATTGTGTATGATATGGTTATGGGAAATTGAGTATTTTCCCCAGAGGGACTATTGGATGTATGATACATATTGTATGAGAAATATCTACAAAGGTATATTGATGGAATATTTTTTGTTTGTCATTGGCACACTTTGTTGGGTATATTGTTGAGGCATATCTTGTATTTCTTGGTACATGTTTGAGGAATTTTGGTTGAGGTGTGTTGCTGAAGTTATTGGTATAGATTGAGGCTACATGATATGGAGAGTTTGATGGTTGGTTGATGTGAGGGTTCAATACACTTGGTTTATGATTGTTTATATATGTATGGAAGATGATTAGAGAGACATAGTTGTACATGGTTTGAGCTATACACTTGTGATAGTGGGTATATGACCAGGGATGATTTTAAGGATGGAAATTTATTTTAAAATGTAGAAACCTTGGCAAATCTTACTTATCCTTCATATGCCATCTATAAATGTTTGGCGATATGTTTGTAAAAATATTCAATTTTTTAAAGATTTTATGTATTTTTATAACATTTTGGTGATTTTTAAGGTAAAATAATTTTATCCTATAGAATTTGGGCGAATCATTTTTAAAATAGCGAATCTCATTTTTGGAAAAACCATGGAAAATTAGTCCATGAGCGAAATTTATCCCCTAAAATCATCCATGTATACGATCTATGTGATCATATTTGAATGGTTGAGAATATTATTGTGACAGGTTGTTGTTACAAGTTGTGACATGTTGTTGGTACAGGTTTTACAGTGCCAGGTTTTACAGGGACATATTGACAGTGACAAAGTGACAGTGGCAGTATCAGTTATTTGGCACTTATATTTCATGGTGGTTATGCGGGGCAAGGATAGGTGGTTGTAGCCATTTTCCGGTTGTAGTTGGAGAACATGGGGGGTTGTAGCCTCCTTTTGGATGGAACCAGAGAATCAGGGAGTTGTAGCTTCCTTCAGGTTGGATCCTAAGAAACCAAGGGGTTGGAACCTCCTTCCAGTTATAGCTAGAAAAGAAGGAAGTTAGTGCTTCATATGAATGTACTTATTTTGAAAATATAATAAAATAATTCAGTGGTTTTCTCCTGCATTGGGATTCCACATAAAATATTGTTTTATTGTATTTATGTGTGGCTTATTATTTTTCATTACTTATGTATACTTCTCTTATTGAATTTTATTGTTAATCTTCTCATAAAGTAAACAATACACATTATGGATAAAAATGATTAAAAGTAATAATATTGATTCACCCCCCACCGGCCCCCCTCTCAATATTCCAACAATTGGTATCAGAGAAGATCCTTCAAAAACCAGTCTAACCACTTGAAGGAGATCATGGAATATGCTAAGTTTGGGGTACCATAGTTTGATGGTTAGAACTATGACTTATGGAGAAAAAAGATGAAAACATATATACATGCATAGGGATTCGATGTTTGGAAAGCAGTAGTAGATGGATACAAAGCACCAACCACTCCCCCGATAGATAAGGATGGAAAGAAACTTGAAGATAATGATGTTAGAGAAAAAAATTATATCCTGGATGGTTTGAATGAATTAGTATACACCATTATTGTGCACTGTAAATCTGAAAAATAAATCTAGGACAAACTGAAGATATCTAGGAAGGATATTCCAAAGTTAAAGGAGACAAACTTCAAACCTTTAGAGTCAAATTCGAACAATTGAAGATGAAGGAAGATGAAAAAATTGTAGACTATTTTATACATGTCGATGAAGTGGTAAACTCCATAAAAGTCACGTGAGATGAAATGAAGGAACATGTTGTTTTTCAAAAGGTACTAAGGACTCTTCCAATGATATTTGATACGAAGATTTCAGCTATAGAATAAAGAGTGGACCTAGCTACAATGACTATGGACGAGTTACATGGGATACTCACAACCTATGAGATGAGGATAGATAAAGATAATCCAATCATGAAGGAAGAAACATTTAATTCATCTAGGAAGACAAAGAAAACGAATAAGAATAAGTCAAAGTCAGATTGTTGCTGCAACGATAATTCATAAGACGATGAAGAAATGAAAAACTTTGTCAAAAAGTTGAAAAGAGGAACCAACAAATATAAAGGTATGCTCCCATTGAAATATTTTAATTGTGGTGTTGTTGGTCATTTTTCTTCTAAATGTCCTCATAAGAATAAATAAAGTGATGAAGAAGAAGACCATAAAAAGAAAAAGAAAAATCAAAAGAATAAAATAAACAAAAACAAATTCTTCAAGAAAATTCTCTGCACCAAGGAAGACAATTCATCATCATATGAGGAACAAGACATTTACATCGATACAAAAAGAGTACACTTCATGGCAGTAGAATATTTTGAAGAGGATTCTAAGGAAGAAGCAGAAGTTGATCTCATAGAATAATTAATTAGTGCACTAGAGAAGCTAATGATTGAAAGAAAGAAAACAAAGTCACTCAAGGTAGAACTAAAAGAGAAAGAAGGATCTCAGAATTCCAATTCTGAGGAAGTCGAGCAGATGATCGCAAGTTTAAAACTCCAAGAAGAAGAAGAAAAAATAATCAAAGAGGCACTCAGAGGTCAACTAAATGATCGAAGTATTGGAAGCAAAAATAGTCACTCTAAGGAAATATCTTCAGAAGAAGGACATACAACAAAAAAACACCAAAGTATTGTATGAGATCATTATCATTTAGAGGCCATACCATGAAAAATTTGTACTAGGATATAAGAAGATAGAGAGAGTCTCCAACTTGAAGAAAACATAACAAAGAAGTTATGCAAAAATAGTGAGAGGCTCTTCTAACAAGGAAGAAGGAAAGATAAACAAAGAAGAGGATTATAGAGATAATGCACCACCCATAAGGTTCATATTTCAGAATCAGCAATAGCCAACAATATAGAGACCCCAAGAAGAAGAATAATTCAGAAGAGAAGCACCATTCAAAATATCTTCCACCCCTAGGTATCAAACTAATTTTCTCGGTTTATGCAATTCATGTAATAATTTTGGACATAAAGACGTGAATTGTAGAGACAATACCAATACCAAGAATAACTATGAAGTCTACACAAGAAATGGTTATTCAAGAAGATATCATGAAGCAAAGAGTAGAAGCTACATCATATTTTAATCTTTAAGCATTGAAGTAGAATGCTACAAGTGTAACAACTTTGGACATATGGCCAAAGATTATAGATTAAATGTTCCTGTTTGCACCCAATTCGTCACTAGGTGAGAAAATTAAGAGTGCTTACATGCCCAGTTGGGCTCTGCTAGGCATGACAGCTGTAAAAGGAAAGGTTAGAAAGAGAAACTACAAAGTTATAAACAAGAATTAAACTAAAACAAAT
>ML788880.1:320301-331110 GCA_009831015.1 Picea engelmannii | reverse complement strand
CCTGTAGATCCCGACCTTCCACAAGGTGCGTAACAATATACAACTGTGTACAAACGAGGCGGGCATGCCCCATGCTCGTATGATGTAACTCTGAAAAAAGATGACGGAAATGTTGGTGTAGACAACTGCAGCGCCCTCGGGGGAGGTAATGAGAAAGGCAGAAGACAAGTCTGTGAAGGAACATACTCTAAACAATAGGCAATGATCGCAGGAACAAGCAACAACGATGATGTGGGCAGTGATGGCCCTGCCAAGTTCAGAGGTCTTCGGCAAATGATAATAATAACTGCAATAGTCGCAAAGTAAGACCCACCGCAACATGAGAAAGTGTTGGCGTCGAATGTTATGGGGGTCAACGACATCAGGGAGCAATGGTATTTCCCCCTGTGTCGTCCGAGATCTCTCATTGAATGGGAAATGAGAATCAAGATACTATCGCCCTTCTGGAAAATTATGCTGATGTCAACAAAAGGGGGACGCGACTCCCAGAAGAAAAGGGCTTCACAGAGTCTACTGTGGTGAGGAAGTGGCAGAGGTACATGGACGAAGTCAAGAAGTGGGAAGACTCAAGACTGCCCTTGGTTGGAGAATGTATGAGACAAACAATGGCCGCAACCGTGTGACAAGGTCGAGGGTCAGGGGGACGCCAAGACTGAGGATAAGTTGTGCCAGAGGTGGGACAAGGTGAACAAATTCATAGGGTAGAGGTAAGTGATCTGGGTAGTACTCTGAAGATATAGACGATGCCGATGAGGGTAAACGAGAAGTAATGCTCCAACCAAGGGGACATGGGTTGCGTGTGGCCAAAAGGAAAGCAGGTCGCCAACGATGAGGACAAAAGTAAATAACTAGAAATAAAGGCGTTTGTACAATAAATAATGAATAATTTGTGGAAAAATGTACAAATACAGAAACGGGTGCCCCAGTGTGAAATGAGTGCCCCAGGGAGGGCAGAAATTTCTCGAAAAATTGATGAAGGGTGGGGGCCCCATTGGTGAGTTTCTGTATGAGGTAGGTGAAATGGAGATAGGTTCGTAGATGGGCAAAATGATGGTGGATGAAATGGTGGGTTCATGATCCTGCGGAGATGCAGGTAAAAAGAACATAATCATGAAGTGATGATCGGGGAGTCCATATGGGAAGCTAGCAAAATGAGGAGAAGAAGTATGTAGTTGATCTGAAACATGATGAAAGACTATCGGGAATCCCAGCCCTAAAGGGTAATGAAGCACAGCATGAGTGTCAAAAAGTGCCAAAAGGTGCTATGAATGGGACAACTTATGTGGGTGATAATGCTACCGGATGACAGTACTAAAGATGCAACCGGAGGTGTGAGTACTGCAGAGCCGGGAATGGGTATCCTAAAGGCCAATATCAGAGGGTGTGACTGGAAATGTAAATGCAATACAGTGGGAGAGACTACATGTCAGTGCTGAGTATATACCTGAAGGAATGATATGATGAGGTGATGATCAAGTACCTGCACATAGAACAACCAAATACCCAAAGTGAACAATATCTGAAATAAATAAAAAACATGAACATGTATTGGATAATTGTGACAATGCGCGTGCATACCTAGCCATGATATGAAAAAAAAAGGTGCCCCGGGGGCTTAGGATGAAAAGCAGCCCAGAGACGGCTGTGATGTAGGTGACGGGACACTGATCCCGTGGCTGAAGACGGTTCGAAAAATGGACGTCGTGGGCTCCCGGAATGGTGAGTGGAAATTTGGTAAAAGGCCTATATATAGTTGTAGGGCCCACATTGCCACCTCATTTGTACCTTCTACTATAGTGAGTTTTCGAGCAGATTCAGAGGAGATTGAGTGATTCAGGGAGCATGAGGTACCCGATTGACGACGTGCAAGTTTCAGGTTAGTGGTCTGATCGTCCTGCATAGAAATAGGTTTCTAATTTTTGGGCAGGGTAGGTACGGGGGGCCGTACAAGAGGTTAAAGGGGAATTTTCCTAGGGAGTGGGCCCGCGTGCCCAGGCGATTCAGTGGAAGGTGCGCATATATGCACGCCTGTCCACTGAATAAGCACGCAGTGGTGCATGTGAGGTGGAAATTAAGGCGCGCCCTAGGGGCGCGCCTGTGAGGTGGACAGGCGCGCACTAATGCGCGCCTGTGGAGTGAACAGGCGCGCTCCCGAGGGCGCCTGTGAGTTTGACAGGTGCGCCTTAGAGTGTGCCTGTATTGTGAACAAGCGCGCTCACGAGCGCGCCTATGGGAAAAAACAGTCGCGCATACGTGCGCACCTGTATCGTGAACAAGCGCGCAGGTGTGCGCGCCTGTGGGTGGTAAAACCGCGCCTTTGAGGCAAGTTTTAAGGGTGAAGAGGGGAGTCTTTTTGATGTATTTGGTGTTTGCATAAACTAATATAGGACTCTGGGTTGTGTGCAGGTGGTTATCAGTGACCATGGATGTGAGATGGCGCGATCGAGACTGGTCGCAGCTACGAGATGCTGTGGCCAATGCGAGGCCTACAGTTCGAGCGTCTTTAGCAGCCAGTGGGTTGCTAAAGTTTTTTGAGTGCCCTTTGATACGGGCACAGGAGTATTTACTCCAATTCCTACTCGAGATGTGGAGCCCTGATCAGCACTACTTCCTCGTGCGAGGAGAGCAGATCCCCTTCACTGCGGTGGAGGATATATACTTCTTGACTGGGCTCCCCTTTTGGGGAACACCGTTGCCGGCAGAGCCTGTGTTGCCGAGGGATACTCTCTTGCGGCATGTCGCCGAGCGATATTGTTTAGGTGAGAACTACATGGCTGGGAGTGCAGTGAGTATCAGTGGGTTGGATGCCCTGTTGCATCGTTGCATAGCAGCGATGATTGTTCGGGTGTATGGGTCACGAGCGACCCATCAGATCAATGGTGGAGAGCTGCTGGTGATGGAGAGGGTGGTGGTGGGCCGTGAGCGGTTCGCTTGGGGTTTGACCCTTCACGCGCAGATGATCACGTAGCTGGACCGATGTCGGTCGACAGGTACCGGGGAGTTTGCGTTTGGCTCCATCCTGGTGGCCTATTTTTTGGAGCGGGTGTCGATGCTACGCCCGAGGGTGCTATTAGAGGCACCAGGGGTACGAGAGCCGTGTTTGAGGTGGTGGTCCCAGATTTTGGTTCGCCACGGTGGTGGCGAAGGCAGACATTATTTTACTACGCAGGCGGTGCAGATATGGCGGCAGATGCCGCAGGTTATGCTGCAGTACCCCTATGCTGGGGTTGACTTCCGGGGAGACCCAGACATGGTATTGCCTCCTGGGGAGGTTTTTGATGATCGAGGTATGTTGAGTGTTGTATGTTTTGATTTACGTTGTGTTTTTTGATATAACAGTTCATATGTATGATGTATAGATACTGATATGATCTGTTGTTGCTTGTTTTGTGCATGTGCAGATTTGGCACCTCGCGAGTGCGAGGTGGAGTTGTACAGAGCGCCAGAGAAGTGAGAGAAGGAGAGACCGCCGCGTGGAGGGAGGCGTCCGAGGGATGAGGCTGCTGGGCGACCAGCAGGGCTCGAGAGACCAACGCAGAGGCGCCGTTTTGATGACCCTGGTGTGGGGCCATCGCATGTGCCGGCGGCGGCGGCCGGAGTTGATGTAGATGACATACGCCGTCGTTTAGAGATGGTTTTATAGGACGTGCCTGAGGGCATGTGGATCCGTATCCAGGACAAGGGATTCCTGGATCAGTGCATTGGACTACCGCCACCATGGCGGGGGATAGTGCGGCGAGTAGTTGTGCTTGCCGCGATGACTAGCAGACGCTTGCAGCCTGAGCAAGGGGGTCCTACAGGTGTTCCACCACCACCAGCTGGGGCAGGTGGGGGTGGGCCACCACCTCCTCCTGAGGGAGGAGCAGCTGGGGGTGCGCTAGAGGCACCCTGATGTAGATATGTATATCTTTTTGATTATATAGGCTGGTGAGCCGTTTTTGTACCGAGATGTGGCACTGGCCTGCGGGCCGATGTATATTTTTTGTATGTAAACATTCAGATGGCCTGATGGGCCCATATATATATATATGAGTATACATGTTGTTGAGATCCAAATGTGGTTTACATGTGTTGTGTGTGTTGATGACGATGATGTTGATTCTATCTATATGCTGTTACAGGATGTATGAGATTTTTATGTAGGTGTATCTTGATGTGATATATGCCAATCTAACACTATGTTAGCTATTTCATCTGTTGTTTGATTCAATTCTCTTGGAATATTTTAAAATGTAATGGAATCAAAATGTCGAGATAATAATCTAACCTGCAGGTATTTTCGAAAGAGGCACGGATCGCGTACATGGTACACATTGTTGAGCTGAAGAACGACTAGCTGGGAGTCGAGGAAAATGCTAAGGTGACGAACATGATGATGCTAGGCGTCGGTCAGGAGGCCAATGACAGCGGTGTATTCAGCTTGGTTATTGGTTGCTGGTCCTAAACAGATGTCGCTGGAATGTAGCATTTCATGTGAAGGGGTGTAGAGAGCCGAAGCAGCCGAAGCGAGATTTTGTGTCCAACAGCTGGCGCCGTCAGCGTAACCAATGTGGTAAGCTGGTGGAGGAGTCATCTGTCAAAAGCACAAAGGATAGTTTAGATGAGGGAGAAAAAAGATTAAAAACGCTAGAAAATAAAAAGAACCTAAAGTAGCCTGACTACGTTTAAGCATAAAATTTCTTGAGGTATAACCCATTGACGGGTTCCTTGAGTGAAAGGCCTTCGGGGGAGGCCAGGATGTATGCGCCTTTGGTGAGGCAATGTTGGATGATGTAAGGGCCATGCCAAATTGATTCGAATTTGCCGTGGCCAAAGGTATCATGAGCAATATCATAGGCTAGGACAAGGTCGCCTTTGCGAAATGATCGAAGGTTGACATGGCGATCAAAGGTAGCCTTGGATTGTTTTTTAGCTACCTCGTTGTTCTATAATGATGATCGACGATCTTCATCCAGAGACTCCAAGTTCAGCAAGCGTTGCTCCATTGGAGCAGTGTCAAGTAAAAGCTCAATTGCGGTGCGAAGAGTGGGGATTTCGCACTCGATGGGAAGAGTTGCCTCGACCCCATGGACTAAATGAAATGGCGTGAAACCCGTAGCGGTCTTTACTGCCGTTCGATAAGCCCATAGTGCGGAAAATAACATATGATGACAATTGGTTTTATGTTTATTAACCGTGCGTTGTAACATGGTCTTGAGGACTTTATTGACTGCCTCGACCTGTCCGTTTGACTGAGGCTAGTATGGTGAGGAAAAATCATGAGAGAATCCTAACCGAGAAGAGAGTTCGACGAAGATCTCATTCTCGAAGTGTTTCCCATGATCGGAAACAAGTTGGAGTGGTACGCCAAAACGGGAGATGACGTAGTTAAAGAAAAAATGCGCTGCTGTGTCAGCGGTGTTGTTGAAAGTGGGCATCGCTTCGGCCCATTTGGTGAAGTAATCGACAACGACAACAATGTATTTGTGACCATTGCTGGATGGGGGATTACAAGTCATAAAGTCAATGCCCCATTTACAAAAGGGGCCTACAGTAATGACAGGGTGGAGAAGAGCGGGGGGAGCACGGGCTTTGTTGGCATAGAGATGACATTTCTCATAGCGTTTCATGGCATGAATGCAATCATGAAACAAGGTAGGCCAAAAGTAACCGGCTCGGATAATATTTTGAGCCATGGCAATGCCCGAAAGATGGCCCCCACAGGCACCACTGTGGCAGTCGTTTAAGACTCTGTCGGCCTCGTCAATAGTCAGGCAGTGACGAAGAAGGGTGTCGACACCCCACCGATATAGGATGTCACCGATGAGGAGATAGCGGGGGGCCTGATGACGAATGCACCGACGATCATCTCATGATAGGTGGTTACCGAAATTTTGAGTTTGCAGGTAGACGAGAAGGTCACCATACCAAGGATCATCTGAAGTGATGTAAAAGAGATGTTCGTCAGGAAAGTCGGTATTGACGGGGGCACTGGGTGTGTCGGAGGGAAGGGCCATGACAAGTTCTGCGAGAACGAGGGCCTTCTTACTCTTAGGTGTTGAAAACTCGAGGTCATATTCCTAAAGGATAACGATCCATCGAGCGAATTTTCTGTTAACTTGGCGACGGCTGAGCAAGTATTGCATAGGGTTGGAATCTGCAACGACCTTGGTGGTGCGAAGCAAAATGTAATGGCGCAGTTTCTGTATTGCAAGGACAACTGCAAGAGCAAGTTTCTCTTCATGTTTGTACTTCAGGGGTGGTCCTGAGAGGTTCTTACTGACGTAGTAAATGACGTGTTCACGATTGTCATCTCCGAGCTAGACGAGGACGCCGGCTACTGATACAGCTGATGCTGATACGTAGAGGATGTAGTCGCGATTGTAGTCAGGTGCACTGATTAAAGGTGATTTTGAAAGCGATGCTTTGAGGTCGTCAAATGACTGTTGGGCATAGTCGTCCCATTGAAAGGGGATATCGTGACGTAGTAAGCGGAGGAAACCATGTGCGCTTATGGCGTAATCAGGAACAAAGCGTCGAAGGAAGTTAGCTTTTCCCTGTAGACTCTGCAGTTGTCGTAAATTCTGAGGAGGGGGAATTTCGGTGATGGCTTGGAATTTGAGGGGGTCCACGGTGATACCTCTTTGTGAAACGATGAAACTGAGGAGGCACCCTGTGGTGACACAGAACACACACTTGAGAGGGTTCAAGCGGATGTTGTACTGACGACACCGTTGAAAGCTGATTCGTAAGTCGTCGAGGTGGTGTATGCGTTTCTTGGAGCGAGCAGTGAGGTTGTCCAAGTAGGCGAGTATGATTTTAGCTAGATCGTGAAAAATGTATTTCATGGCCCACTGGAAAGTTGCGCCGGCATTTTTGAGGCCGAAGGGCATGACACGATATGCAAACGTACCCCACGGGGTAATGAATGCGGTTTTATATTGATCGGCTGGGTGAATTTGAATTTGGTTATAGCCAGAGAATCTGTCCATAAAGGAAAGAGCTTCGTTGGCAGCGCAGTCGTCGATAATCTAATCGATAAAAGGCATTGGGAAGTTGTCCTTGGGACTTGCATTATTGAGATCGCGAAAGTCGGTGCAAATGCGAATGGTGCCCTTTTTTTTGTCGACGGGTACATGGTTGGAAACCCATGAAGTGTAAGCGATGGGGTAAATAAACCCGGCCGTACGTAATTTATCAATTTCGGCTTTGATAGCCGCGGCCTTAGATGGGTGTAGCGGTCGTTGTTTCTGGCGAACAGGTGTGATGTCGGGCCAGGTGTCGATAAGATGTTCGACAATAGATGGGTCGAGGCTAGGCATCTCCGTTTATGACCAGGCGAAGATATCCCTGTATTCTTGGAAGAGGGCTTTGTATGCGGTGATTTCCTAAGGAGTGCAAGCAGCTCCAATGATGATATCTTCGACTATGCCTTTTTTAATGGAAATGTCGATTTTGATGGTGGGGGAAATGTTAGCCAGATTGCCTTCTTCAAAAGCGTTGGGTGCGGGAATGGGATTGTTGAACCAATCGATAGGCCCTGATGGGATAAAGTCTTTGGTTTCGACCGCGTAAATGGAGTTGTGGCTAGGAGGCATGTGGGCTTCCTGTGGAAGGAAGAGAGCATGATGATGTAGTGCATCCCAGGGAGAGTCTGGGCATTGTAGCTCTTTGAGTATTTCTTCGTTGCATTGAAAATGACGAGAGTATAATGGATCGTGAGGAGTGATCTCATCTCTAGTGTGATTACCCCCTACTGGTGAAGCAGGGGGAGAGGTGTGAGTAGATGGTGAGGGTTCGCTCATCATGAACCATATGTTGAAGTACTGAGGGGTACCCGTGGTGGTCGGATGGGTAATCTCTACAGGGGAATGCGCAGGAGAGTTGGGAGGGTTACGGGGTAAATCCTCAGATGTGCCATCTAAGAACCAAGGAGATATTGGGAGTGCCTCGGGTTCTGGAGAAATGACATGAAGAGCCTCGAGTGATGAAGTAAGGTCAATTACCGCTGCTGCAGGTTGATGATGCAGGGCCAATCGACGTTGCCTGTATGCGAGGATTATAGGACACTGGAATGTAAAATGTGCTAATGAATTGCAAAGAGAGCAGAGGCACCTCATGCGTTCATTGACTGAAGTGGTGACATAGCGAATGTCGGTGATATTAGTTGTGGAGGACGTGGCAGGGCATGGGTTGTTCTGAAAGTTCTGGCATATGATAGATAATGCCTGTCGAAAACGTGGCAGTGCCGGACAATGATGGGTGTAGTGGCCATACTCAGAACAGATGGCACACGCGAATTTGGTCCTCAACCCTTTACTACTGGAAGGTTGTGTGGTAGCAATAGAAATGGGTGGTGTGGGGGTTGGATTGGGGGGAATCAAATTTCGTAATTCCAGTAGTGATGGGAAGTTGTTGGTTTGGTGACCCTCTTTGTCACACAAGGCACAAGGTGGTGGGATACGCGGAGGAAGTGGAGCTGTGAGCTCCTTCTTCTGTCGCCTACCCCTGGCGGTAGCAGGGGGGGTAGGGAGTATGGGGGTAGTGGAGGTAGTGGGAGTGATGATAGGAATCATCATGGGGAGTCCTTCCTGTGGGCAAGGGATCATCTCAGGTGGGTGTAAGTACCACACTGGAATTGCTAACACCATATTGGGTAGTGTGAGTGTTGCGGATACTTGGAAAGCTTTTATACCTGGTGGAGGGTAAAAGAAGGGAATTTGAGTGAGGGGTCAGGGCACTGTCTCCCAGATGGGATTAGGCCCCTGAGGGGGTGTTGATTCGTGGACTGTGGGGGTCGACGATTTGTAGGAGGCTCCTGTGGGAGTGGTGTTGCGACTGTTGAGGCGTCAGGAATGACTGAAGCCTCCTGAGGAGGACGAGCATCCTCCTGGAGAGTTTCTTTAGAGGAAACGACGCAAACTTGGCTAGGGGGAAGGAGTGGTGGTGCTCCATGGTATGTCCCTAACAAGGATGGATCTTTGAAAATACTAGGACCCATCTCGATGAGTGGATATACGTCTTTGTTAGTGTGAATGAGGGGAAGGATGTTATCGAGATTAGCAGATGGGTTAGGCTCGTAATGTGAGACTTGGTCAATGGTCACAATCTTTCCATTGTGGGGGAACATGATTGTCCGAAAGATGGAAGAGGCCACTGCCTTCATAGCATACATGTAGGTACAGCCAAACAAGATATTGTAATCGAGTTGAGTGTCGATAACTTCAATGTCAATGAGAATGGTTTTGCCCCCGAGTTCTACGGGGACATTTTGGAAGAGCCCTTCGGGGGATGATGGTCTTCCTTCATAAGCTCGCAATGTGATGGCAGAGGGTAAGAGGTCCGGGGAACCAATTTTCTGCCATACTGTTTTGGACATGATGCAGGTAGATGCCCCTTCATCAATGATACATCGATGGACGGTGATGTTCCGTATTTTGACTGGTATTTGAATAGCAACTGCGGCGGGAAGACGAGGTTCGCAGCTATCAAGGTCAAAAGTGATGAGTCGAGTATCTGCAGGGTCGACTGCCCCTAATGCAGAAAGTAATGATTTCCACTGCGTTGGACAAGTCTGGAGGACTTCCAGAACTGACATGGCAGCTGGGGATTGCACTAAGTCATCTACCAAGCTGTAGTTATGTGCTGCCCTAGCCTGCGGATTGTGAACATTCCTGCGCAAGGGGATGCGAGGGATGCTTAACGGTGGTTCGGCCGAAGGGTGGGGGATCATCAACGGGGGTCCCGTCGGTGTAGGGTTTGTCTCTGAAGATATAGGAGTAGACTCAGCTGTTGTAGGATACTGACGATTGCGTGTTTGTAGAAGGATTTCTTCCTCACTGGTGAGGAGAATTGTTCGTTCTACTGGATTGTTGGGATTATGGTATTGGCCCACATGAGGTGGGGGATGCTGCATGTCCTACTGGGTGTTTATGACACCTCGATGTGGGATATTATTTTGCAGTACGGCGGGGGGGTTGTTGTGCATATTGTTGTTGTGCCTGCTGCGGGGCAGGTTGCGCAGGAGAAGGGGGAAGGCTCCCAGAGTCCTTCAACCATTTGAAATCGGCGATCTGTGGGCAATGGTGAGTGTAATGACCATATACGCCACAAAGAGCACAAGGGTGGATAGTTTTAACAGTATTCTGCCCTTGGCGTTTGTTGTTATTGCCCCCTTGGGGGTTTTGATTCCCTTAGTTTTGATTGCCCCCAGTGGGTTGATGCTGTGGGGGTTTATTCCCGCCTTGACCAGGACTGTTGTTATTCCTTTTCCGTCCTTTCTTCTTGGCATTGTTCGAAGGGTTGGCTGTGTTTAATTGTTCAAAATTTTGGTATTGTTGAGCAGCAGAGGGTTGAACAAAGTTTACCCCCGCATGAGGATGTGGGGGAGCCATGGGTTGTGGAGGACCCGGAAAGGGAAAGTATGGATTTTGTGGTGGTACCGATCCATAGGGTACATAGGAAGGCATTGTGCTTTCACTAGTACTATAAGATGATCTTGAGGAGGTACCACTGGTTGTGGGAATAGGTGGATGTATGGGAGGTGCCGGTGGTGGTCCACTAATGGGTGGAGGTATAGCAACAGGATATGGATGTTGATAAGGGGGTGGGGGAAAATAAGGAGTGCCCCCATATGTCGGCGGGTATTGAGGTGTTCCATACATCGATGGTGGTTGGGGTGGTGGAACATGGTGTGTGGTGGTACCTATTAGTCCGTCTGCTGAGTGAGACATCCCAGGTTTGTCCTGGCCAAATGGCACAGGTTTTGGAAGATCAGGAAGTACTGTGTATAAGTATCCTGACTGTGCATAAATGAGGTCATATTGCTGG
>ML788880.1:287499-317109 GCA_009831015.1 Picea engelmannii | reverse complement strand
AAGATGAAAATGTGGGTGAAAGAACTCCAAGCTTATCCACTCAAGAGAGGGGTGGATAGCTCTTGTGAAATGATGCCTATGTGTTCTTGTAAAAGAATGAGTCCTTAACAATCTTGGCAGCATAACAATGCATAGAATTCCTTTATAAAATGATGGTTATTCATGGCTTTTTATAGCCTAGCATTGGGTCATTAGGGAACCTCTTTGGAGTGTGAAAAGGGGCTCTTTAGGGCTCAATTAGGTCTTTGACCAGCCCACCATGTAGATTGAGCTCGGATTTGGTGTCAAATCGACTTGGGAGCTGATCCATTAGTGGTTGGGAGGCCGACCAATTTCAATAAATGCGCCGTTTAGCAGGTGCGCAGGTTTTTCGCCCAACAGGTGCACATCGTGCGTGCATGCACACATTGTACGTTGTTGTTACGCGCATATGCGTGTGCACCTCGGTTCTGTAAAGCGCCCTTCAATTTTTTGGTCATTTTGTATAGTTTTTGACCCTTTTGCAATGCTGTGGAATTAATTCTGTGCCATGAATGACTTCAGTCCTGTTTTGATGATGCGGAGTTCTTGTCGCCATGTGCGGATGAAATTTCAGTGATAATAGTTCCTCTTAGAGAATCATAATAGAGTATCAACAGTCACAGAAAGGAACCACAAAGGATATGGATAATAATGTAGGAGCAATTTAACACTGAAGAATCCATGCTTTCTCTAAAAGACAAACAAAAGAGACATGTATGGTATGTTGATAGTGGCTTATCAAAGCACATGAAAAGTGATATGGACAAGTTTCTAACCTTGAATAAGGAAAGAGATGGATCAGTTTCATTTAGGAATGACAACTCAACCAAAATTATAGGAAAATGGACAATTAATCTTGGAAGCAAGGATGCCAGAGAAGAAAATTTTCTACTAGTCGAAGACATGAAACAAAATCTACTAAGTGTAAGTAAAATGTGTGATGATAGACACATAATTGGGTTTGATTCTCAAAAAAATGAAATAAGAAAAGAAAGGTCAGACAAATTGGTGGCTACAACTGTAAGAACTCCAAGAAACATATATGTACTAAACGAAATTGGAAAAGAAAAAATTTTGTTTAGGAAAGGAATATGAAATTTCTCTCTAGCACAAAATAATGGGTCACACAAATTTTGATAGTCTTGTCAAGGTAGAAAAAAGAGAGGAAGTGGGAGAAATTATAGAGATCTCAAAGACAACAAACATTCTATGCAAGCATTGTCTACAGGGAAAACAAACCAAGAAAAAATTCAATTCAAAGTAATACTCCACAACAAATCCACTAGAGATTGTACATATTGATCTAGTCATACCGACAAGAACAAATGGATTGAAAGGTGAAAAATACTTCATTCCACTGGTTGATGAGTACACAATAGTGACTGCAGTTTTCTCTCCTAAGAAGAAGTCCGAGGCATTTGATAACTTCAATACATACAAAGATATGGTTGAAACTGAGATAGAGTTGAAAATCAAGTGTTTCAGATCAAACAATGGAGGAGAGTTTACATCAAAAGAGTTGATGGAATTATGTAGTGAGCATGTGATAAAGAGGAAATTCTCAGTATCCAGGACACCTCATCAAAATGGAGTGGTCAAAAGGAAGAACAAAGTAATACAAGAAATGGAAAGTGTTATCACAAACTTGTCAGAGTCTTATGGGTTGGTAGTTTCTACTTAAGTCTATAGTTTTGCCTTGCCTTTTTCCTTTTCGCTGACCAAACCTTAATTTTTTCCCCTTTCAGTTTGTAATGTTATCTGTTTTTTTCCTTGATCATTTGAGAGACAGTTTTTTGTGTAATCCTTTCTAAGAAGTCTCAACCCCAAGATTTTGTTTTCTCTGGGTCAATCACTGCCCTCTCTACCTCTCTCATTGATCCTTCTCTTTCCCAAGTCCTCAGCCAATCGTCCAATTAATTATTCGTATAGGCCGTAGTAGTGAGAAAAAGCACAACACTTAGAGTGGTATGATATGCACTCAAATCAAGCGAGCGACCAAGTTCAGTTTGGCGAAGCAATTTGAATTTCAAATTTCATAGATCGATGATGAATAATAGTCGCAGAAATCGAGAGTTCAAAACGTTGTTGAAGTTATTTGTGAAATATCTGAACCCCCGAAATATGAAATCAATAGGAGCCGTCTGATCTAACAGGACGCGTGGCACCTGATATGGGAAATCACATTTTTGTGACTCAGAGGTTTTAGCATGGAGCACAGTATAGATTCATGAAACGCGAAGTCGTGAAGCACCCAGGAGTTGGGACCACAATCAAAGCACGTGTTTATATAGGAAGCCTGGCCATAAATAAGGGTAAGTGCCTATTGATTAGCGGGAAGCTGAGGTTTTCAAGTAATCATCCTGGTCGTTGAATTCCAAGTGAATCCAAATGTAAATCTGGATGGGATATTTCACAGATTTGAGTATCGATATGTTTGGAATCAAGTGGAGTGAAGACTCCCAAAGTGTGAAATATTGAAATTTAATATAGGATAGGCGTGAGGTCATGGCCCGAGGTCGCATGGAGCGATGGAGAACAGATGCGCAAATGGCCGAAAGTGCCTGTATTGTTCACAAAAAAATATCTGCATGGCCTTGAGGTGTCGGGATTGACTCGGACAAGTCGTGAGCACCCCCTGGAGCATTCATGGGTGTTAGGCCTCATCCCGATCTTGATGAAAATAGTTAATGAAAATGGGAGAGGTGGTTGAAACCTTGTCTGACCCCATAAATGGAAATCATGGAAGGACTGGCCTTGGAGGCAGACTTTCAGCCCAAATTTTCCCTGTCAACGGATCCTCCTACAAATTCCATACTAATCTGAGCTTGCATCTGACAGAGGAATGAAAGTGCAGCCTGACAGAAGAAATGTGGACGCAAAGCTTTGATTGCAGTAGCCATGTCACACTCCTGGTGGTGGGAAGATGTTCTGAGTATAAATACTTGGTTTTGATATTTTGTTATGGTCGATGGTTGATCTACGCTCCCTATTTGTAAAGTTTTAATGAAGCCTTTGGTTCTCTAGTTACATCTGGCCATTTGAGACTTATTTTTTAATGACATTCAACTTTATTTTCATCTCTTTTTGTTATGATATTGAATACTCGGGCATGGATGATCCAGTCGAGTTGTGGTAACTGTATTGTAATGAATGTTTGATTGCAATATTGTTATGGTGTTTTCAGTTTCCTGAAGTTTCAGATTCAATAGGATCTTGCATTTGAAGATTTTCCTCCTTAGGCTGCTGGAATACTGGATGTCCATAGAAGAACTCTACATTTTATCCTCAAATTATTCATCGTAATCAAACTTACTACAACTTACTGAATAAAGTTGGATCAAGACCTCACCTGTTCTCACATATCAGCCCAATTTTCCGAGTTAAAGCGATATTATTCAGAGTCTGCGTCCATTAGACCCCCATTAAATTTATTCACTGTGACATAAAACTGATGGGTACTTGTTACCCATGATTTTTGTCATCATGATGATGTATTGATGATGGTGTGCTCAGGCTCTTCATAAGAACTTTCTCCTGAGAAAAGTTACTTTCATCTCTTCCCAGAAAACTCATTTTTGAAGAAGGTTCGCAGGCTGCTAATATATTTAGCTACGAGAATGACCCATTCTCGCAGGTTGCTTTAAGCTAGGGTGAAAACTTCTCACACTGTGTTGAATAGCTAGGGTGCGAACTCGTCCTAAAGCATGGAAAAGATGAATTCTCGATGCTTCTAGAAGGGAATCTTCTAGAAGAATGGGTTGGCATTCGAATGGTTATCCTTGTACTGGATTCCCTAATATTTTGGGATCATTCTTATCCAAGTAACTATCTCATTCTCTCCTATATATTGATGGAATTCTCATGGAAAAGGTTAAGCAAGATTCATTGGAGAATTGGTGAAAGAATTGTGTGAAGGACTTAGCTTGAACAACAGCTTGGAGACTCTAGCAAGTCTATCAAGAGGATTTGATCTTCTTCATGCAAGTATTGAGCAAGTGTGTGTGTTGGAGCCAAGATCCATTGAAAGGAAGCTTGCAACATCAAGGCTATTAGGTTGTAATCTTTACTTTCAATTAATATGATATAGTGGCATGTCCCTTTCCCATAAAGCTATTTCCACTTTATTGTGTAATTCCTTGATCATACACATAAGTTAACAATTGAATATATTGTGCTATCTTCACTTTGGTTGGTTTGTGTTGTCTTGGTCTTGACTTCACGAGAGCACTGGAGCGAAGCGGGAGAAACAAAGACCCTAGGAAGCAATAATAAGGTATGTTATTTTTTCCTACCTCCTAGTTAATTCAATGGTCAAAACTTAGGGAAAGAGTCATGTCATGTCCTGTTTTGTTCTAGATCCAGGTGGATCTAGGGAGATTTGTTAGTGTCCGCACCTACCGATTAGTCCGATAACAAAATTGGCGACTCCACTGGGGATCATCCCATTTTCTTTGTGGCTTTTGGTGTTTTTTCGTGGCCATTTTCTCTTATTTTACTTTTCTCCTTTCCTATCTATTGGAGCTGGAAGTCACTCCTGGATTGCTTGTAGGAGCAGAGCCCGACGCCCATCTGTTTAATGTCACGATTTGTTTAAAGGGGTGATCAAATGGAGAAAAACTCAGAACAATATTGTCTCAACTCAAAAACTAGGCCAGGCATGCATGGACGAATGAGTTCTTGATAAACTTCAAACAATGAGTTGTAATAAAGGGTGAGTAGGGGGAAGACTTGCATGAGAAGAGTGCGAAAGTCTATCATAAACATCCGGTTTGTAACAAACTGGAGAAGAAAGCATTCGAACGCAAGATCCTCTTACATTCAAAAGTAAAAGACCAGAGAATGCAATAATGTCATAATAAATCCTTTATCATAACATAACTGCAACAATCCACGCGAATCCTTCGATAATGGACACTCTGGCATAAGATGAAACATAGATGGAAAAAGGAGAACTGTTTGTCATAAACCAAGAAATCTCAAACACAGAGACATAACCAGGAAACCAGAATGGTCATTAAAACTTTACAGTCGAGAGCTTAGCTCTACCATCGATAGATACAAAAATGGCGAAAACGCCTTCATATACTCAAACTAGCAACAACAACAAGATCGAGACATAACATTAACAACTTTGCGTCTGCATGACTTCTGACAATCTGCAGCCGCAATCTTTGAATGGTCGTGCAACTTATGGCAGACGCGATCGATCTTCTGACAGTTTCATCGGTGAATCGACGTGCCTTTAATTCATTGCCGAACTTTCCCATTATGGCGGAGACGATGTCTAACCACCACCAACCGCCTCAATAACTGCTTCATGGGGATTGAGGATGGCCTGGCCAACTCAGCACTTCGGGATATGGAAGACTCCTTGCGCTGCCACCTGGAATAACTTAATGGCTTTGATGAGTAGGCGTGGAGGCCAGCGCGAAGAAAGGGGCGCATGACAGGAGGGGTGGCGTCAGACTATGAGGATGTGAAAGAAGTGGCGAGGTGCGAGAAGGGCGACAGAGGAGGGCACATGGCGAAAGACAACATGCAGAAGGGGAGGAAGACGAGAGATAATGGACTTGCTCCTTGGTGAGAGGATGACGTGGAAAGGAGAGGAACACGTGGAAAGCGACGAGTGGATGATGAGGCGGGGAAAGGGCCACCTGGACGGAAGAGTGGAGGAGGACAGATGACACACGACAGCGGGGGGAAAGGAGGTTCTGGAGGATGACATGTCGGGGGGGAAGGGCCCACGCGGGTTAAACACAGAGCTACTGAGGGGGTCCGGAATTTACTTAAGCTCCGTTGATCCGGGTGCGTCGATCTCGGCCGTCGGAAAGTTACGTCCGTGATTCCGGACCCCCCCCCCCTCCACTTAAAGGTAGAAAGGAAAGGGGGGTCTGGAATTGCCTTTATCGCCGTTGATCCGGGCGCGCTGATCTGGGCCGTTGGAGAGGTGCGCTCCAGATTCCGGACCCCCCCCACTTAAAGGTAGAAAGGCAGGGGTGGTCTGGAATTCCATATGCGTCGTTGATCCGACCGTGCGAATCACTGCCGCTCGGACTTGCTCGTTACTTACCCCGGGCGCATAATCACCCAAAACTTAGGACAAGTGGGTTTTTAACCCATTCTTTTGCATTCTAACCCCCTTACAAGAAATATCACTAACATTTGGCTCCACGAGGGATAGAGTCGTCCCTGTGATGATCTAAGAACACTTTTGCAGATTCAGTGCCTTTGTTGTTGGGCTATGGAGTCTCTCATTAAACTTAAAAACAAAAACAAAACAATATTTACAAAGAAAAGAGCCGGCTGCGGCTCACAAAAAACATTTTTTCAGGAAATGCCCATTTACTAGGCTGCTAAAAACTTCTTTGCCTTCCAGATCCTGCAACCTGTATGTGTTGTTTGAAAATACTTCAAGGATATTGAAAGGCCCGAACCAGAGGGCATCAAATTTACTGTGTTTACCCTTTTCCTACCTCGGTGCATCCCATTTGAGCACCAGATCACCCTTCTCGAATTCTTTCTTTTTGCTCTTCTTGTCAAAAGCCTGCTTGATCTTCTGCTGATGATTGTAGGCTCTGTCCATGACCTGTTCTCTGACCTGCTGCACTTCCACCATCTGATGGATCCTTCTGATCACATGATTAGGTTCTCCTTCAAAGTCCTGGAGGAAATTTTCCACAGGTAAGGCGAGCTGAGTGGGGAAAATGACATCTATTCCATAAACAAGTTGGAAAGGTGAGAGGCCCAGGGATTTCTTTGTTGTCACCCGATCAGCCCAAAGAGAAAATTTGAGCTTTGAGTCCCAGGCCCTTTTATTGTCCTCTAGTAGCTTCTTGATGAGCTTGATTAGGATTTTATTGGAGGACTCTGCCAATCCATTTCCTTGAGGATAGTAGGGAGTGGAGTGAATCAGTGCGATCTGGAACTGTTTACAGAAATTGACCAGAGGCTCAGACCGAAAGGGAGAGGCATTATCAGTGATGATTCTGCTGGGGCAACCAAATCTGGATATAATATCTTCCAGGGAGATGATAATCACTTTGTGAGAATTGCTTCTGGTAGGGACCGCTTCTATCCATTTGGTGAAGTAGTCGGTTGCAGTCAGAATCCATCTGTGCTGGCCACTTGAGGGAGGGTGAATTTTCCCGATGAAGTCCAATCCCCACTGTTGAAAGGGTGCCAAAACTACCACAGGCTTTAATGGCAGATATTTGAGCTGCTTCTTTCCTGAGAATTTCTGGCATTTAATGCAAGCTCTGGTTTCCCTGCAGACATCAGGAAACAAGGTAGGCCAGTAGTATCCAGCCCGGAGGATCTTGTGAGTTGTGGTCTTCCAAAAATGATGACCTCCACAGAGACCGCTATGGAAGTCGAGCATAACCTTCTGGGCTTGCTGCGGGTCCAGACATCTTAGTAATACCCCCAAGGGGTCTTTCCAATATAAGGCTTGGTCGATGAGGCAATATTTGACCACTTTGAGCTTTAGAGCTCTCGCCTTGCTTTTTTCCATCCCATCAGGAGGCCTCAATTCTTGCAAGAAATACAAGATATCCTTGTACCAGGGGCATGCTGCTAGTGGTAAGGCATCCTGGGACTGCGTGTGAGATGACTCAACTCGCTCGTTGATAAAATTGATTCTCAGGGCCCTTCAATTTGATTCAGCCAGTAGCTTGGCCAAACCTTGCCCCTTTATCAACTTGGTGGGCTTAATATCCAGGTCAAATTCCAGGATTTTGGCAATCCATTTACCTCTTCTCCCGTCTATGTAAGGCTGTATAAGAATGTCCTTCACAGAGGTTGAAGGGACATATGTGGTGATTTTTGAGTGCAATACATAGACTCTGAAATATTTGAGAGCTTTCACCAAGGCATAAGCCTGCTTCTCCATGATCTCGTACCGGATCTCTGCATCCCTTAGTGCTTTGCTAAAGAAAGAAATAGGCTGTTCTCATCCTTGATCATTTTTCTGCAACAAAATTTTCGCTACTGTATCACAGGAAGCAAAAGAAAATATCAAAAAATATTTAGAATAATCAGGTCTGATTAGCACAGGAGCCTCAGTCAACGCCTTCTTTATTTGGGCAAAAGATTCCCTGGGTTCAGTAGTCCATTTCACTTCATGGCCCTTCCTGAGCATGGCTGTGATATGTTTTACCAACTCAACAAAATTTGAAACAAACCTCCTCAAGAAATTAATCCTTCCCAAAAATGCCTAAACCTCTTTCTTAGATCTGGGAAGTGACAGGGCCTGAATTGCTTCTACCCTGTCAGGATCGATCCTTACTCCCTCTGCTAACACTATATGACCTAACAACTTCCCTTCTTGCATAGCAAATAATGATTTCTTGGGATTTAGGGAAAGGCCAAACCTCCGACACTTCTGGAAAACCTTGTTCAAGTGGTAGCGGTGCTCTTTATCAGTCTTGGAAAAGACTGTTATGTCATCTAGGTAAATCACCACAAACTTATCTTTTTCTCCGATGAAGGCTATGTCCATGGCTCACTGAAATGTGGCTCCTGCATTCATCAGTCCAAAAGGCATTTTGGCATACATGAATGTGCCTCAAGGAGTAGTGAAGGTTGTTTTTTCCCTGTCCTCAGGCATGAATGATATCTGATTGTAGCCAGAGAAACCATCAATCATGGATATTCTGGAAGCACCGGTGACCTTCTGCAATATGTGCTCCATGTTGGGTAGGGGATAATTATCTTTCCTTGAGCTCCTGTTCAGGTTTCTAAAATCAACACAGAGTCCGATTTCACCACTTTTCTTTCTTACTGGGACCAAATTGGCCACCCAGTCAGAATATCTCAAGGGGAAAATGATCTGGGCATCCAGCAGCTTCTTCACCTCCCTCTCCATGACAGGGAGCAGCATGGGATTTATCTGTCTTAGCTTCTGCTTGAATGGCTTAGCCTCTTCTTTTAGTGGGATCTTGTGCTCAATAACTGATGTGTCATATGTCTTGAGGTCTTCGTAGGTCCATGCAAACACATCAGCAAACTCCCTCAGCAACTCATTATATTCGGCCCTCTGCTCCTCGGTCAAACTCCTTGACAATTTGACAAACTTAGGCTCCTCTGGTGTGCCTATGTTGCACTCAGCTGTGTCGGTTTCATCACCTGAAATTATACCCTTCACTGCCACATCATTCCCATCAAACAACCTTTCTAATGGGATTAGTCCTTTCGGTATGTGGTTTCTTGGTAGCTGTATAATCTGGTGGTCAACAATTTTATTCAAAAACTCTTCTGGGTGACGGTCACCTTCCTCGTCAGGATCTTCATCTATGTGTGACACAGAAAATTCATCAATGGATTGGAGGAATTTATCGATCTCCGGATCATCTTCAAATACCTTCCAATGTTTGACATTGTCCTGTACAGAGGGTCTGTATCTTATTTCCACATCAGATCTAATAGCGGGCGGCACAGGAACTTCGAACAAACTAGCTGAGAAAGCTAGAAAATTGGCTGGAGCATTTTCTTCCCTTGGAATGAAAGAGATGTTGAAAGACAAGAAGAAACTGTCAATTAGATCCCATACCTCATTCCTGTAATTATTGAGACGAGGGTGCTTGGTCTGATAAACTTTTTTGACCTGCTGGACTATCAGTTCTGCATCCCCAAACACAACTATCTCCCTCATTTCCATTTCTTTTGCAGCTCTTAACCCCAGAACCAAAGCTTCATATTCTGCCACGTTTTTGGTGACTTCGAATTCTAGCTTGTATGAAAGGGATATGGTCTCTCGACTGGGAGACACGAATACTACCCCGGAACCTGCACCTATACTGGAAGAAGCTCCATCAAAGAACATCTTCCAAACATAGGTGGTTGGAGGAGGCATCTCCTGATTGAGAATGGACTGCTTTCTGATCTGCAAAGGGGGCTCAGGAGTCTCAGTGACCTGTAACAAACTGGACCCTAATTCAGTGTCAAGTGTGAAGATGGGGTGATTAGTGGGGTTTGCTTCATCACTGACTATATAGGCTAGCTGGGCTTCTCTGTACAATCTCCTATGTTCTCCCCCAAAGACTGGAATGGTGGCATACGTGAGATCCATCTGCAATGTCCCTCCAAGTGTATTAATCCAAGACCTTGACAACAACATGCCAAACTTGGGGGGAACGTCAGCTACCATGATATCCATTACCATACTTTTCATGGGCAGCTGAAACAATGAAACTACCAGATCCTTGATGACTCCCAAACATTGCACTCTCTTGGAGTCGAAGGAATAGAGGTCATGATAAGCTCGAGTGACTTCCAGTCCTAATTCTTCCATGATTATTTTGGGCATGAGGTTGTGAGAGGCCCCTAAATCCATCAAACAGTTGTGTATTACTTTGTCATGTATGTTCAGGGAGGTGTAGAAGGGAGGGGATGAGTCATCTCTGTCTTCTACCATGGGGCCTAGGACAACTGCTGGCTTTTCATCTTGGAGGTTTATGAAGTCTGTGGAAGGGCCTGAGGCTTCGGATTTCAAAAGTTCAGAGAAATGATTTTTGAATTCATCGTGTTTAATAAGCTAAGTGAGGGGCACAGGGATTCTGATCTTTTGGATCTCATGTTCGAAATTGAAAGAAGATATAGGCTTTGGGATTTCTCTAATTTCAGGAACATGATTATGGACAATGGGAGAGAGAGGCTGGGCCTTCTTACCTCTGTGACTGTCTGCAACCTCATCAACAGGCTTCTCTTCTCTAGTGGACTACTCTGGAACGTCAGGTGTTGCTGCCTTCTTGTTGGATCTCAGGTTATACTTGCCTTGACCACCGCTAACCTTGTCTCCCTTGCTTAATTTATTTAGTTGACTGTTCATGAGAGACTCCTCGTATGCTGTCTGGGTTAGATGAGGGAAAGGGGGAGTGACTTCCAAACAATGGATTTTAGGCTCAGGCTCATCTGTTTCTCCTTCTTCTTCATCAGCCACAAAATTGTTCTGAAAGGGAGCTTGAATTCTTTGGTCGTCTCTGTCTCTTTCCTTCTCTCTGTGCATAGTTGGAGGAGGGAAATTGTTTGGCCTTATGAAACCTGCTCTGTTCTCGGTGCTCTGAGGACCCTTTTTCATTTGTTTCCTTTCCACTTTCAATCTCTCCATTTCTTATTTCATAAATTTCATCACCTGGATCAACTCTTGAGGGTGAGGCAGTGATGGGCTGGAAGTTGAGGCTTTTGACTTTCCCTTTCTTCTGTCTGCGTCGGCCCTGTTCCTTAGTTTGTTAGCTGCTAATATGTTGGATTCCACCTCTATAGCTGCATCTTGCATTTGAGCTAAGGAGGTAGCTCTTCTTTCTCTTAATAAAAGACAGAAATCAGGGTCAAATGCACCAGCATAGGAAATTTGGGCAGAGGCCTCTGAGGGTTTTATCTCTGCAGGAATCTTGTTATACATTTTATTGAATCTTTTGGAGAAGTCAGAGATAGACTCTCCTTCCATTTTCTTCAGGGATCCAAACTTTGTCATGTAATATATGTAATATTTCCTATCTCCCCACTGCCTCAGGAAAACATTATCCAGGGCTTCAATGCCAGCGATAGACCCAGGGGCCAATCCCCTGAACCATTTCCTCACCTCGCCATCCAGGCACTGGACAAAGACTCTCATCCAGACATCTTCATTTTCAATGTTCAGATTGTATGCATAACTGTAGAAAGAATCCAGGTGCTCTTCTGCAGTTATGTCTCCTTCCCCAGTGAACTTGGGCATGTATTTCAAGTAGTCTCCAACAGGGAGAGGATTCATGGGATGAGGTAGGATTAAAGGAGCATATCTAGTGGAGACTATGGCATCCATTCTATTTGGAGGGGGATTAGCACCAGCCATAGGGATATTAGGTGGAGGAGAACTTGGAGGAGAAGGAGTGTGAACATGAGATGTCGGAAAAGAGTTTCTCGAAGGAGACAATGAGGAAAACAGAGAGAGGTCTAAGCGACCTGAATGTGCAGCTGCTTCCCTTTGTGCAACAGTAGCAATAAAAGGAGGGGTGGTGAAACCTTCTGAGGCCTGAGGTATGTACTGTGGCACAGCTTCCAGAGAGGGGGGAGTGACAAGGATCTCTCCCTCTGATACTAGACCAGGAGGAGAAAACTCAGCAGGAACACTCTCGAAATTCAGAAAACGGGAAACCTCAGAGGAAGGACGACCAGGAAGTTGAGAATAATAAAATGGAGTTTTTACGGAAGGAGGTGGGGAAATACCTGATTCAGAGGCGAATATTTCTCCTTGAGGGGTCTTTCCTTTTCTGAGAATCACCTCCGGATTTTCTTCAAGCGCGGCCAGGGGCAGCTATGGATGGGACCGCGTGTGTCTGCCGCTGGAAGCCACAACTAATTGAACAGGTTCGCCGAAGTGGAGTCATCACAATGGAGTCGCCAGGTGCACAGTAGCAATCTTCAAGTCCTGATATCTGATGCACCTTTAGAATCAATTCAATCTTTGTCATTCAATCCCGGGGAACATATTCAACTTCATCCCCGGCAACGGTGCCATAAATGTTGGAGCCGGAAGTCACTCCTATATTTCTTGCAGTAGCAGAGCCCGACGCCCATCAGTTTAATGTCACGATTTGTTTAAAGGGGTGATCAAATGGAGAAAAACTCAGAACAATATTGTCTCAACTCAGAAACTAGGCCAGGCATGCATGGACGAATGAGGTCTTGATAAACTTCAAACAATGAGTTGTAATAAAGGGTGAGTAGGGGGAAGACTTGCGTGAGAAGAGTGCGAAAGTCTATCATAAACATCCGGTTTGTAACAGACTGGAGAAGAAAGAATTCGAACGCAAGATCCTCTTACATTCAAAAGTAAAAGACCAGAGAATGCAATAATGTCATAATAAATCCTTTATCATAACATAACTGCAACAATCCACGTGAATCCTTCGATAATGGACACTCTGGCATAAGATGAAACATAGATGGAAAAAGGAGAACTGTTTGTCATAAACCAAGAAATATCAAACATAGAGGCATAACCAGGAAACCAGAATGGTCGTTAAAACTTTACAGTTGGGAGCTTAGCTCTACCATCGATAGATACAAAAATGGTAAAAACTCCTTCATATACTCAAACTAGCAGGAACAACAAGATCGAGACATAGCATTAACAGCTTTGCGTCTGCATGGCTTCTGACAATCTGCAGCCACAATCTTTGAATGGTCGTGCAACTTATGGAAGACGCGATCGATCTTCTGACAGTTTCATCGGCAAATCGACGTGCCTTTAATTCATTGCCGGACTTTCCCATTATGGCGGAGACGATGTCTAACCACCACCAACCACCTCAATAACTGCTTCATGGGGATTGAGGATGGCCTGGCCAACTCATCACTTCGGGATATGGAAGACTCCTCGCGTTGCCACCTGGAATAACTGAATGGCTTTGATGAGCAGGCGAGGAGGCCAGCGCGAAGAAAGGGGCACATGACAGGAGGGGTGGCGTCGGACTATGAGGACGTGAAAGAAGTGGCGAGGTGCGAGAAGGGCGACAGAGGAGGGAACATGGTGAAAGACAATAGGCGGAAGGGGAGGAAGACGAGAGATAATGGACTTGCTCCTTGGCGAGAGGCTGACGTGGAAAGGAGAAGAACACGTGGTAAGCGACAAGTGGATGATGAGGTGGGGAAAGGGCCACCTGGATGTAAGAGTGGAGGAGGACAGATGACACACAGCAGTGGGGGGAAAGGAGGTTCTGGAGGATGACATGTCGGGGGGGAAGGGCCCACACGGGTTAAACACAGAGCTACTGAGGGGGTCTAGAATTTCCTTAAGTGCCGTTGATCCGGGCACGTCGATCTCGGCCGTCGGAAAGTTACATCCGCGATTCTGGACCCCCCCCCTCCTCTTAAAGGTAGAAAGGCAAGGGGATTCTGGAATTTCCTTTATCGCCGTTGATCCGGGCGCGCTGATCTGGGCCATTGGAGAGGTAAGCCCCTGATTACGGACCCCCCCCCCGCTTAAAGGTAGAAAGGCAGGGGGGGTCTGGAATTCCATATGCGTCGTTGATCCGGGCACGCGAATCACTGCCACTCGGACTTTCTCGTTACTTACCCCGGGCGCATAATCACCCAAAACTTAGGACAAGTGGGTTTTTAACCCATTATTTTTCATTCTAACCCCCTTACAAGAAATATCGCTAACACTATCAATCTCTGATTCTTTAGGATATCCTGATAGACCCTCTGGGTGCAGAGGCCTTTTCAAATTTTGTTTCATTTTCCAAAAGTTTGACTAGTTTCAGAGGTTCTCGCACTGCACTTCACTGTAGCATGCCAGAATCTATAGAGTTCACATCCTGCCTTTAGGTTCAGTGCGAGGTTCTGGCACTCTGCTCAAGGGTCACCTATGAGAATCACTAATTCTCGCACTGTGTAATATTGCCAGCCTGCGAACTCATTTTTCTAACTTTTGGATTTGAGTGTTGGCATATTCAACTGCTGAGATCAGTCTAGGTGCCTCATAAGAGTTTCTTGGACCATTGATTGGTGTCTTTCTTGTCTTCATTTTCATGCATGAACAGTCTTAGGATTTCAAAGGCTTTTCTTGTCATTTCTGCCTTGACTTTCATTTCTTGACTTTTCTTGACAAAACCATACTCTCTAATTTCAGAATCTGAGTGTGTTTGATTAGTTAAGAACCAGTGATCGGTTGAAAGTTGAGTTTTCTTGGTCTTTATCATTTGGTTATTGTTTGAAAGATCATTTTTCTTGTGCGATTGAAAAGACTAGATTGGTTTGCTTGTTATTTTTGTTTTCATTGAAAGAGTGGATTGGGTTTTTTATCATTGCTTGTTCATTGGTTTTTGATTTTCAGTACTCTCACTATCATAGTGTGGGTCCTTTTTGAAAAGTGAACAACCATTTTTATTTCAAAAAAAATCATTTTCGTCTTCGAAAACATTGAAAATCAATTGTTGAAAAAGAAGCAATAGAGAATTGTTATTGATGCGTGATTTGTTGCATTTGCATTTTAAAGGAAATTTTGCATTGTAGTTCAAGGTTGATCTGGAAAAATTTCTCTTTCCCTCCCATACATAGGATTCATTGAATGAAAAGTGATATATTTCATTCTCATCCATGCATCGTTGGGTCAGAGTCATACAACATAAGTTTCATCTCCGTTTCCTTTGAGTAAACAATAGCTCTTCATAACAGCGCAATCATAAAATTTAACTAGTAACTCTTTTCTAGGGCTCTATTACACCAACATTTAGCTAGGCTAGTGCTTTGGAGTAGGAAGAGAGATACACTCTCCAAAATCACAAAACACACAATAGCATCTTGTGTTAGGGAGTGTTAAATTCCACTTGCAACATCTTGTCCTGGGAAGCCCTTCTCACACAAGGGTCAAACATGAGGTCGCATTGATATTGACAGAGTTACTCACCCTGCTTTGTTGTTATCAGCGTAGAGATTGCATGTATTATGGGGATCACTCGGAGGTATACCCACAATGATGAGTGGAATCCTTTTGAGTTGATTTCGGGCTAGATACCCTGCCCTTGCAGGTGGATCGGACTGTCGATTGTCCCCCCGGGATTTATTGTTGTTGGTGGTGACCTTAGTGGCCTATCTTTCTACATTTTTACCTGAGGTGACCATGAAGAGGAAAGTATTCACGGTACCTGGAATTGACGTTGACCAAAATCACTCAGGCTCCTTGGAGGGTATACCTATGATTATGTGTGGGAGCTTGCACTAGGGTGTAAGTCCGTTAAGCAGGTCGTCAACGTAACTTTTCCACCCTAGCCCAGCCCCTTCTCATCTCATTGTTGCGACGTTGGATTTCATCACCAACTAGTGGCCTCGAAATTAGAAGGTCTTGTTTGCTTGGTGATTGCTTCCTAGATTTTGTTGACTAGCGCGTGTTGTTTGTTTCTCGAAGTTGACCATAATATTTTCTTCGTGAAGTTTGTCACTCATTTACAATAGCTCCTCCACGTAATTCACATAGAATGTAGGGTTTATCTCTAGATCATCTGGAAGGTTCTCAACCCTTACCTACAAGTACACCTGAGGGCTCTCCTCGGCAAAGTGAAGTCACAGTCGTCACCACACCACAAGTGGAACGAACTGACTCTCTAGAACATTTTTCGAATTACAAATACTCGAGAGGACTTTCGACTTCATCCTGATTCTGAGTGACGTTTTATGTGAGAAAACTCTTCCGGAGACTTAATTGTTGTGTATTCTAGATCTCCAACTGGACCTGGGGACCAAGATCCTTTTTGGTCTATGGGCGTTTTTCGACGGGACCTTTTTGGTCCAGGCTCACCTGTGATTTCCAAAATCAACCCACCTGTGATTTCTGAACTCTCTAGTATAGAGACAGTACCAGTGACTACCGCTTATCACTTTACTGTCCCTACCGAAATGGCCCATCTCACAGCTACTACAAGTGTTCCAACTGGGTTTACTGCGGTTAGTCTTGCTCCTATCAACACACCGTGAACACCCAACTTCACTCAGACACTACCACCTGGATACCATGCGTTGAATTCTTCCATTCCTACTCCTACGCAAACTCCATCCAGCTCTCCTCGTGGTCCTTCTTCTTCTGGGCACTTTCTTCCTGGTTTTGTTCCAACACTCCCTCAATTTCCTTTTGGAGGAACTTCTTTCTCTTCTACTGTCAATCCTAATCCTAGTGACACTATTTCGTCATTCACTCCAAATTACCAGTTTCCGATTGGTGGATAATTTCTCCAAGGTGGTATGACACAACCCCCTCTCAGTGGGAAAATCCCAATTGGAATATTTCCCCCAATTGGCACACCACCTTCAATGGGAGGAACAACCCCACCTTATGGGAAAAACATACCTCCATCCTTGGCCCAGTATTGGGATCAGTTGATACAAAATCCTCCTCAAACGACTGGGGGGCAGCAGTTTCCAGTTGCGTCTGTAACACCCCCTAGTATGGGCCAACCATATCTAGGTTCATTCAATCCCATTTGGGGGGCGAATGCTCCAACTCAAGCCCCTGTTCCAGGGTATACTCCTATGAGCTACTATCCTCTCCAACCACCACCGAATATGCCTGGGTCTTCACATTATATGTAGACTTCTTATGGTCCTCCTAGTTTGCTGACATGGATTCCTCCCAAAATCCACCAGTACCCGCAGGTGAATCGATAGTTAACATTTCTCGCCACTTTGGATATTTTGGATTTGTCAAGGATTTTAAATGATCCTATTCGTCACTCTCCCCAATGGCCTGTTATACTTTCCAATCTTCCATCGGACATTCCTAAATTCTACGGCAAAGCGGGAGAGAACCCAAACAATCACTTTAGGACTTTTCACCTGTGGTGCTCATCCAACTCGTTGATGGATGACTCTATTCATTTACATCTTTTTCAACGAAACCTCACAGGTTCTGCTACAAAGTGGTATATCGAATTGCCACGCAGTTTCTTCTCTGACTTCAACACCCTAGCTATGGATTTCCTTACGCATTACCATTTATCGATCCATTATGACATGGGGACCGAGATTTTGACTTCCTTCAAACAGAACAAAGGCACTCATATATCTGATCACATCCATGAGTGGCGAAGGAGATGACGTCTCATTAAACTTGAGCTCCCCGATCAGTTGTTGGCAGAGTGGTTCACAAAATCATTTGTGAACGACATCGGTAAGGACATTTCCATGGGTGGCGTAGTCACGGAAGAGCAAGATATAAGTCATGCTCAATATATTGACCTCGTTTATTCACAAACAGGAACCCTTTACGATTTACTACCTGACTTACCTCGTCCTTCTACTTCCAGCACTTCAACTACTCCAGTTGCCTCGCATGCATCTAACAGTGTGGTTGGTACTGCCCAAGCCCAACCACATTTCGTGTTAAGAACAAACCCTAAATCTGCTTCTTCTAATGTTCAAAATGCTTCGTCTCCTGCCCCTTCCACCGACAAGACTTCAAAGGTAAACGTAGTTCAATCTACCCCTGCCGGTAAAAACAAATCTAAAAAGGGAAGGGGTAAGAATAAGGAGGGAAAAAATACTCCTCAAGCAGAGCAAACCAAAACTACCCCTGTTGACGATCGGGTTAAGTGAAAACCCCGATACCCTTGTTTTATCTGTGGTGATGATCACTACATGAAGTATTTTCCATAATGTGTCGAGGTCACTAAGTTCCTTCAAGGAGCTCCAAAACCACCTGCATCGACTGTTTTGTCCCAACCCTTCCCGTATCAACAACAAGCTCATTTGGTCATCCATGAACAACCCTCATCTTCTACTACATCTTATGTTTTGATGTTGTTAGCGATATTTCTTGTAAGGGGGTTAGAATGAAAAAAAGTGGGTTAAAAACCCACTTATCCTAAGTTTGGAATGCAAGTGTGCCTGTGGTAAACGACAGGTGGATCTGGACGGCAAAGATCAACGCGCCCGGATCAACGGCGTATGGGCGATTCCGGACCCCCCCCGCCTTTCTACCTTTATGCGGAGGGGGGGGGTCCGGAATCCAGGGCACATCTCTTTGACGACCGAGATCGAGGCACCCAGATCAATGGCTCACGAGGCAATTCCGGACCCCCCCGCCTTTCTACCTTTAAGCGAAGGGGGGGGGGTCCGGAATCGGGCATGCATCTTCTCGACGGCTAATATCAACGCGCCCGGATCAATGGAGTTCATAAGATCCCATCTTTCTCAGCTGCTCTGTCCTTAACCAGCGTGGGCTCCCCTTTCCCGTCATATCATCTTCTGAGCCACCTGCTCTCCCCCTGGCCGTGTGATGAGGCTCGCGCCCTTTAACCCCTTCCTCATCCACCGACATCTGTCTATCTTCCCCCCTTTCTGGTCCACGTGGTCCATCTCCCATCTCGTTATCCACTCATCGACTGCCATGTGTCCTGCTCTTTCCACGTCAGTCTCTTGCTAAAAGCAAGCCCATCATATCTCGTTTCCTACCCCTTCCACCTGTTGCCCTCCACCATGTGTTTTCCTCTGACGTCCCTCTCACATCGCGTCACTTCATACCACACCCTCATGAGGATGGTGCCACCACTCCTATTATGTGCCCTATCCTTCGCGCTGGCCATCATGCCTTCTCATCGGGCTGTTCAACTAATCTAGGTGGCAGCACGAGGGGCCTTCCGCATCCCAAAGGTGCCGAGTTGGCCGGGCCGTTCTCAATCCCGACGAAGCAGTTATTGAAGTAGTTGGTTGTGGTTAGACATTGCCTCTGCCATAATGGGAAATTCCGGCTCTGAATTAAAGGCACGTCGCTTCGTCCGCAGAGCTGTCAGAAAGTCCGATTGCGTCTGCCATAAGTTGCACGACCATTCAAAGATTGCAGCTGCAGATTGTCAGAAGCCATGCAGACGCAAAGATTTCAATACAACGTCTCGATTTTGTTGTTGTTGCTGTTTTGAGTATATGTAGGCATTTTCGCCATTTTTGTATCTATCGATGGTAGAGAGAAGCTCCCGACTGTAAAGTTTCCATGACCATTCTGGTTTCCTGGTTACGCATCTGTGTTTGAGATTTCTTGTTTTATGACAAACAGTTTTCCTTTTTCCATCTCTGTTTTCATCTCATACCAGAGAGTTCATGATCGAATGATTCGCATGAATTGTTGCAGTTTTGTTATGATAAAGGATTTGTTGTGACATTCCTGTATTCTTTGGTCTTCTATGCTCGAATGTAAGAGGATCTTGTGTTTGGACGCTTTCTTCTCCAGTTTGTTACAAGCCTGATTTTTATGACATACCTTTGCACTCTTCTTATACAAGTCTTCCACCTACTCACCTTTATTACAACTCACTGTTTGAAGTTTATCAAGAGCTCACTCATCCATGCATGCCTGGCCTAGTTTCAGAGTTGAGACGATACTGTTCTAAGTTTTCTTCCATTTGATCACCCCTCTAAAAATCGTGACATTAAACTTATGGGTGTCAGGCTCAACTCCTGCAAGAAATCTAGGAGTGACTTCTGACGCTAACAGATGTGTACTGGTGATTCTAAGAAGAGCAATGTTGCACTCACTACTCGGGCCAAAGACTATTCTCCCTCTAAGGAGAAGGTTGATGATCTACCGCCTTCTTCGGCACAACCCTCTCCCGTGACTCCACCTACCAACGGTCCTCTTCATCTCAAATTAACGAGCCTCGACACAGTTCTGCAACCCCCCCAAAGGGTGTCGTTCGAAAATCGGCTTTCAATCCTCACACTCGTGCTACCCAAAACTACAACATTGTTGAAGATCTGGCTCAAACACCTTCTGCGATGTCAGCCCTTGAAGTCCTTCAGACTTGTCCCACACAACAGAAGGCACTATTAAAGGCTATCGGTGGAATCGATCCGACGGATACAAATTTAATAATCTTTGACTTGGAAGATCACATTCCAAGGTTACCCCCTCAACTTGCATTCTAGATCCAAGTGGTTGTCTCTGACAAAAAAATTTTCCACACTGTTATCGATGAGGGTGCCTCGACATGTGTTATGTCTCTTGCTTGTTGGAAAGCCATTGGCTCTCCTTCTTTGAATGAATCCTAGAACACTCTTAAAGCCTTCAATGACTCTGGTTTTCAGCCCTACGGTGTCCGTTCTTCGTTGCCCATCACGTTAGAAGGCAAAACAGTCCAAGTTGAAGTGGAATTCTTTGATGCTCCCCTTGATTATAATATTTTGCTTGGCCGCAGCTGGATCGATTCCATGCGTGTAGTTGTGTCGACCCTTTTTCATGTAGTACGTTTCCCTCATCAAGGAAAGGTTGTTACCGTCGACCAACTAGCCTTCTTTAATTCTAATACCCGTATTGGCAATGTCTCGTTTATTGCTAAAACCCCACTGGGTTATGAGAACGTCGGTGTAGGCCTTTTAAAAGACTCTTCGTTAATGGGTACTTTCCCCATTCCACCGCCCGATGTTCCACACTCGTCTGTTGCTTCTATCAACATGATCTCCACTTCGCCTCATGAACTTCCTGCGTCTGACGACCCTTGGATAGTACCTGACCCTGGAGATCATCTTCATTTCGGTGACGCCATGCCGCTAAGTCTGGTTGAATCCGCCTATCGGGCCATTCAATCGGCACAACCTTCTTCCCCCTCTCTTGATGAGTTGTCTCTCGATCCTTTTCATGTTATTTTTCCCACTGATGAGATGATCATGTCCGTCATGGAGGACACCCCTTGGGACGATGGGCATCATCATTCCGTCCTCTTTCTGGAGTAACATACTCTTGAGAACTACTAATGGATCTTGACTCCGTCGACCGTTGTCATCATCTCGACCGTTCTCGACTCTGCACACGATGTGTTTGTTGAAGGGAACTTGAGAAATATCTCGCCCACTATTCCCCTTGAAATATCCATCAAACCTGGGATCATCGAAAATGTCCATATTGGAGCTTCGTGTTCCCCTGACGAAATAGTCACCTATACGTCCCTTTTCAAAGAATTCCGTGACATCTTCACCTAGAGCTACGAAGAAATGCCAGGTATCAACCTTGTGATTATGATACATGAGATAAAGACATACCCCGACGCTAAACGCGTTGGAAACGCCGTCGTCCAGTTCACCTATGTAAAGCGGCTGCTATCAAGATCGAAGTCGAGAAACTTCTTAAAGCTGGCTTTATTTATCCGGTGGCTCTCACATATTGGGTTTCCAATCTTGTCCCGATTGACAAGAAACAAGGAACCATTCGTGTATGCATTGATTATAGGGATATCAACAAAGATTCTCCCAAAGACAACTTTCCTACCCCCTTCGTCGATCAGATTGTCGACGATTGTGCCGGAAGTGAAATATTCTCTCTCATGGATGGTTTCTCTGAGTATAATCAAATCAACATTGTTCCTGAGGATCAACATTAAACTGCTTTTATTTGTCCATGGGGTACTTTTTCCTATCGAAAACTTCCTTTCGGTCTCAAGAACGCTGGCGCAACTTTTCAACGCACTATGTCTTATGCTTTCCATGATATCAAGCACATCGTTCAACCTTATTTGGATGATTTACCCACTCATTCAATGTGCCGAGTCGATCACCCAACCCACCTCCGGGCCATTTTCATTCACTGTCGATTCTATCGTATACGTTTGAATCCTCATAAGTGCATTTTTTGCGTGGAATCCAGTTGCCTTATAGGTTTTATCATTTTGCGCCAAGGGATCCAGGTGGATCCTTTAAAGGTTGAGGAGATCCTTAAGCTCCCTCCTCCTTCTACTCTTCGCCAGTTACAAAGTTTGCAGGGGACAACAAACTTTCTTCGTCGTTTTATACCAAATTATACCGAAATAACTCATGGATTTACACGGCTATTAAAAAGGATTCAGAGTTTTTCTGGGATACAATTGGCAACAATTCTTTTGAAGCTTTGAAGTTGTCCCTAACATGAGCTCCGCTTCTCTTTCCCCTCGATTACAGTCGTGATTATTTCCTTTACCTTGCTGCCTTGGATTACACCATTGGCATGGTTCTCATCCAAGAGGATGATGCTAATGACGAACATGTTATTTACTACTTGAGTCGAAGTCGCACGCTGACTGAAATCAAGTATTTACATGTCGAGAAACTGGCCTTGGCTGCTGTTCAAGCCGTCCAGCGCTTCCAGCACTATATCCTCTCACGCAAGACTACCGTGATTTCTCACTGCAACCCTATGCAACACATTCTTACCCATCAATTGCTAGGGGGGAAATACTCTAAATGGATTGTGATACTCTAGGAGTTTGACTTGGAATTCGAACGCGCCAAGTCTAAGAAGTCCTTAGTCTTTGCTGATTTGATATGCGACTTTCCCCATTTTGCAATGGAAAATGTAGCAGTTGCTTCATTACCCGATGAATCTCTTTTACTTATTAGCATTGATGATCTTTGGTATGGTGATATCATTATATATCTCCAAACCCAGACTTTTCGGCCAACTTTGTCTAGTACTGAATGATGTCGAATATGCTACCAAGCTCATCAATACATTATCCTCGGGGATACTCTTTATCGTCGGGGGATTGACTCTGTTTTTCAATGTTGTCTAACATTCGACGAAGCCGAGAAAGCTCTGAATGAATTCCATTATGGATCCTGTGGTGGTCATATGTCTGGGTATGCTACTGCCCAGAAGTCTTACGAGCAGGGTATTTTTGGCCTTCGTTATTTAACGACTGCATCATCGTCGTTCAAAAATGCCATGCTTGTCAGACCTATAATAACAAGATACGGTCACATTCTGCTCTTCTTCACCCTATGGTCTCAGTTGGTCCCTTTGCGAAATGGGGCATCGATTTCATGACATGTCACCCTCACTCGGCCGGGGGGCATGGTAACTGTTGTTCCTGAGTTTATGTTTTAAGGCTATAAAACATACCGTCAAGGCATCCATCAATGATTTTTAAAGAGAAGATTTGGAAATAAGAAACCAAAGAAAGATCAGAGCAGATTTAGTTTCTCAACTGTCTCTGTCTTGCTTCCTATTGCTCTTGGATGCTAATGTCTCGCTCAATAGCAGCCCATGATCGTTCTAACTCAGCCCTATTAGTCGTTGTTTGTAAAATAATATTAAATAAGCTTAGGGCAATGCTGGTTTGGTCCTGAAGGCCTGGTTCTACGTTAGGTTGTCTGCTACTAGGGACAATCATAGATGATAAAGTTTAAAAGGTTTATAAATGGGTTTTTTAATCAATTGGTTACTTCATATTTCCAGAGATGAGATTAATGAAAACAACTTTTAAAATCTAAAACAGTAATGTAAAACACATTCAAGGTCGTTTCCTAGTTTCATAACAATTTTGAAATTATAGACAACAAAACACACTACAGGGAAATATAAGGATTTTATCAAGAAAGAATCTTATATTTCAATTAACGATGATGAAAGAAAAACAAGATTTCTAACAGAGTTAAGTATTAAGGAACAAAAGGTTTTACAGGTCTTAAAATTACTAAAGCAATTTTAGAGGAAAGACTGTAAAACATTCAACATCCAAACAAATCTGAAATAATAAACAAAGATGCATATAACTTCAAATCAATTACTCGTTAGAAAACATTTAAAAGGAAAATTTAACAAAGCATGACAAACAGAGGAAGACACATAGTTACGAAGTTGCAGGATCCAGAATCTCGTTTGCGATTTATATTCCGATGAAATTCAAAACTGATGTTACAAAAATGGCTCTCTCCAAAATTTCTGAAACCCTTTCTCCGCTTTTTGAAACTATATTTATACATTTCTATCAAAGTTTCTTGTTGGTAACTAACCAAATCCCTAATATTACGGTTACATAAAATAATGTCAACCGTTTACAATTTCTTTCAAAATTCTAATAAATAAAAACATTTAAAAATTTTTAAATTTGCGTTGATGAACTTTCTTTCTCTGCTTCAACGCATTGAACACATTTTCCCAAAAAGTTTACTAATATCTCGGGAGCCTCGGGTATCTCATTTGCTTCAAAAGAGAAAAATCTTCTCTGTAAATCTGGCAACTGACTTTCTATCATTTTCTCTGTGAATTTAACATTTTTCAACCTTAAACTTGAAGTTACCATCCACTTATTGATTTCTGTAATGTTGACCAATTTAATATTTGAAATTTCTTCTTTCTTTTCTTCGAGCTCTTCTCTCGACTTTAGCTGATGCCTGGCAATGTTGACTTCGCCTTATAACCCATAAAAACCATCTGTCCCGATATTTAATGAATCTTTTTCAAAGAGATTGAAGATTCCTTGACAGTCTTCGTTAACTTCTTTTGTGATTCTTTTATATTCAACCAATTTTGATTCCCAGACTTTTATCATTATATCCCCTTTTACCTGTTCAGAAATAGATAATTTCTGATTTTTTCCAATTTTATCTTTTAATGAGGAAGCCACTGCTTTCTGAAAAGTAGTCCTTGCTGCTTTCGCTTCTCTTTCTTTCTGGAACACCTTTTCCATGGACCTATTTGATTCCTAAAAATAGTTATGGATTATTTCCATATTACAGAATACTTTTTGTTGTTCTTCTTCTATTCTTACATATATCTCTAATGCCTGTGTCCTGAAATTTTCAATTTCAATTACCTGGTTAGCAATAGAAATAATCTTGTCTTGCAAAAATTTATTTTCTTCTCCCAACTTTTGAACTTGTTATTGAGTGACTTGTATCATGTGTTTTGCCTCATCCAAGTTTTTATTCAACTTTTGTATTTCTTGCATATCTTTGAGTCTAGATTGTTCTAGACCCTTCTCTATTCCCCAACCAATATTTCTTTCATTTTCCTTTAATCTGTCTTGTAACTGAATTATTTCTTGATCCTTTTGTTCCAGCATAGTTGTTAGGTTTCCCACAGAATATATATTAGCTGATGTTATAGCACCCATTGTTCCTGCTAATTCTGTAGTGAACTCTCCATATTTGAGTTTCTTCCCATCAATGATAACTTTATGCCTTTTGATCGTTCCTTCTCCTCTTGGATGGATTTCTTGTTTCAAGACTGCTCTTCGTTTTTTGCTGAAAAAATAATCAGATGGGGGGATTTCATCTCTTGAAATCGGCTCCAGATCACTGACGTATAGAACTCCTTCATGAGGGGTTCYRARWGTTGAYTGTAATGGAGTCAAAGYTRTGATAGGACTGCCAAGTTCTTTTGAAGCAGTTCCTCCAATMTTTTCTRKAATATCATCAAGAATTATTGGACTTGTTTCCAGTCCTTTTCCTTTCTCTGTCCCTGGTTCTTTTATCTGAGAACCCTCTGTGTTTTGAGGAGGTATTTCAGAATCCTTCAACTTATCTTTGTCATTTGATTTATCCTGAGTATCAGTTTCAAACCCTGGAGGGGTTTCTTCCTGTTCTGGCAATGAAGTCAATATTTCACCTTGTAAAATCTTCGGCAGGCAACTTCACCTATGTCTTTGAAAAGATGTAAACCCAACCTGTGAATCAGGTGGCAAGGCCTGTACTCTTTTCTGCACTTCCTCATAAGATTTAACATCTTTAAAAATATCATCATAAACCGAAACTTCATGTTCATAAGCTTTTAAATTACAATGTATGTAATGTCGACTAATTATTTGGTAAGGGTCATGTTTTCTGTGCTCGATGTTTACTAATTTTACTTCCTCCAATGACTCGACCTCTGCCTTAGAATGGCCTAAGTTTGATAAAGTAAATTTCCCGACATAAACAGGGAAAGATGGCCATGCTTTTTTCTGAAGAGATTTTAATTCTAACCCTATACCACCCTTGGCTAAATGATGAGCTACTTCTCTGCATACTAATATATATGGTAAGAATTTTGGGAGTGCGTGAGGCAGAATGGAATAGCCATAAACCCTAACATAGGAAACATTTTCCTCAATAAACCAGTCGGCAACCGATTTGAGGCTTTCTATGACTGCGTCAGAAATGCGAGGGGGTTCACATCCAAATAATATTTTGTGCAAAGGAATAATTACATAATGACAAACATCATAAAAAACATCTTTTGCATTTTCTTCCCAGAGAGCTGAGTGGTATTTATGAACAGGCTCTGGGCAAGAAACATTCCAACTCCAATTCATTAATGGAAAAGGAGTCATAAAACAAATGGCATCCATAATATATGCAGACATATAAAAAGACATTGGTTGTCCTTTTGACTTGGCTGCTTTGTAATTTACAACCTTTTGTGTGAGGTTATCTGGCAAAATTTTTTGCCAGTTAAAACTACGTCCTTTTGAAACTTCTTCTAGGAAGGGTGTCCAATCTGCATGAAAGTGACAGGGATATTTTCTCCTGAAAAGTCTGCATAACATCATGGCTGCGTAAACCATATATTCATTTAAAGAGGCTGAAGCATAAATTCCATGAGCATCGACCCTAAACTTTTCTTCGGACCTCGCCCATCCTCTAATCATGTTGGGATATGTCTGGCCTGCCTCAACACATTCCTTTCTTTGAAACTCAACTAAAAATTCAACATTAAAGGTGTGTTTGTAATTCGGCGGGAGTTTATACATTAATTGAATGTGCTCAGGCCTGAATGAGTCGATGACAACTCCTTGCTCGTTCAGAATGCTTCTTGTCGGGATGTCCACCCTATCCAGAGCCCAACAGATCATATCGGTATATGTTACCAACCTCGGACATGCAACAACCTTATGAAGCTCAGACTCAACAATGTCTCGAAGATGATTTTCTGAATCAGGGTCTGCATATTTAAACTCATCCTCCATCTTTTTGGAAATTCCAGTCCACGATTTGACAGAATGTCCTCCAGATGCAGTAGTATCGAAGATAATATCACCTTCTGGTTGGTCTTCATTTTTCTTTGGTTCTTTTTTGGGTGCCATAGCTCTGCGTTTAACTTGAAAACCTGTCACAGAGAGTGGATGAAAAACTTAGCTTTGAAAAGAAAATACAGACGTTCGATTGTTTAATTTGAATATATCTTATGTATAGTGAGAATCGTACATCTGTCACAAAATAAAAGCTCGTAATGAAGAAAATATTTTCGGAGATATGCATTCAATGTCCGTACTTAGGATTTCTCGTCATTTTCAAATATAAAGAGAAACATACTAAATCATAACATGAAGCATTAATGAACATTCAAAGAAAAATTAATTTTAAAACTATTTAGAAAGTGGATTTATTAGTGTTAATTTTGAGTTAAATTTGAAAACATGGTTTTCGGGGTTTCGTCAGTCTTGATGTCAAAAAATATGTCATCGAAGAAACCCAATTTACGAAATCGCGATGTATTAATTAAAATTAAAACGTTTTTAATATGTTGATTAATTGAGATTCAATATTTTCAAGATTTCGTTAATCGGAAAATCGGAAGTCGGGATTTTGGGAAATCTGATGACATGAGTCATGCTCACATGGAATCACGAATCCCGAAATCACGATGTAATTATTTAACTCTTAATCATTCTTATCAGATATTAGATTAATTCGGATCTTTACTTAAGAATCAAATGTATCGCGAAATCGGGTATCGGGGTTTCGCAAATCGGGAAATCGGGAAACACAATGACAAGATTATATGATCTTATTGAACCACGAATCCCGATATCGCAACGTGATTAACTTAACTTTTAAACCCTTTTAATTGACAATTGAGTAATTTATGTTTTAATTAAGTCTTAAAGTATCGGGAAATCGGGGATCAGGGTTTCGCAATTTGATTTGCATTAAAAATTTGTTTACGTCAAACCCCGAATCCTGATTTCTTTAACATTTCACTGAAAAACTCGCAAATTTAAAATTATATTCCTTTTAAATAATTTTTTTGAAAAGTGTTGGAAAATTTATATGTTTGTAAACCTTTATCCGTTCTTTATTCAAAAATAAGAAATGGTATCGTGAATTTCAGAAATGATTTTATTTTTTCTTTGAGGAAAGCCGAAACTTAAAAAAAAAAAAAAAAATCTAGACCTTAGGGATGAAAAATTTAAGCTTTTTTTCAACATAGGCTCCAACTGGGGACCTCGTCTCCCTATGGGACAAGGAGAACATGTAGACTCAATTCCTTCATTGGGTAAATAGTGTCAAGGGTTTATCTCTGATAAACTAATCAAGGAGAGGAAAAAGAGATTATATAAAGCCTTTGAAAACCTTTTCAAAACTTCTTATTTATTTGAAACTCAGTTATAGTCTTCTTCAAAATTCTCCTTCCCGTTCCAAAATTGAGTTAGTATTGAGATGATTAGAACAATATTTGGAAACTCAACAGATTATTGAACATTTCAGCTTGCATCAATCGAAATAAAATTTATAATTTTTAAACTAGGAAGCTCTATTTTGACTTAAGATGAATATCCGGTTTTGAAAAATTGATAACTAGAATAGAGTTATAGATAAGTATGAAAACCTTACAGACACCTCAGATATTCTTCACTGCCAGTGGGCCTGTTCAGTACCCCGGTGAAGTTATCTGTCCCTTTTTACTGAATTTCCTTTCACCGCTTCGAGTGCTAATTTTATGCTCAGACATTGCTTCACTGCCAGCGGGCCTGTTCAGTACCCCGGTGAAGTTATCTATTTATTTTATTTTTAGACGAGGGCAATCATTTAAATGAATTTCCTTTCATCGTCTGTAGGACTAGATGGGGGCAATCAATTATGAATTTCCTTTCACCATCTATCTTATAGTTAGCTTATGCCTACGAAGCGGGGGAAATCATTGATACTTAATATATCAGGGGTGGTGATCTGTGTAAAATTTTATAATAGAGGTTTGTCAACTTGTTTTGGTTATTCTAGACCAATTTTTCTCAACCTTCAAAACCCCTCAGTCTGTAGAGAAAAAGGGAAAAATATTTTCAGGGGATCTTCTTTTGAGCAAGCTTAAAACTTCATACAAACTGTTAAGAAACTTAAGATATTCAGAATTAACTCAAACCTAACCATTTTTAGTTAGAGAGAAAAACTATGAAACTGACCTAACTGAATCTAATCATTTGTTGATTTTCAAAGTTAATACATAATCTCTCCTACTCTGATAAGAAAGTCTGAAAATGTGAAAGATAGTATTGAAGGTATAAAAGGAGTTTTTTCAACAATTTATAAACCATAAAACCTAAGTTATAATTTCAAAATAACTCTTTGGATTTATTTATTTATTTATTTATTTTTAATGAAAATGAGAACAGT